>JALIRY010000077.1:0-147500 GCA_026401215.1 Trichoderma erinaceum
TCTACTATTGCACATTGCCCGAAGATCTCCTGATCGCTCCGCCAACATAAACCATAGACCAGGTTTGTCCCTTGGGAAGCTTACGAGCCACTGACTATCTAGGATATAGGTGACTCAGGTCGTCACAGTTATGTATTAAATGGAGGTATACATTTATAGGCATATAACTATTCCTCCTCACTAATTGAGATCAAGACCATCTATTTCATTTACAAGCCTGTAGGAGAGCAGCCTCCCTCACAATAGATATAGAGTTGGAGCATATAGAATTATGACAATCGCTTGAACTATCTATTTCAAGTATCTATTTTTCTAAATTATTCAGTACCATCTTGTAGAATATTATGATAGCGTTAGCCGTGGGAAATCTAACTTGTCACCACCCATCATTACCACGTAGCTGCAACATCCACAGAGCACATATGTAGTGCAATTACAGTCCATGTCGAGAAAAGAAATCGAACATGAGTTGGAAGCCTGCGGTAGCGTTGTTGTGTAGAGGCAGCGCATGGCCAGTATTTGGCTGGAGAGCAACCTCAATAGCCTTGGCGTTGGGGTAGGTCTGGTTCAACATGGTCACATTGGCCAAACCACGGCAATCGCCTCGGCAAATGTAAAAGTCAAACTCGGGTAGCAAAAACTGCACAGGGGCTTTGAAAGATGGGCCAGGGTTTCCAAGCAATGACCAGGCTGAAGCAAACTCTCCAATGGGGACTGGCTGCTTGAGGCTGATGCCATAGTCGAGCAGCTCCTTTGTGAACGCGGTCTTGGGGTTGCCTCCGAAGAAGATGTTCTGGATTCCATCTCTCTGACAGACAACGTAGCCGCTTGGGCGGTCAAAAGCAGGTGATCCTGTAGCAGCATATTCGACGCTGAACGAGGTTGAACCAGCGCTGCCGAGATTTTCGGTCAAAAGATATCCTGTAATGATCGCTCCATCGCTAAGGGGGCCGTATCTAGCAATGAATGCAGAGGTGAGGAAAGATCCGAAACTGTGACCGATGTGGACGACTTTGTGCGGAGTGTTCAACGATGTGAACAAAGAGTTGGTGGGCTGTGCATTGCCCGCAAACTCATACAGGGTGCCATTGCGAGCCAACAAGGTCAATTGGCGGAGGATTTCCAGTTCAAGAGGAGCTTGGACAACGGTGTATGCATCCGGGTGATCGGATTCACCGACTCCCAAACGGTCATACGTAAGGATTGAATGTCCTGCTTTGAGTGCAGCCTCGACATAAGAGTGGTTCTCCGGCTTGTACTTTGAGTCCCAGTATCTGGAGTCGTAGTGTACTCCGTGAGTGGCAATCTCCAAGGTATTCTTCGTCGAATGCTTGGCAGAGTTGGGAATACACAGCTGCGCATGAATGTTGAAAGTTGCAGAAGTTGTAGTGTTTTTGATAATGTTCCCGGGCCCATGGATGGAAGTTCGAGTGGCGTCGTAGATTGCCCAAGAGACTGCTTCGATATCATTGTCTACCTTTGGGATGTCATAGACTGCAGTCTCTGCAGTGATAGGCAGTGGAATGTTGAGCTGTTTGCAGTATCCATGAGGCCTTGATTCGAGAATTGTATTTGTCGAGGCAGATATGCCAGGAAGAAGCATCAGGGTGCCGAGCAGGAGTTTCGATGCCATTGTCAGCCAAGAGATGAAAAGAGCTGGTGGCTACTTTGAAGTTGGTCGATAAGAAATTGGTATGATTTGGTGATCCTAATCTTATAGCAAAGAGAATGCTAGTGGTTTGCAAGTGATTAAAGAAACAATTACAGGGAAACGGAGCAAATAAATAAGTAGACAATGAATGAGCTGTGATATTCTAGAAGCTCACCAAGGTTCCAAAACACGCTTATTCTCAACTCAAATCAAGCTTAATTCCAAATGATGTTTTAGCGCAGATGCGGTAATACGCCCACCCGATACGCTCCGCAATACGCTGTCAGCTATACGCCTTGACGCCCTACGCCTGGTGACTTATAATGCGCTAGATCCCACAACACAGCCTCAGCCCTGCTGACGGGAGGAGCCGAGATAGGAAAACATTAGTTCCTCTGCAATTAGGGGCGACAGGGAAGCTCGCTAATGCATAGACGCTGTCTATCGAAAGGTGTGCGAGAATGAACTAGTTGCAAACTCGACTCAGCCACCTTACTATACGTTGACCTTCATTATGGATCTGCTAAGGAGCGTATTGATCAACTAACAGTAACAGTTCAACTATTTCAAATTCTTCTCGGGCTAATTCAGCAATACAAACGAAGATGCATTACTTCAAGCCAAGAGTAATAAGAGTTGCCTGATAACTCAATATTTGGTTGCCCCGTGCGCTGCTATAGATATGCCGATGAAGAGGTAGGCCGACGCGCATAACCTTTTGCTTCACTGCTGTCTGAGCCCACTTAACTGGATGTCTTACTTTCATTTTTTTTATGAAAAAAAGAAGACGCCATATCATTACAATAAAGTCTTCGAGTAGCTTCAGAATTTACATAAGTATAACTAGATCTGACTCAATTCTCTGAAAAAATCTTCGGCCAAAAGGGCAATAATGCTTGGTTCAGTTCATCTTCTATGAGCAGTAGGATATGGGTAGATTAGAGTTTCAGATAATGTTCATTTGCTTGATCTCCGTCCAAGCGCTTTTGAACCTATTGCATTATAGAAATGTTTTCTAGAAGTTCTGTAATACTCCAAGTTGTTAGTACTGTTGACAATTTGAAGTTGTATCTCATAATCCGGCTAAGTGTTGGTATGCATTCAACCTTGTGCGACTGAAGAAAGAAATAAGAAGTTACAAGCATGTTTACGACTCTTGCCAAAAAGTATTTACGGACATTAGTGGTCAGGTATGGCTATATCAAGAGAGTAAATAAGCCCTCGGCAGCTAAGATTATAAGTTATGAGGCCCGAAATTGTCCATCGTAAGTTTTACTCACGGGATAATCCACAGAGATTAAGTTTGATTGTAAAATTTGTTCTTTACGCGACTAGTTTGTATTATTTATTACGTCAATTCTCGATTCTAAGAAGCAGCAAAGTGAAAATATATGCCTAACTCTAGGGTAACGGATGGTCAATCCAGCATACTGACTGACCACTTTCCAGGTAGTATCTTGATCAGCCCCTTGTCTTACTAATAATAGTAATTGCATGGGTAGCAACACAGGTCTTGTCTAAAACTGCGGACCTACCACTAGACGTTTCTCAATCAAAACGTGCGTACAAGCAATATCTCCGTCCTGCTTAGCTATGTTGTCATCAAAGCTTCGGATATAGCACCTATTGATGTAGCCACAGTGGCTCTATACACAACCTTATCACACAAATCCGTGGTACTACACATCAAACGAACAATATTCTCTCTCGCTCTCCGCGTACTACATTTATGCGGCTTGAATAGCCAACTCAATGGCAAAAATCGTATCCATCTCCCAACGGCCAAGCCAAGTTCCACCATTTCCAGCATCCGCAACCAAACAGACAAACAAACTCAAAGTCCTCCTACCAGCCGCATTGTTTTGCGCATTTATGCTGCAGTTGCCGTTGGTACGATCCCCGTACACACAGCAGTCACCGTCCTATAGATCGTCCCACAGCCAGTGTGACAAGTAGGACAGGGAGCTAACACTGTCGGCATGGGCAATGGACAGTAACACGGTTTAGTCACCGTCTTGATAATTTCACAGTCGGGCTGGGGGCCACAGTGCAGCGTAAGAGCAGGACAGCTGTGGTTAATAGTGTGAGTTGGGCAGCCCGCTGGATAGGGATAGGGTGGAAACGGGATCGGGATGGGATCAATGGCAATGGGAGGATCGATCGCAATAGGGCCAATAGGGAAGGGAGTCGGAATCGGGATTGGATCGATGGCAATTGGGGGATCAACCGCAATAGGACCAATTGTGAATGGAGTCGGAATCGGGATGGGTGTAATCGGGATAACGATGCCCATGCAACTAAAGCAATTAGCTGGAAGTCCAAAGGGATAAACTGAAGCGTGTGCTACTCACAGGCCTGCATATAATAGTGCCGCCATAGTTTGCTTGAACATCATGGTGAAGAAATAGTAGATAAATATCAGTAAGTTGTAAGCTTGAGTTATTGGTGCTACAAGAGGCAAGCTTATCGTGAGATATGCTCCCTTTATATATGCGAAAGGGACTCTTAGAAGCATGCATGTTTCTCCAACATGCGCTATACCACAGCTGCAAAAGTTCCAATATGTTGAACCTTACATCCAGGTGAGACAAGACTCCATTCCACAGCGAACCAATGGCCGAACCCCCTGCATATGCCAGTATAGGCCGACTTATCCGATGCTGATCCTTAAAGGATAAAGAAGTGAACCAAGACATCGCTTTTTGCTTCCAAGTATAGCATCACTCGGTCAAACATTGCAGCCCTACCTTCATCCTTTGGGACTCGTTCAGATATATCTACTCTGAGTGGCTGTACATGTTACTCTTACCTACGAAATGCTCTCTTAGGTATGTTTTAACCCTCCTCAGCTCACGATCTAGATTAAATAGACCCGGGTAAACGAGTTTCGTCTGGCCATCTATGTCTTTCTAGCTCCAAGCAAGCAAACACTTTCATCCCGAGCGAACATGGCCACTACTCAAGGACTTCTCTAGACGAGGACTGGAAGCAATGTTTGTGTAACTCGTCTTATATTACATGTACAGGAATTTTAAAAAAAATGAGCAAGGATGCTCTTTTCATCACGTAACAGTATCTACTACTGCTGATATTTGCTGTGCATCTATCACCGTCTAATACAGTAGCCACCAGTTCCTCCTTCTCATTAACAGTAAAAAAACCATGTATCGTTATTCTAATCAGCTAGAAAGAAAGCAGTCACGAGAAATAAAGTCATATCTCACCATAAAATTCTTGACTGCCCTCATTGAATTATACAATAAAGTGGTTCCCATTTCGCCTCTCTACACCGTATATCTATGTATATGGTAGATAACATCCGAAAATATTTCACTCTAAATCTCAGAATCCGTAATTAACCATGCTATTCGCTAATCTTCAAGAATATTATGCACTGCTTTTGTCGCTTGCGCGTACGGCGTGCTCAAAGTGTATCAATAGTCATACTGCAACGTCTCTTCAGAGCGTTGAAAGAAGGGCCGTAAATGTGATTGTTAAATGGCAAAATAAAAAGGGGGGAATATCGTCTACGCTTATAATTTGGAACGAACAACCTCTAGGCGATACTTTACGTCCTTGAGTGCCTTATTTGTTGGTTTCCAGTCGTCAAACTGTCTCAGCAGCTCCTCTGTTTCGGCACTGAGCTGCGTCTTGACAAAGTCCTCTTCCAAAAGGCCGCGCATTATCCATGGCAAGACGTAGGGATTGGATGAGGCTAGAGGTGTTGTCTCTCGCTTTGGAATTTCGCAAGGTGTGGGCTGTGCCGTGGCGGTCGTCTCTAAAGCATGCATGATGGCGAGATCATATACGGCTGCGTCATAATACAAGCGTGAGTGGCCTTCGCCAGAGTAGAGTGATCCGGCAAGGGCAACGGAGAGTTCACGAATGAGGCCGTGGTCTGAGATGCCCAGATTGCGAAGCTTGAGTGCGAATCCAATTAGGTGGGAAATGAAATCTGGAGCATGTACTCGACCATCGATGAAGACGGCACGGTAAATGTAAGGGTGGTTTGCAGGCGAGTACACAGCAGACTATTAACAAGTTAGCTATTTAATGTTTTCTATTTAGCCAAAAAAAAAAAAAAAAAAAAAAAAAAAAAGGGACATCATCCTACCTCCATAGGGACGAGCTGGTCATCAATACTGCCCACAAACGTAACACGAGCTCCGAAATCAACTACTCGTTTAAGGCAGGCTTCGAACCTCTTTGAGTTCGCGCTGTGAGGATCACCAAACTCCCAGAGCTCTGCTGCTGCACCCATAAGGATGCTGGACTTGTAGTCTGGGAAAGGGCCGAGGGCCACGCCGGCCATGGCACAAACGCCAATTCTGGTGTCTGTTAGCACGCCCAGATCAATCAGCTTCTCCAGCAGCATGATGCTGACTGGCACTCCTTGGGAGTGGCAAGCAATGATGACCAAATCGGCCTGGCGAATCGGCTCAATCCAGTTCAGTAAGAGCTTCCAAAGATTTGCCACCCTGTCGTTAATTCTGCCTTCTCCTTCGAGGGCAACCTTCTCAATTTCGCACTTGGGGCTGCCATGGCCATCAGTCCATCTGCGAATAGCCTCAGCACAAAGATTCGCAAATCGCAGAGAGGTTCCTGTGGGCTGGCCTATCATAGGACGAAGGTATGCTGCTGGAAAGAAGCCGTGAACGCCAATAGCAACTGCCTTGCGGATCTTTGGAGTGTCTTTGACACGGAAAACATGGTTTGGAGGCTGCTGCGAGGTTCGTAAAACTAAATTCGTAATTTGTCGTAGGATAGAGGGGTTCTCCTTCATTTGGTATGTGCTAGAAAACGACGGAAGTAGCACATTGGGCGGTTCCTTTACGGTGGGCTCGATCTCAGGAACGGCTTTCTTCGAAGGCGCCTGTTTCTTCTTCTTAGAATCGGTCCTGGCCAGAGTTTTTGAAGCAGGCAATTCTTGTTCGGCCCCTGTTTTGGTAGACGAGGCGGCAAAGCTCTGCTCTACAGGAGCTGATTTTGTACTGTCCGCAGATGGCGGCCGCTGAATATCAAAATCCATCGATATCGGTCGAATCCGTTTGGTCCTGCGCCACGACAATACGCTTGCTGGTGGTTCTGGTGTCGGTGCTTCATCTCTAAGGTCTTTGGCTGGCGCTTCTGAGATGGCTCTTTCTGTCATAGGCGTTGGTTGGGCCTCTGACCCTTCACCCATGACCGCAATTTGCCCTGATTCTGGGAGTGGTGCCTTATCTTTATTTTTTGGGGGCTCTCTTGACCAGAAAGCCCAGGTAGAGCCGGCTTTGGGAGGAGGGCTTTGTGCCGGCGGCGCTTCAGGCGGAGAGACATCCTTTGTTGGTACGTCTTTGGCCTTTGCTGCAGATTCTTCCTCGATGTTTGAGTTTTTACTGGACGATCGCGATACGGTAGCAGCTGAGCCTTTCGAGCGTTCATTCTTGAGTGGGGTCATTTTGCCTGTTGGTTCTGTAGCTGTTCCCTGCTTCGAAGATGCTTCGGCGTCTTTAACTGCTGCTTGTTCTTTGGGTGCGTCTGGCCCAGCCGCTGAAGCTGCTCTCTCGTCGGGTTGAGGGTTGCCATACCAAAAGCCAAACCAAGAGGCCGGCTTTGGTACATTTGGAGCACTCTCGGCAGCTGGAGGCTCAGAAGAGGGCGCTTGCTCAGGAGATGCTGGTTCAGCTGGCTCGACAGCTTCGGTGGGCTTGGATGCCTCTTCTTTTATCGCTGGGGGATCTGGCGTGGGTTGAGTTGAAGGTTCGGCGGGTGGAGCTCTAGCCCACCAGCCGAACCACCCTGCCGAAGCTGCCTGTTGCTGTGAAGCATCTTTAGCATCGGCTGTTTGTACACCTTCGCCCGTAGAAGCCTCTGGCTCAGGCTGCGACGCCTGAGAAGGCTGGGGCTCCGGGGTTTGCTGCTGCTCAGTAGCCGGCTTTGTCTTGGGAATCGGGGGCATCTCCGGAGCAGGTCCCGACGCCCTGGGTTCTTTAACTCCAGCACGTGAAGTATCTGCCGGCTTGTTTTCTTCTATTTTCTTGCTCGTAGATGAGCTGCTAGACTTGGACGAAAGTGATGCAGGTGGCGCAGCTGAGTCGGCGCTGTCGGGGAGGTGCGCGTCGTCTTCGCTTCGCTTCGTATCGAATCGAGAGAAATCGGGTGCGTTCCTGGATCTTACAGTATCTCCCAAAATATTCTCCCGGGCGATCGATGTCGACGCTGTGGCCTTTGCGGGCTTCGCCCACGTTGCGTACCAACTGCTGGTTTTCCGAACCTGTTGCGCTCAGTCAGAGGCTGTCCACTCAGATCCAGGGGTTCACGCCCGTGGGCAGATGAAGAGGAAGGGGGATTTCTTTACCTCTTTTACCCGAAGTGACGCATCCGAAGGCTTGTGATCGCTGCTGGAGCCAGGCTGTGGAGGCCTTTTCTGCTCGCTAGCTTGCTGCGCCGAGGCAGATGACGCCAGTGACAGTGACGTCTCAGGCGACAGAGCCGTGGTTGGCAGGCTGGACGAGCTCAGAGCGGCGGGATTGGGGCGTTGCCTCTTTCGCGGCGGCATCACGAACGCAATACTGATAAAAAGCTGGCCATAGAATGGATGAGAAAGAAGGAAAAGGACACGCAGTTTAGGTTTCGATGATGCAAGGTTAGCAGGCAGGAAGGCGGCTGGAAGGTTCAGCTGTAATTGATGGTACCTCGGAGCTACTTTGTTCGGCGGACTCCGTAATAATGATGGATGACGATGCCTGGAGCGCCACAGCGCGCGTTTCCGGGTGCTCTATCAGCGGCTCCTCTCCCCTAAAAGGGCCAGGGATGCCCTGTGGCATGTGCTAGAGCCTTCCTACAGGTCCCTTTGGCTGGGCTGTGGCTTGACTGACTGGAGTGGGTCTGGTTCAATTTCCAGGTCCACTATTTCTTTTCTTATCGCGACGCTACTCTTATCGCTGTCCCGCCAGGAAAAAAAAATCGAGATTGAAGTCGAAGCTGTGCAGGTCATTCTTTGAAGCCAAAGTCGTCCATGCAAAAGGCTACGAGTTTGCCTTTGCATCTTGCGGCTGACAACCACAATGAGCACCCTTAAGCGGAAGGATGCCCCTGGAGGCAATCCTCCCTCAAAGTCGGCCAAAAACTTCAAAGAAGCTCGACCGACAAAAAAAGAAGCACCGGCAAAGGATGCGAAGCCAGCTGCCAAGGCGCATCGCAAATCAGATGCAGCGACTGAGGAGCGCGCAAAGGCTCCAATCATCTCCGTCCTGAATGATGACGAGCCCGTGTTCCCACGTGGAGGCGGAAGCGTCCTCACACCTCTCGAACAGAAGAAGATCCAGATGGAAGCCAAAGCCGACGCCATTCGGGAAGAGGAATTCGAGACGAGCGCCAAGCCGCAGAAGAAGAAGGTGAAGAAGTCTGCGGCCAAGGGTGATAAGAAGACGGAGAAGAAGGCAGATGAGGACATCATTAAGATTGAGAGCTTGAACTTCAAGGTAGGGCTTCTATGTGGACAATTGATGCGAATTGGACATTCCAACTAATTGGCTTTGCAGAGACTGGTCAAGGGCTCCTTGGTTCTCGGACAGGTTACGAAAATCAACAAACTCAATCTTGAAATCTCATTACCGAACAACCTTACCGGACATGCATCAATTGTCACTATATCTGAGCAATTGACGAGCAGACTTGAAGGCGGCGCCGACAAAGAGAGTGACAGCGACGAAGAAGAGTCATCTGATGAAAGCGATATCAACCTACAGTCTATTTTCAAGGTCGGACAGTATGTGCGAGCTTATGTGGTTTCGACATCGGATAGCACCGCCAGCGGAAAGGGAAAGAAGAAGATCGAGCTTTCTCTGCGACCAAGCGAGACCAACACTGGACTGGAAAAAGATGATGTTGTGCCTAACAGCACCGTCATGGCCTCGGTGGTCAGTGTCGAAGACCGTGGCTGTGTCATGGATCTCGGAATCTCAAACTTGAATGGTTTCCTTCCCAATAGCGAAATCGATCCCCTCATTGATCACGAGAGACTCCAGCCAGGCGCCGTGTTCCTCTGCCAGGTCACAGGCAAGGGCGCTGCCAAGACGGTGCAGCTTTCTTTGATGCAAGACAAGCTCGGAAGCACAAAGGCTTTCCCCGCCGATGCCACTACAATCAACACATTCCTCCCCGGTACACTCGTGAACATTCTGGTGTCAGAAAATGAGGGCAGGGGTCTGGGCGGAAAGATCATGGGCTCAGTGGATGCCACTGCGGACTTGATACACTCCGGCGTTGGTCCAAATGACGCCGACCTCAAGGCCAAGTACAAGGTCGGATCCAAGGTTAAGGCGAGAATCATTTGCAACTTTCCAACGGCCAAGGATCCGAAGCTGGGCGTCTCGCTGTTGCCTCACATCATGTCTCTGACCCGGAAACGCCAGGACACCAAGTCAAAAGATGAGCAGAAGCTGCCTATTGAAGTGATGCCCATTTCCTCTTTTGTCGAAAAGTGCACTGTTCGCCACGTCGAAGATAACATTGGTCTCTTCGTTGACACCGGTGTCGCTGGCCTGGGAGGATTTGTTCACATCTCTCGTGTCAAAGATGGAAAAGTCGATGCCCTTTACGAAACAAGTGGTCCTTACAAGGTTGGAACGGTACACCGCGGCCGCATTGTTGGATACAACGAGATAGATGGACTCTTCAGTATCTCCTTTGCGAAAAGTGTTCTTGACCAGCAGTACATTCGTGTTGAAGACGTTCCTATCGGCTCAGTGATCAACGGCGAAATTGAGAAGCTGGTCATCAAGGAGCAGGGTGTTACTGGGCTCATCATCAAGGTTGCAGAGGGCATCACTGGATTTGTTCCCGAGAACCATCTGTCTGATATCCGCCTTCAGAATCCTGAGAAGAAGTTCCGCGTTGGAATGAAGGTCAAGGCTCGCGTTCTTTCTACCAATCCCCTTAAGAGGCAAATGCGCCTTACTCTCAAGAAGACACTGGTGAATTCAGAGGCTCCCACTATCAAATCTTACGACGACGTCAGCATTGGAATGCAAACTCTTGGTACCATTGTCAAGGTGCAAAAGAACGGAGCTCACATTCAATTCTACGGACACCTCAAGGGATTCCTTCCTGTATCAGAGATGAGCGAGGCCTATATTCGTGATCCTATGGAGCACTTCCGCGCTGGACAAGTCCTGAGCGTACACGCTCTCGAGGTCGATCCCGAAGCGAGAAGATTTATTGTTTCTTGCAAAGACCCGAGCGCTTTTGGATTAGACAAGCAGACAGCTTTGAAGAACTTGAAATTGGGAGACATTGTATCGGCTAAGGTTACTCAAAAGACGGAGGATCAAATTTTTGTGGAGCTTGTTGACAGTCAACTAAAGGCCATCCTACCAGTGGGTCACCTTACTGACAAGTCTTCGTCAAAGAACCAATACGCTTGGAAGCGAATCTCTACCGGACAAACTTTGTCGGATCTCGTGGTCCTTGAGAAGAACGAAAACCGTCGGGCCATCACTCTTACCCAGAAGCCGAGCTTGGTCAAGGCCTCTCAAGAGAACAAGCTGCTCAAGAGCTTCCATGACGCCAAAGTGGGTGCTATAGTTCAGGGTTTTGTGCGAAACATTACAGTTACGGCTGTGTTCGTACAGTTTGCAGGAAATCTCAACGCTTTGCTGCCGAGAGGAAGATTACCAGCCGATGTTCAGGCACAGCCTGACTTTGGCATGCGCAAGTTTGAATCCATTGAGGTGAAAATTGTTGCGACTATTCCTGAGCTGAAGCGTATTTTGGTTGCTCCCGCCGACGCGCCTCTGGTTATTGAGAGCGAGGGCAACAAGAGCAAGCCTTCCAAGGCTCCGGCCCCGGAGGATGGCCTTTCATTTGGCAGCACAACAAAGGTTAGAGTTACGTCGGTCAAGGATACTCAGTTGAACGTTCAGCTCGTCGGCAGCGAGATTCAAGGTCGTCTTGACGTGTCTCAGATCTTTGATAAATGGGAGGATATCCTCGATCCAAAGGATCCCCTTGGCAAATTTAGCAAGACGCAGATTCTCCGTGCCAAGATTATGGGTGTCCATGATGCCAAAGACCACCGATACTTGCCATTTTCCCACCGATCTGCCCACTCAGTCTTGGAGCTTACTTCTAAGCCTAGCGATCTTGGTGATGAGGAGCCCAAGCCAATTACTTTTGAAGATTTGAAGGTTGGCGACAACCGCATTGCTTTTGTCAACAACGTAACGTCTCAATACCTCTGGGTGAACCTCTCTCCCAACGTCCGAGGCCGCATTTCCATCATGGACGCGTCAGACGACTTGTCTCTACTCAACGACCTAGAGGCCAATTTCCCCGTCGGCTCCGCCATCAAGGTTCGAGTCACATCGGTCGATGCCAAAAACAAGCGTCTCGACCTCTCTGCTCGATCACCTAATGCCTCCGAGACCATTACTTGGGGTCCATTGAAGCAAAACATGATCCTCCCTGGCAAGATTACCAAGGTCAACGAACGACAAGTTTTGGTGAAACTGAGCGAAGCCGTTTCCGGCCCTGTCCATCTCCCCGATATGGTCGACGATTACGGCACTGTCGATACTTCTAAATACAAGAAGGGCGATATTGTCCGTGTATCCATTGTCGATGTCGACGCTAGCAACAAGAGAATCCGTCTCTCTATGCGACCCTCTCGGATCATGAGCTCTACCCTTCCTGTTGCGGACAAGGAGATTAGCAAAATTGCACAGCTTTCCACTGGTGATATAGTCCGAGGATTTGTCAAGAATGTCGCCGACAAGGGTGTCTTTGTCTTGCTTGGAGGCCAGGTAACTGCATTTGTCAAAATCTCAAACCTTTCTGATCGCTTCTTAAAGGAGTGGAAAGACAGCTTCCAGGTTGATCAACTAGTAAAGGGTCGCGTCATTGCCCTTGATGCCGCGACTAGCCAACTTGAACTCAGTCTGAAGTCTTCCGTGGTCGATGAGGACTACAAGCCTCCAGTAGGCTACAGCGAGATCAAGGAGGGCCAAATCGTCACCGGTGTTGTCCGCAAGGTTGAAGAGTTTGGTGCCTTTATTGTCGTTGACAACTCAGCCAATGTCAGTGGCCTGTGTCACCGAACCCAGATGGCCGATAACGCCGTCAAGGATGCCACCAAGCTGTACAAGGAGGGAGATAAGGTGAAAGCCAGAGTCTTGGAGGTCGATCCTACAAAGAGAAGAATCAGCTTTGGCCTCAAGCCATCCTTCTTCGAGGACGAGGACACTGACATGGAGTCCGATGCTGGCGCAGCCCTTGAGGACGAGGATGAGGATGAAGATGATGGTGAAGGCATGGAGTTGGATCAGGAAGCTTTACTCAAGATTCTTGGCACCGATAACCAAGGAGATTCCTCAGATGACGACGAAGAGGAGGATGATGAGGAGGAGGAGGAAGCGGAGGGTGATAGCGACGAAGAGATGGAGGATGCTGCTACCAAAAAGACTGGCGGTCTGGGCGGAGGTAAAAAGTCAGCGTGGTCAACAAATCCGTTCGATGACGCTGGGTCAGAATCAGAAAACGACTCTCAAGCTGAAAACGCCGACAAGAAGAAGAAGCGGAAGAAGAAGGCTGAGGCCCAGGTCGACCGAACAGCTGAACTCGATGCCCACGGCCCCCAGACGTCTAGCGACTACGAGCGTCTGCTTTTGGGTCAGCCTGACTCGTCAGAGCTGTGGATTGCGTACATGGCGTTCCAGATGCAGGTCAGCGAGCTACCAAAGGCGCGAGAGGTTGCCGAGCGAGCCATCAAGAGCATCAACATTCGCGAGGAGACTGAGAAGCTCAACGTCTGGGTTGCTTATCTCAACTTGGAGGTTGCGTACGGCAGCAAGCACACGGTTGAGGACGTATTCAAGCGAGCTTGCCAGTACAATGACGAGCAAGAGGTTTACGAGCGACTGGCTAGTATCTACATCCAGTCAGAGAAGCTCAAGGTAAGAATCTTCCCTCTTAACCATTACCTTGAAAGTATACTAATCTCTATAATAGGAAGCGGATGAGCTCTTCGAAGCCATGCTCAAGAAGTTCGGCGCCAAGGCACCCAGCGTCTGGACCAACTACGCACACTTCCTGCACGTTACTAAGAACGAGCCCGCTCGTGCCCGAGCCCTGCTCCCCAGAGCCACTCAGCAGCTCGACAGCCACAACGGCCAGAACATGGTTAGCCGGTTCGCGGCTCTCGAGTTCCGGTCACCCAACGGCGAGCCCGAGCGCGGTCGGACCATGTTTGAAGGTCTTCTTGCCGCTTTCCCCAAGAAGGGCGACATCTGGAACCAGCTGCTGGATCTCGAAATCGGCATTGCCAGCTCTAGCGCCGATCATACCGCCGTGAGAGACGTATTCGAGAGGAGGACGAGAGTCAAGGGCCTCAAGCCCCAGCAGGCGGAGAAGTGGTTCCGCAGATGGGCCGCATGGGAGGAGAAGCTCGATCCCAAGGGTAAGGACAGGGTGATGGCCAAGGCGCAGGAGTGGGCGTCTGGATTCAAGGCCAAGAAGGAGGCTGAGGCTGCGGCGGCTGAGGATGAGGAAATGGAGGAGTAGAGAGGGAAGATGTGTAGAAGGATAAAAAAATCTGTGCGGATTATGTAGAATTTGGACGGCCCTTTTATATAGGCTGGGCGTTGGTAAATAATTGTAAAAAATGCATACACCTTTTTTTGTTCACGTTTGTTAGCTTCTTGAATCAGACGATTTCGGATGTCGGAGTGGATTGCTGCAGCGGCCGTTCGGTGGATAGAAGCTTCGTGCAGCAAGAGCATGAGTTCATTTGACATATTATCGGCCAATAAATGATTATCATTACATATCGATTGTCTACCATATCTATCATACCTATGGAGTTTCTTTTCGTACCACCAAGCAGTTCTTACAAATTTCGAGTCCCTTACTATTCAAGATTCAAGGGCACAGCAGTTGACGGGCTATCGGCCGACATCTCCGAAGCTTCGGGCTAGTTGGCGGAACATCGGACACCCGCTACTACGAGCTGAATCAGTACAATCACAGCGTCAAATTTAAGATATTGAGCTGTCAATGTGTGCTTTTATATCTTGAGAATGAATACTGGTATACAATTCGATGGATAGTTCTAGCTCTGGCGTGCTTTTTTGTTTTAATGGTGAGTAATCCAGAAGTTGCTTACTTGCATGTACCATCTGCTGCTCGGGCGAGCCATAAGCGAGATAGAGGCCAAGGAGCATGTTGGTGGCTATATTGATGAGAAGCAATGTAATGCAGATCAGCCCATGACGTAGGTATCTATCCCCAGATGATATACGCCTATAGCTCTAGAGGAAGCACATGTCAGTATCGAGATAACGCTGGAGAGCGATGCAACGAAGATCATGAGCTAAAAGACTTGGCTTTTCGGCTGCATTTACAAATGTCACAGTGCTAGGGACCTTCTGGCTTGCCAATTAGGGTTCGCGCCTGGCAGACGATTCGCTGGAGGACTGGCGTGGAGGGTGGGGGAACAGACGGTTGGACGTATTCATCGGTGTCTGTGGTGTTTCAGTGCATGATTGCATCAGGAAGTAAGATATAACGTTATGAGGTGCTCGGTGCTTCGGAATGATAAAGAGCGAGAGTAGATAAGCTGTATGTGATGTCTGTGAGGCGTGATATTGAATTTTGTAATTTGAATCTGGTCGAGTTGAATCTCTGTGCAACGATTATATAACATCTTATTTGCTGTGTCTACTTAGACCTTGAGTCTGCAATTACTGGCTATCAAGATCTTCGTCAACGTAGTAAACTGTATCTATCTTATATTCCGACTACAGAGCAAAGAGTGAAACAGAGTGGTTTGGTAAGTATTGTGATAAATCATGCAAGTAAATACCAAATACCGCCGACTCCTCATTCATCAGTGTCGCCATATGAATTAGAGGTGACGCATTTTGGCTGACATGCCGACGATTAGCGGTACAAGCGGCATACTTGCGCCGGCACCGACGGGCCGCTGGGCGGTACAGCGCAGTCGGGTGTATTCTCGGGGTACGCAGCAGGTGCTCTCGCTGGAAATTCAGATGATCCGGCTGTCGTCTAGACTCAACTTGACTTGCTCAGCTTCTGCCACTCAGGCCTGCCATCACGCGAGCAGCGTTCCTCCATCTCACCAAATCCTCCCTAAAGCTTGCTCATCGGCCTCATCGACAGCCCCGAAAAACACGTAATTGCTGCCCCGTCTGATAGGCCATAGGGCCGCTGGGCGATCGCGCAATGGGGTCATGGGCGAAAACGTCTTGGAGGCGTCCGAGCACGTCACCCGCACTAGCGCCCTATCGGTCCCTCGGCCAGGCCATTTTGCTCCAAAAGCCAGGCTGCCGGCCTGTCGCAGTGAATAATGTTCTCTGATGGGCCCTGCGCCTGATTGTTTCTCTTCTCTCTCCTTGTTGAAAGTCTGCGCCTCTTGCAGCGGTGCATCTGCTTTGTTTCTCTACATAGCTATCAAATGCGATTCCGGCACTCGCTACGATGGGCTGTCGGGTGTGCAGAGCGCGCAAGGTGAGTTTTAGCACTACTGCAACTGCTAAGCTGCTGCTGTTAGCCTATCACCGCATGAGCTTGAGCTCTTGGCCCACTTCTTCTCTCAGCGTCTGCTCTCGTTTGTGTCTACAGTACAGCTTCCTAACCCATGCCTCTTCGGCGCATCGCAGGTCAAGTGTGATGGCCGCCCCAACGGATGTCGCAACTGTGAGCGCCTCCAGCTCGACTGCGTCGGCGACAATGGGCTGACGGCCAGCCGCAACACGCCCATGGCGCTGCGCAAGATTCGCACCTATCGATCGTGTAAGAGCTGTCGCCTGTCCAAGACAAAGTGCAACGGCGACCGCCCGAAGTGCTCGCGATGCACCGCCAAGAAGACCGAGTGCGTGTACGATGGCGGCTCGGCGCCACGATGGGCTCGCAGTCTGGATCACGGAGTGAGGACCGAAGGAAGCCGGAGCAAGTCGCGAGAGCTGGCTGCCATCGCTCTGCTTGCCGAGGGCAGCGATGAGGCTGAGAACCCTCAGTTGGCGACGCCATTGACCAGCAACGGATCGGCTGAGCCGCAGATTCCCGGCGAGGTACCGGGCCTGGGGAGCTTACAGAGCGTTGCCTCTATCGAGCCTTCGGGGTCAGATATTCTGTCATGGTATGTGAATTTTATGTACGATGCTATATGCGAAGGAAGTAAAAGAAGGAGTTTGATGGCTGTTTGATGGTTGTCATGATACACCAGAGACTCAGGCTGACATGGTTCCTTAGGCTTGTATCACCAAGTCTTCCCACCGGCCGCAACTTGCGCCGTGTCGTGGAGCAATACTTTGCCAACGTCCATCCCATCCGCTGCTTCGCTTTTGTGCATAAGCCGTCGTTCATGCGGCAGCTAGACAAGGGCTTCACTTCGGATGATGAATCGGCACTGCTGCACATCATTTGCGCTCATGGAGCAAAGTATGTAGCTCATCTCGTTGGACCTTTCACCGTTACGATTTGATAGCCATTTGGCAGCCATGCTAACTTGATCCTCTACAGATTCTACGTATTGAATCAACATGACCATCCGCCAGCCTCTGACTTCATCCGCTTGGCCGGCAACCAGTGGGCTAAGCGAGCCGAATTTCTCGTATTAACCAACTTTGGAAAGATTTCTGTCCAAAGGCTCATGGTATGCCAATTCTATTACTACGTGTCTAATAATGACCCCAACTCACCGTTCACTAGGTCGCCATACTGCTTCACGATTTTCACTTTCGACAAGGAGAGTATTCCAATGCCCTGATGCTAAGCGGTCTTGCTGTCCGCATGGCCCATGCCCTGAAAATCAACGTCGAGGCATCCCCCGATGTTCTTGGCGGCGATTCCAACGAATCGGCACCATCCATTGTCACCAGAGAAAGTCGTCGGAGGCTCATGTGGGCGTGCTACGTCCTTGATGCGTGGGCGGGTAGCGGTATTGACCAGCTAACTCTTCTGCGCGAAAACGACATCAAGATCCAATTGCCTACAAACGAGAGAAATTTCGGTCTTCGCATAGCATCGGTGACGGAAACTCTAGGCGTGGGTCATGTGCTCCAATTCTTACCGCCGTCCGTGGTGCCGAGAAAGCCATCTGCAAACATGGGCATCATGGCATACTACATCCGAGTAGTAGCGCTCTGGAAGCGAATCGTTAGATATGTAAACCAGCTGGACTCCAATCTTCCTCCTTGGCTCCCCGACTCGCCATTTGCTGCTCTCGACGCCGATCTGCGCCTGTGGCAAAGGGAGTTGCCAGAGTTTGTCGAATACTCCATGGAAACTATTTATGCTCGATTGGACTCAAATCAGCTGGGAGCGCTGGTCCTGATACATTGCACATACCACCACAACTACTTGGAGCTATACAAGATATCCATGCCGGACTTGTTCAAGCTTCCCAAGCCTCTATCTGTGCCACCAGAACACCACGACTTTCTTCAGTCTGCGCAAGCCAACTGCTATCACCATGCACAGCAGATTGCAGATATTTTGGCCGAAGCTTCTGATCATGGAGCTCACCTACTATCCGACAGTTTGCTACCATATTTTGTGTACGACAGCAGCAGGGTGATGCTGTATTACGTTGCGCGTCTACTCGATCCCAATAGGCCCGATGCCCAGTCAAAGATGGAGGACGCTATCAATGCTGTTGAGAGCAATCGTCGAGTTCTCAAGATGATGTCTGCTCTGTTCCCAATTGCGCGTTCATTGGTGAGTGTCCGTCTCTAATCCCAGTAAGGGGCTGCAAATACTGACCGTTCTATCGCAGTCAAATACAATTGATAGATGGCTGACCAAGATTCGACAATCCACAAGCCAGAATGATCTCGTAAGCAGGATGCTATCTGAAGTTCGTTCTGAAACTCATGAAGGCGAAAAGTGAGTAGCTCAAGACCATCATCCCTGTTTTCCAACCACATTTATGCTGACTGATATCATGTTAGACCAAATCATACGTCTGTCAGCCCTGTACATGCTACGCCGGAGTTTAGCCTCCCCTCTATCTCTCTTCACTCGCTTGCACGGACAGGTATCGCGACAAGGCGAGCTGCGGATCGTGCAAGCGGCGTTCGAGGACTAAGCTGGTCTGCCGAAAGCCCAGGTGCTGCCGCATGGGACCGCAACAATGCGGCGCAACAGCTTGTCGGCCTCAGCCAAGACGTCCTCACTTCATCACGGTCAGGTCTTCAGCATGAGCAGCCGGTGCCGACAGCGCTGCCGCAGCTGTCGCCTCCAGCCTACTCCAAGCGAAACGCCCCGACACAGCCAATGTGCGAAGCACTCGACTTGGATGATTTGCAAAACTTTTTATCGTGGGATATGTATGGTATAATGGACATGGGCGACCCCGTTCCGGACGACGGGCCGGAAGACCTGACAATGCGGTCATGGTCGGGGTCCAACGATGCGATATAATTGGTATATAAGTAATGGGTGGATTGGCTTTTGCAAAGCATGGGATTAATTACGGACAAGATACCTCTGGGCATTCGTTTTAAGGCGTACCATACAGTATGGAGTAGTACATATTCTTAGTACACATAGTACCTGCTTCTAAGAGACCGGCGTAAAGTCCGGTGGAGTTTTGGGTGTTTGGATCGCTTCATCGACAATGTCGCCGGCCCGTCGCTCGGGTGATCGGCTATTTATGCGAGTGTGCTATGTCTTTTGAGTTTGAAGCCTGTGATACAGCTGCTAACATCTTGGCTACAACTGTAAAAGTACAGAGACTTTATGTGTGGTTCCGCGAGCAGGTGCATATTGATAGGAAGTAATCGAGTCTCGTAGCGAATCAAGTTCATACGGGTAACACCTTTGGCCTGTGTAAGGAGCGCAGTGAGTTATTCGCCACTGGGAGAGCATAAACAACGCCTACCTAGGCAACGCTTTCAAGAGCCTCGTGGAGTCAAACAATAAACAATGAAGCATAGAAACGGGGAAGTAAATAATTCGTTGAAGCTTACTATTCCACTTATATCCGGGAGTGAGACGGATTCTAAACGCGGAGGAAAGGCGATTTGCGGGGCCGCTGTGGCGTACCCTTTAGAGTTAGCATTAGGACACCCGCTTTCAACAAGACAATCCGATATGGTGTAGTGGCTAACATCGCTCGCTCTCATGAAGATCCGAGCAGCCCTGGGTTCGATTCCCAGTATCGGAGATGAACTTTCTTTTTGACTCTTTTCTAAAACTTTATCTTCCTCAAAGCTGTTATAGATGATATAGTTTTGTACTTTGTTGTTTGTGATGGCAGGCGAACATCTGATTTTTAATTCGTTCGATGGCTAGAGTGAGCACTAAAAATTACACCAATAGATTTCTGCAGCATGACGCAGCAAGGCATAATGCATGTTTACTTCTGATACAAAACGGAGTCCATGTAACACGACTCCACCAGCTGATGGGCAACGAAAGGATTTCTCGTGGATTGGCCCAAAAGATCGTGGACCTTGTATTCTGATCCTGGTAGAGCTGGCCCCTCTTCCGCGATATAGTACTTGTAAACAAGGCGAATCTTTGTGTGTGAGACCAGAGACAAAAAAGCCCTGCCCGCCGCTAAAATCATGGGGTTACGGGCCCCCCCTGGTCCATGTTCTTTTTTTTGCTGCGCCCAGTTAGAATCCCGAATGCAGGTAAACAAGGCAGACGGCGTGATGTTTTGCATGAGGCTAGAAGACGATGATGCAGATGGTGCGTGTAAACATGTTACAATTTGGTGGTTTCGTGACATGGTTGCCATGGCAGAAGAAAGGCTGTTGGGCTGTTGTACTACATGTATATCGATATTGTGTAATTTACGGGTGAAGATGATTCTTCCGTATGGCATTATTTGTCACTCGAATTGTACTTGAGGTAAATCACAAGAGATTGCCCAATTTCGCATTCAAACAGAGGGAGAAAGAGAGGGAGAGACGCATGGCATCATCCCGATCTCAGCCGAGACGATGAGATGCAAAGTCGCTCACCCCACCCTGAAACGCTGAAACGGCTGAGGCCACTCACACGGCGCGGCACGCTCGCAGGGCGCCTCGAAATGGCAATTGGCGTCGCCATGGCAACATTCAGCCCTCCATGCGGCACCATGGCGGCTAAAGAGTGGGGATCTTCAGCCGTGCAAATGCCACTCGTTTGGGGCCGGCCGTCGCATCTATTTTTCATCCAAAAGCTGTCTCATGGCCGCTGCAGGTCTCGCTTTCGCATTTCTTCTTTTCCTTTTTTCTTCATCGTCTTTGCAGCGCTTGCATTGATTGAGGCGAGGCTTGACGCGGCGCCGACTCTCGTTATTCTTTTCTTCATACTACCAGCTTTTGTTAAGAAAAGAAAGTTTATTTCTTTTTATTTACTCTTCAGTCTACTTTACTTTATCGACAGCTTTGTTGACCACTGACGATCTCTCCATTGCATATCGAGATTGATCAACATTACTCTTTTCTTTATCGCTATCTAACATTGATATCATTCTCCCCTCCATCTCCAGGTACTCTCAGTACTACCAAGAAAGGCACAAGAAAGCTACCCAGCTGCATACCTTACCGGACACCCCTGCGAAATCCCAGGAGAGCCCCGCGCTCTTCCTTGTCGCTTCCCACAGACGCTTTGACAGGCAACTCTTTTCCTCCATCACCGCCAGAACCAGTTGCTCGACGCCGAGCATCAACGAGGCTCTGGGGACTCCAAGCCTTTTACAGCATAAATATCTTTAGCAGCACTCAAGCCGCCTGGGGTGGCTGATCTTGTTCGCCATGGACTCCAGCTACCTCTCCAAGCAGGTCAACAGCAGCATTGACCAGCTGCACGGCATCTTTGACGAAATCGGTGTGCCCGACCATGAGCGCGAGGCGCGAGAGGCAGAGGTGCGATTGTTTCCTCCAAACTAATTTCTCGGTCGTGATGCTGACTGAATGGCGCTGCAGCTGTTCCAAGCTCTGTCGGAAGCGCTCAACAACCACCTGCGCACGGTGACGAAGGAGAAGAAGGACATGATCGACGAGGCCAAGAAGACCGTCACCGCGATTCGACAAATGGAAGCTTCCATGGACGACTCAAGGCCCCGACGTAAGAACTCGACCAGCGACGACTTGAAGCTTTCGTATCCTCTGATCCCTTGTCTGCAAAGGCTCAAGGAGAAGCATGGGCAGGTACAGAAGAAGCACAAAGAGCGATTTGAACAAGTCAAGAGTGAGTGGAATCCTCATGGATAACCCAGCTGGATTTCGAATATCATTCCTAACATTTACTGCCGCAGAACTCGTCGAAGCCCTCGAATCGTACTCGTCGCACCTGGAGCCCTCATTCGTCAAGATTGCTCTCCCACCTACTGGTCCCAACCAATCTGTCCCCCTGACATTTGATCTATCACCGTCCTATGTAGCCCGCCTTGACGCAGAGTTTACGCGAGTGTATGAAGAGTATACTCGCCGGCTCACCACGGTGGAAACATTGGGTGACGAAATCATTCAGTTGTGGGCCGAGCTTGGTGTTCCTCAAGCTCAGCAAGATACAGCCATCATCAAGTATTACCGCGAAGCACCTGAGCAACTTGGCCTTCACGAGGAAGATATCCAGCGCCTGCAAGCCAGACTCGATAAACTAACGGAAGAGAAGAAGAGTCGCGAAAAGAAGCTGCACGACCTCAAGGCTACAGTCGAGAACCTCTGGGAGAAGCTTGGTATTGATGAGGAGGAGACCAAGGCCTTCCTCAACGAGAATAGAGGCTGCGGAATCCGCCAGATTAACGAGTTTGAAGACGAGCTGGAGCGATTGAATGTGGTAAAGCGAAAGAACATGCACATTTTCATCGAGGACGCGCGCGTCAAGCTCCAAGAACTCTGGGATGTCCTGTACTTTTCAGACGATGATATGCTCGAGTTTACTCCCGCCTTTTCCGACGTCTACAGTGATGCGCTACTAGAGGCCCATGAGCGCGAGATTGCTCGCTTGGAGACACTGAAAGAACAACGCGCGCCAATCCTCGACCTCATTGCTAAGCACAAGTCTCTAATTAAGGACCGAGACGAGCTTGTCGCGGCGAGCCAGGATGCCTCTCGTCTTATGTTGCGCGGCCAGAAGGGCGAGAAGCGCGATCCCGGAAAGCTGCTTCGCGAAGAAAAGATGCGCAAGCGCATCGCCAAGGAGCTGCCCAAGGTGACAGCTGACGTTCGAAAAGCACTCGAGCAATGGGAAGACGAGTACGATAGACCGTACTTGGTTTTTGGCGAGCGATATCTCGACGAGTTGGATGCCGAAGACTCAAAGAAGCCGACTCAAACCCGATCCAGGACTCCAGCAGGGCCTCCTCCATCAGCCACTAAGGCACTGATGAAATCAGTGTCATCTTCAGCAATCAGGCCTTCCACCACCACCAAGGCCTCCCAACCTCCTCGCTCAATGACAAAGACTCCTACGGCCAGCGTTTACAACCTAAACAACAAGTCTCAGCCCATGTTTTCGCAATCCACCGCAGTGCCCAGCAGCCCTACAAGACAGCCAAGCACAAGAGCTCCTCTGTCCAAGATAAAGGATGGCAGCAACTCGCCAGAGCGGCCTAGAGCACAGTTCCAGAAGAGCATGGAGGCATTGCGTAAGGGTGGCTCCGTCAGGCTCCCTCCGCCCAAGATGCGCGAACTAAGATCAGTCGCATCACTGGAATCACCATTCAAGCCTTATAAGTCGATGGGATCGAGCGGATCAACCACCAGCGTTGTGCGTGCGGTTGAGCCTGAGGATGCCTATGATGAGGGGCCACAGTCCAGAATGAGCCGTGAGTCGAGCTTGTCGCACAGTCGCCAGCCCAGCTACATTGATGATGATGAAGGAGCAAGCCGCTACTCCTCAATTCGAGAGGTCCCGCGGTATCCTCAAACAGCCCAAAGCAGGTTCACTTCTAGCACATCGACCACCTCCACCGTTGTGACCGGTTCCGAAAACTGGGAGACATACGACGACTATAGCGAGGAAGAGCCAGATGTGTCGGACTCGTACTACGCCAAGCTTCGGTCCTCTCGAAGCAAGCGGATGGAGCCCGAGCAGGGTCACCGACCAGTTAGCAGCGCGGCGAAGCGTACACGCGGAGTTCCTGCAGCTTATGCACCGCCCGTGATGATTGATCAAGACGGTAACCGAGTTTCGGGAGGCGGCGAGTGGACAGAGACAGACGATGATGGCTTTCCTTGATTGCCTCTCGATACTGGTTCTCGCCAACGCTGACTACGTCTTTTCTTGTCACGGTTGATGGTGTAAATGGTGTCAATGAGACATGTGTCTATGCTACTCGCTGCCCTTGCTCATCGCATTGGCAGGAGACGAATGAAGAGACGGGGATGCGGGCCATCTACAAACGGAGTTGCGGGCCATTATCTGTTCTGCAGGCAGTCAATGGTGCAATGTTTGCGGCTTCACTTCATTCTATTTGTCCGATTCTCGGACTGGGTTCTATTCTGTGTCATATCTGCGCTGTGCTGAGCATTGAGCTTCTTTAGTTGTACTTTTTTCCTCTGATTTTTCCTTCTTTGTTGTTTTTTCCAATGTTCATGGATTGGGGCTATACGGGAGATTCCCAAGGTGTAAGAGGCAGAGGGAATGGAATGGATTTGGGATTGGGATTGGAAAGGCGAAAAGGGACATGGCTGGCGTTGGATTCTGCTTATTTTTGCTTTTGTGCTTGGTATTTGCATGGCTCTGGTTGACTGAGGGGCCTCTTGTCTCTCTTTGCGTCTATTTCTTTTTAGCTTTTGCAGCAGAAAAAGTGTTTCAATATTTGAAAATTTGACCCTGTTAACTGTGAATGAGTGAACAAACGTCCATGTGAAGCTGGCCTTATCAACGATAGGCGAGCCGGAACAAACCTCACCTGATGTCGTACAGCATTAGCATCAATTAGCCAACAGCCCGTTGTAGCAGGTGGTCGAGCGCCGAAACCACAGCGCATGCGTCCCTGGCAGCAGGGCAATTATAGTGGGTGCGTGCACTGATCGCGTGGGGCCCGGCTTGTCTTCTTTAGCGCTTCTGCAGGGTCACATTCGTTCCATTCCCGCCCCATTAAATCCATTGACGAAACGCCAAAAAAAGAGAAAAGTCGGGGCGTCCGGCAGCTGAGCACCGAAGCTCCGTCCGTACCTGTGAAGAGAGAGAGAGAGAGCATTGGAACCAAGACCAAGGACCCCAACAAAAAAAGAGGCTCGTTTGTTTCGGGTCCCCCTGTTTTGGTGTGAGCTTGGCAGGCTGACTGGGGGATCCTTCCATTTTTCTTCACGTATTCGTGTTTTGTCAAACGAAGAACTTTTTTATTCTTGTGGCTTTTGCTGGCAGCCTGCCTTACTCTTCTCCTATTTTTGGTTTTGTTTTCGTCAGCTTTTACTATCTCCTTTTAGCAAGTATTATTATATTGCAATTTTTATTCATCGGGATGTTGTCTTTTGAATAGAGTACTTCTGTTCATCAAAAACTCTTTTTCTTCTATTTACACCTTTTGCGCTTGATTTTTCCAATCTAAATGTGGCCGGTCCCGCGATCAAGTGTCGACATTTCTCGGTAATGAAGCCCGCGGATAGCGCCTCCGCCGCAATTAGGGGCGCCACGCTGGCCTTTCAGAGAGACAAGCTCGAGCAGAAACAACAGCAGGAACAACAGCAGGAACTGTCAGCGACGAGACAGCCCCTGGGGCGAAACCTTAGCCACGTCGCTGCGGGCAGGAGAGACAATGGCGCCTATACGGCTGCGACGGAGGCGGTTCGATCGACAGGCACGGCAGCGGCCAACGGCTCGAGTAATAACACGATCGGCGCGCGAGCACACCTTGTCCCGGGGCGGACGATTTCGACAGCCTCGGCACCGGAGCAGGCGGTGGTGGGATTAGGTGCTTCGAGGCCGCAGCAGCTTGAAGGCCAGCAGCAGCAGCAGCAGCGTCATACCGGCGGTGGTGGTGGCGCCTCGGCGGCGTTTGCCTCTCAAGCTGCGCATCTGGGCCTGGCGCCAGCGGCTGCGAGGATGGATGGCAAGAATCAGAGCCTCATTGCGGCGACGCTGGCTGCGAGTCGGAGTGCGAGCCCTACGAGAACGGCGACGACGACCACGTTGACGACCGCTGCGAAGATGGCCAGCAGGAGGGCGGAGAGCGTGAGGACGATGAGTTCTGCGAGCAGTGCCGGGGGCAGCAGTGGTGTTGGTGACGTTGTGGATTCGGGTCCATTGGCTTCTGCAGGATCGTTGATCTCGATGTTTGAGCGAGGGAATGGAAAAGGTCCTTCGCCGCCAGAGTCGGTCGTCAGCGGTGCTGGGGCTGAAGACAAAGTCAGGCCAGCAGTGACGGTGGTGATGGCCAGCGATCAGCCGCAGAAGAAGATCAAGAAGCCAAAGAAGACACCGACGGTGGTCAAGCGAGATACGCGGGCGCCGCCGCCGACGCCTCCTCCCGCGACCCAGACGCGCCGAGACCCGATGGCTGAGACAGCTCCGGGAGGGGACGGAAAGTCAATGACGGCGGCGGCGGAGGTGTCGGGGCCTGGGCAGCGGATTGATCAGCGGCCTGGTCTTGAGCGAGGAGATGGATTGGCATCGCAAACTGCGCAGAAACAACAACAGCAGTCTAATGATAATAGTAATAGTCAATCCCAGCAGAAACATCGGCAGCAGCAGCAGCAGCAGCAGCAGCCTACGACGACAAAACCGAAAGAGAACAAAGCTGTCACTCCACCTCAACGGCCCATGACTCCGGCAGCCTCTGTGTCTGCTGCCACAACGCATCCATCAACATCAACATCGACACCAGCTCCTTTACCGCAGCACAAATCCAAACCCACGAGCTCGCATCCGCGATCAGAAGCTACGACGTCACCGCCACGAGCGATCCATCCTTCTACGCCTCCACCTCTCAAACCTCTTATGAGCAGGACTGTCACCGAGGTCGTGTCCCCGCAGCCGATGCGGGTGACCAAGACTCCGTTGAGTCCTATGGCCTCTCCGCACTTGGCGCTGAACCCATCTATACATGTTGCTCTGGCATCACCTTCGCCAGATCCGCCAAAGAAACGTCACGATGTTTCGGTGGTAAAAAGACCTCCGACGCCACCGAAGCCGAGGGGCAGCGGCCATAAACGTACAGACAGTGGAGATGAGCCTAAGCTACGAGGCAGGTCTTATAGCCATCATTTAGATGCGGCAGCGGCGAATCAGTCGCGGGCTTCTATAGCGTCTGCAATGGTCCGGTCGGGACAGTCTGTGTCTCCCCAGCATTCAGGGTCCTCTCGCCCGTCTTCCATGTACCTATCTAGGAGACACTCTATGGTAAGCACTGCGTCGACGCCTCCACGACCTCTTGGCAGTGCGTCGCCGGGCCATACGCAGCTGGATAATCTGACCGATGCCATCATGGCTGGATCGCTTGCCTCGTCTCGCTTGACGCCGCATCATACCGGTTCGAAACTGGCTCCTCCTCCGGTGCCGAAACGACAAAAGTCGCCTCGGCTGTTGCATACACTGCGGAATCCTAACCAGGTTTCTGACGAAGAGGAGGATTCTCACAAAAAAGGGCATCGGGCTCTACTGAGGAAAGGCAAGCATGCGCACCATGAGGGATCGAGGAAGAAGTGGCGGGAGGAAATCAGACCGCGAGAGAGGAAGCGCTACGAGGCGCTGTGGGCGTCAAATCGCGGCATCTTGCTGACGGACACGCGGCTGATGAGTCCTGCCACGAGCATCAGCAGCGAACTGGACAGAGACCTCTCGCAGTGCGTGGCGAATGTGGTGGTGAGGGAGGTGTGGAAGCGCTCGAGGCTGCCGCTGGATGAGCTGGCTGAGATATACGACCTAGTGGACCGGAGCAAGATGGGGATGCTGGGCAGGGCGGAGTTTGTGGTTGGGACGTGGCTGGTTGATCAGAGGTTGAAGGGGAGGAAAGTGCCTGCCAGGGTGACGGATAGTGTCTGGGGGAGTGCGAATGGGGTGACTGTGAAGGGGCCGAATGGGAAGTGAATGACTATACTGCTTTTTGATGTTGTTGCTGTTGTTGTTGATACCCCTGTAGAATAGATCGATACATATTGAGCGTTATATGCGTTGCGTTGGGTGGTGATATTTATGATGGGATACCGGCCTGGATGGATACTGAAATAAACTAAATGGAATGCCAGGACAACCTAGATGGGATACTCAAATAACCTGGATGGAATATACCTAGATTATTACCTACAGTCTTTTTGATCTTGTGATTGTAGGAGGCTCATTATTTTAACAAAATACCTACATTTACTGTCATTCAAACACAGCCAAGTGCTACGTTCACTCGAGAGATGCAAATATCAAGTAATATCAAGTTCAATTACATCGCTTGGGGCTATACTAGTCTATGTAAAAAATGCAAATTATTAAATATCGATGCTCGAAATCAAGTGGTTCCCTTATTATTCCCTCAGCGCCTTCATATAATATCCGATAGTAGTTATATGTCGTCACGTCACACTCTTTGGTCGTAAATATCCAGCTAGTTCATTACAAGTTCAAGAGTTCATTATCAGTCTGTTTTCTTTTTTTTTTCCGGTCCAATTTAATTGGAGCTAGACTTGAGAGTCTTGGAGGTCTCGCTGCCAACGGTTATGGTCACGTTGTGGTTGACGAGGGTGGGCATCTGGGACACGCCGTAGAGGCTGTAGACGGTGGCGGAGATGATGCCGTCGCCTTGGGCGGTGTTGGCGGGGAGAGTGAGGGTTTCGGTGATGTTGGTGAGGATGTTGGAGTTTTCTGTCTATGTTAGTCTATTATGCTATGATGAAAGAGTATTGTTGATGGATTGTCACGTACTAGGTCCTAGGTAGAATGAGCCGAGGACTGTGCCGAGACAGTCAGTGTAGCCGTCGCCTTTTTGGTAGCCAATGGCGATGGCAACGTCTTGGACGGCCTGGATGTAGTTTTGGGTCTCAATGGTGAGTTGGAAGGGAGTGCCGGGCTTGATGGTTTCTGGGACGGCAATGCCGCTGATGATGGCGTTGGCAGAGGCCAGGAAGGGGATGATGGCGGCGATGGAGAATTGCATTTTGGATAAGATTGAAGGTGAGTTTATTCTTTGGTGGAAGAAGCGAATTATATATGTATTTGTAGTGTTGGTTGCTGATGTTGGTTGTTGGCTTGAATACTGATGAATGGAATGTCTGATGATCAGTGGGATTGACAAGTTTATATAGTGGGCAGTGGTAACAAAGAAACTACATGTGCATACCAATTACGAGCTGTTGAATAGCGGGCTGTTTATTTTCAGCATCTTCTTGAGTCGAGGGAGAAGCGGGCCGAGCGAATGAGATCATCGATGACTCTCCTTAGACTGTGGATCGGCAGCCAAACACGAGATTTTGGCTCCTGTTGGGCTCTGGCTCTCTTTTCCGATGGCGAAAAAGTACCAGATACGAATGTATGTGTGCAGCTCGTGTTTTTTGCTTCCTTCTTTTGGTTTCCTTTGATCTGGATGATTCTTTTTTCTGGTTTGATGGCGGGATAGAAGCTGGATATGAGGGCATCATATTGCCTTATTCAGATACATGCGTGCTGTTGACTACGGTGTAGAACGGTGAGGTGAGGTAACGATAGCGATGCATCGTCTGGGTACCTCCCCTTGTTCCCGTGTGGGACTATTAGAGCTATGCCGGGTATGCTACAGGGCTCGATTTACTGGTTTGCACAAACAAAGAAGAAGACGCTTGGACACTACGTTATGACGACGGTGGGAGCTCAGTTTTCGACTAGGGCTGAGGCGTGTGGCCGGGGATTATGGAGATCGGCAACGCTGAGGAGATGTGTGTGGTGCTGAATGTACAGTGCTGTTACATGCTATTGGATAGAAGCCTTGCTGGCAGATTACTTATACGATACAGCTGTGGCGATGAGTATGAGGGAGAAAAGGTACGTTGCGTCTGGTTGGTGCTGAGATGAGAAATCCAAAGAGGCACTGCTGGCAGTCTGGGATTCGTTCGCTGTGGCTGGTTGAGTGTCTGACTCGGGGCGGGTATAATTATAGCAGCACGTCTATGCGCCTAGCAGATGGCGTGGTGGTGAATGCTTTGAAACGCAGTGCTGCGTCTACAGTCGGTAAGGGATAGACAGAAAGAAAAGGAATATTCTTTATCCGGCCATTGAGAGTTTTCTTCCCCTTACACCGTCTATTCGGCTGTCTTGACTTTTGATTCTAGAAGCAGGAGCAGGAGGTCGGAGAAAAAGAATAGGAGAATATAGTACCAGTATAGGGTGCCGATACGAGAGGGCCCCTTGCAGCAGCCACTCGTGTTAGTGGTTTTAGGGGATTCGCTTCGCTTAGGAAAGGACTCGGGGCTATACTGTAGGGTGACGGAGAATTATGCTGGCAGCTATCTTCAACACGAGGTCACGCGATGAAGAAAATTCATCATTGTTTTTTCTGTTCTGAATGAACAAGATTGAAAATAAACATTTTTGCTTAGGGTAGCATTTCAGCAACGGTGGTGGTGGTAATGTCTGACCTTGTCCCCATTTGTTAAAGAGTGTGGATAAATGTTGCATTTCAAGGTTACGTGCATTACGGTTTTTATTCCCGAATAGCTGGAGATCTTCAGCTTGTGTCGTCATGCGGGAGCAGGTGAAGCTATGTGAGAAGCGCTTCTGCGTTATGGGAAGGTATGACTTCATTTGCGTGAGATTCGATCGGCTATCATCTGGGAGGTTTTATTGTTGCTCGGATGGATGGGATGGGATGGGATGGGCTGGTAGAGACGGGACAGCTACGGCGGTTTTTTTTGTGTTGAAAAAGCTATGGGTTTAAGCTGCGGCTTTGAGTGAGTGAAAGTGGCGCCCTGGGATCCACTTGGCCGGCAGATCCGGTGGGTTTGGAAAGATTTTGACACTTTTGGTGGCGTTGAGGGTGTTGCATTTTGGGAGGTTTCAGTGGTGGTGGAATTTGATGATGGATGAGGCTTGAGATGTTGAGTGAAGAATGTGATGTAGTGACAGCTATCCAAGCTGAGCTGCAATAATGATAAGATTTGAACATGCATGTGCCTCTCTATTGTTTGATTGTGCAGCTTTTGCGTGTAATTGTATGCTTTAGACAGTGGATACTTGCTGATGGCGGCGAATCCAGCCTTCACGGCATTGCCGTTGCCGGAGTTGAGGTTGTTAATATACGCATACCCTGGAATAGCTTCGACTTCAAATTGGTTGCAGTAGGTGCAATTGGATCGAGATGGTTCATCTCTAACTAGGATGATACATGATGAGATGACCAAAATGAGTAGATTTTATAGTGGTGTTTCACTCGAGTGTGGTATTGTTGAAAATGTTGAAGTCTATGGAATTTGTTCATGGTGGGATTCAAGATGAGGCGCATACAATGATTGCAATGCGAATTGCTTGGCGCTGTAGCAAATAGTTTATATACCACTAAAAGTCAGCATCTCCCAACCAAACCACCTACCTTGGCTGCTCACAGCCAACAATCTTCCGTAGTATAGTGGTCAGTATGCAAGCTTGTCACGCTTGAGACCCGGGTTCAATTCCCGGCGGGAGAGATCCGCCAGCCCTCCAAGAGGGTCTTCTTTTTTGCCTTTTTTGTATATTTAACTGATCGCTTCCATTTCTTCATCTATGCATATTGTTTGTTCATTCTTTGAATTCTTTCTTTTCCTCTTTTGAAAGATTCTGCCATTTCTCCTTCTTACCAGCTGATTTTCGCTCTTGGCGCGCGCATAAGCAAGAATGGATCCATATCTCAGCCTGGTTATATCTTCTACATACATACGTACAGCCGCTCGTCATTTTGTCATTTGTCTATTTGCCAATAAAACTGGCCCTGTGCTACATAATTCTTCTTTCAAAATGATCTGCATATTGAAAAAAAAAAAAACATCTTCTATCCTCAATTGTCGGGTTTAAGGTTCAGTCGCAAGGGCCTGATAAACAGGCCTCTCTTGTCCTTTGCCCGTCTTATTTCGTCATTGCGTAGCATTTATTCAATATTTCGTTCCTTTTTGCATTAATCAGTTTTGATTTTTGTAAGATTCAGGCTGTAGAGGGCGCAAAGGCTGAAGGCTCTGAAAACAATTGGTTCGCTTGATGATGCAGCCTGGCCTCAGCTTGTCCCCTGCTTCAGCTCATCCAAGCGTCGCCAATAAATGGCTGCCAGCTGTGCAGAGTATTATTTTTTCTGCCAATAGAACCAGGTTTCGGTGACAACTGTTGCTACCCGAAATTGCATTTTAAACATATGCCACCCTCTCTCATTATATAGGTAAGCGAGGCCATCATCAGCCTCTCAACTCGCCTTTCTTCAAGACGCGTAATTGCATTTCTAGCACACTGGATTTAACTAAATGTATCACGAAGATGCCACATTCCAGAGTTCTTTTCAGCCGTTTCAATCTATTATTCCTTATCAACCTTATACCACTTGTCAAAGCCTATACGGTTTTCGAAACAACATGCTCCGCCCCCAATCCACAGTCGGAATTCTTATTTGTATCATCTCCCGACACTCGTGGCACACTGAATATCTTATGGAGCTCTCTTTTCACGATTTTTGCTTGCACATGGACACTCCATCATCCTGATGTCCCAAAGCAACGCAACGGTTGTGATCCTGGTGTATTAGGTGATATCAAATGGACATTGAGAGCATTTGGCAATAGCGCGCTGTTGATGGTTATCGCCGCTCTGGCTCCAGAATGGGTGATAGGATTGGCTGTTAAAGACCTCATTAATGCGAACCAGACACAAGAAAGGATGGAAGATTACGTGTTCAAGGACCAAGTGGCCTGGTCTTTGAGACACAGCTATTTTGCAGGGATGGGCGGCTTTGCCATACGCAGTTATAAGCCGTCGGAAGCCTCTGAAAATCCAATCAATGAGTCGAAAGGAGGAAAACTACATCGTCTCTCTGCTGTTCAGCTCTACGACCTTCGATGCAACGGGGTTATCAAGTCCCTTCCTGATATCCGGACCGAAGAGATTAAAGACAAGTCTAAGAGTGATACCTTGGGCAAGTTCATCGCCATTGGCCAAATAGCCTGGACCATTGTGCAAATCATTGTCCGGGCTGCTAAAAGGCTTCCCGTCTCACCACTCGAGATCGCCGTAGTAGCTTTCGCAGCTTGTGCGGTTATCGTATATGGCTTGTATATGAAAAAGCCGCAGCGCGTTTCAACGCCCATCGCTATCTATGTCTACATTGGACAGAAAGATACGCTTGAAGACATCCTCGACGAGTGTTATGAGATGGCTCAGAAGAAGAGGAGGGAGGAAGAGACTGATGGTGATTCACCTGAATCGCAAGTTGCTGCTCTCGATCCCGAGGTACAAAGCACTATTACACGTCTCAAAAAGGCTGCTAATAAGAGTTCTATCTGGAAAGACTGGGGCAGAGAGATTGTCACAGGTGTTGGTGCAGCCGTATTTGGTGGCGTCCATGTGCTCGCATGGAACTTTGCTTTCCCGACAACCATTGAGCTGATATGGTGGCGGTGCGCAAGTGTCTATTCGGCTGCATTTCCTCTCGGTTTCGCAATCTCGATTGGTGTGTGCGTGATATTGAATGAACAGAATGGTCTACTTGATAATCACTTAACCCGCGCTCTGGTTGGCGTTGCGCTCTGCCTCAGTTGTTTGGTTGCTTTTCTGTATCTCGTGGCAAGGCTTTTTATTCTGGTTGAGATGTTTCGAACACTTTGTTTTCTTCCTGCTGAATCATTTGTCGCTACCTGGTCAACAAATCTTCCTCATTTTTCCTAGATGGTCTCGTCTGTGGGTTTAAGATGCATTAATAGAAGTTGGATAATTGGTAATTGATGCTTAGTCCGTTGTTGAATCTGGGTTTAAAGATATGCCAGGAACACTATCCGCTAATACCCGCAAGGGAACTGCGGACAGCGAGGCGTTACTAAGCTTAATGAGGATAGAATTTTGGCGTATCTATTTGGAGAACTAATTTCCATTCATGGTTGACAGAATCACAACTTATAAACACGTTTTTGCTAACGTCATTGTCTGTGAATGCTCATTTGCCAGTGCATAACCTCGGGTATCCTATTTGGGAATCCAAGTCGACCCAATTTGACGGCGGCGCATCTCCGTCTGCGCTATTAACAGTGCGAGCAAAAAAAGGCTCTGTCGGCAAAAATCTGCTGACGACTGACGATTTGTATGCGATTCCGAATTTCCGAACGCGTGGCATCACTGTGGGGAGCCCCCAACTCCGACTCATGTCCGTCGATAAGGCCATTTTCAAGGTGTATCTGGAGAACGACTGCCGGCATCCGGCAAGCCTCTCTTACGCTATTGGTCTTCTTTAAGGCCCTAGCAGTGTTCTAGAAAAACTGAACTATCTCGGTGATTGTCGGTAATCGTGAGAGACGACTAACAGGTCAAACGGGTGGCTTGCATGATCAAATTTGAGTAGAGTGAGTGGGGAGCTGTCAAGATGTATATATATATAAGTACATAGCAAGAAGTTGAATCATGTATAGCATCAGCATCCATATGCACAGCTCGCCACTGATTGACTCAAATGCAGCCACATCACGTATAACTTAATCTCATACGCAAAAGCTTACACGCACATACATTTAATGTATAGTCCACTGCCGTACAACTACGCCGGACCGTCTTCGCGACACCAACGAGACCTGCACCAGGCGCTGGTCTCCCAGTTCTCCCACTATGAAGCTGAATCTCGATCTTCAAGATGCCCACCAGGGGCCGTATCTTGCGCAAGACCGCGTAAGAGCCTTGTTCGAAATCCGCGGTCCTACCTTTCACAAATCGCCTCGCATCTCAGTCAAATTCGTCGGCACCATGGTGGTCTCGTTTCCCACGCATGTTAACGGGGCCAGTCCGGGGCAGTTTACAACGGTGGTGAGCAGCACTCTATTTATCACAATTTTCCCCGGTTGCTGACATCCATCGTAGCTGTTTGAAGAATCGAGAAAAATCGAATACAGAGACTTACAATGGGACGAAGACGAAGCCTCAGGCGAATCCATCTACACCACCCCCATCGACTTCCAGTTCCCAGCCGAGGCCAACTGCTACTGCGCCAGACCCCAAAAATGCCAACTCCCGCCATCAATGGACATTGTCGAGCCCGAAATGAGCGTCAAGGTGACATACGGCATCGTTGTCTCTGTGGGCCGCTGCATTCTGGGGCCAATGACAAAAGTCAAGAGCGTGGCGGTCGAGATTCCCTTCAGCTGCACCCCGACAATCACGTCGCTGCCCAGATCGTCGTGCGTTTTGTCTGTCGCGATGAATGAAAAGTCTGGCCGCAGATATGCGCGCCAACGAAACACAATCATGGACCAAGAGCACGAAGACGGCTCATGTCCTTCATATAGTCCGAAATATTCGCCCTCTATCAAAGTCGAGGTCCTCCTCCCTCAGCCGGCGGTTCTCATCCGCGGCCAACCGACTCCTGTTCGAGTCATCATCCACACACCTCCAGACGTGCTCGAGTCCGGTGTCTATCTGCGAAGCGTCTCCATGGACCTGAAATCAACCGTCATGACCTCTATCGGCATGCTGCCGCGCACAGCCACCCAGACACGGCACGGCTGCAGCATGGCCGGCGCAGTGAAGATTGACAGCGAAGTCTTTGAGCTGGACTCGGGCGCGTGGGGCAACTTCTTCGTCATGAACACGAAGCCGACAACACAGTCTTGCATTGTGAGGCTGGACCACGCGATGGAGGTTGTGACGGGCATTTCAATTGGGCTGGGCAGCGATGTCAAATATGCGGTGGCGACGTTTGACGTGATTATCATGGATCCGCCACCGGCGTATGAAGTTGGGGATGCGATACAGTTGCAAGCATAAAAAGAAACAATAACAAGGGGAAAAAAAGGCGGATGTATGATATGGAATACCCCGATAGACCATTTTGAAGGAAGATACCCAATATGGTACTCATGTTAATGACATAACGACTTGGATAGACAGCGTTGATAGGTAATTCTTGTATTATAGAAAGCCCAAAGCTGGATTACATATAAATAAACACTTCTATATACAACAGTCATTATGAACTGCCTCTTGTTAATGTGACAGCACAGCCATCCGCAACGGCATCTCTCCCCTCACAGTCCGCCATCGATTAGTCGACTCAATCAACTCACCACATCCCTTCACCACCCACCACCACTTCCTCAGAAACCCCGGAGTCACCTCCCAGCTATCCTTCTGGTACGGCTCCCCCCACACAATCAATCCCCGGCGGTCAGGATCATCCTCACCATCTTTAGATCCCAGCAGCGCGTTTGTCCTCTTCTGGGGCAAATCACAGGCACTTTCCATGCAATTAATGAGGTTCCCAAGCAGGTCGGTCAGAAACTCCGCATGGCTAAAGTAGCCTTCGTACCGGATCAGGTTGTCTCTCATCTCCGGAAAGGGAAACACGTCGATCCAGCTGGAGTGGGGATGCGAGAGCTGCAGGCTTGTGGGCGTCAGGGTTTCGGGGAACCGCAGGGCCGTGAGGACCCTTTCGTCTGGCATATGTGGGAGGATGCGTCTCATAGTTATGGATGGCGTGCTGCTGCACTCGCGAAAGGCGCTTGGTTTGAGCACCTTTTTGTTGTAGGAAAGGCCCCGGAGCACGTTGAAGTGGATGAGATGCAGGAGATGCTCCGAGAGCAGGCAGTAACGCAGGTTGATCCAGGGAGAGGAACGCTTGTCTGCGGCTGTTGCAGCCGGTGCTTGTATGGAGGCTAATGCACGATGCGGATGGGCTTCATCGCTGTTGGGCGGCTCTTCCGCCTGTGATGGATGACCCCTGAGAGCCGGCTGATTGGGCAGAGCGGACTTTGTCTTGGCTTCCTTGGGGTCTTCTTTGGAGTCTCCTTTGAGTTTGAGTGCTGGCATGTCGTCATTTCCATCATCGATCCGCCAGCGATGGACTCTGAAGGGATGTGCTATGCTACCGTCGGTCGCTTTCTTTTCCCGGACCCTCGATCCTGGCCGACTCCATTAGTAGTCTCTACGTACAATCAAAGCCATATACTTACGAAAGGCTCTCTGATTCACCCTGTTTTGAATCTTTCTACGGGCTTGGCGAATCTCGCTGGTTGTCATGCTGGGTATGACTTCTTCGGATGTCGCATCCATACTGGGTGACTGTGTCCTCTTACGTAGAATCATTATAGAAGTCGTATAAAAGGAGCAAGTGTCAACTGGAATAATCAATTATTAACCCGTACATGCTCCCACAGAACATCACAAAAGGGCTGAAATGGGGTGTTTAAAAGGGATGGTCCTTCACATAAGCACCTGTCATCGGCTCACGGCCGATACCCACAAATGCGGAGCTTGGCCGGACATAGTAGAAAAGCGCCAGACCTGCATAAGCGCCTCTTGGTGATAAATGGCGTCTATCCGCTGTAATATAGGGCTTGTCTGCTAAAATATAGCGCTAATTGTCTTGCTATCATAGAGAATCCATCATTTACAATGACGCATGTTGCGCTTTTCATTATGATATCTAGGTATTAAAGTGGTAGGTCGTGATTGCTCTGTGGGGTTTCACTCAGTATTCCTACCTAACTTAACACCATGGCGCCTTGTTCATACAAAATAGTAATCGTGGAGTATAATACAGAAAGTTCACCCAAGAATATGGATTATAGATAGGTACTTTACCTCACTTCATGTATATGTATATGTATTTAAGTAAAAGTCAAGCTGGCCTGTACACAAACTAGTGGTCTCTACAAGTCCGTACAATAGACGTTGCAGTCGCAGTCATAAATATTCGTCAAGCCATGCCCCTGAAAATAAATGCTTGTTTCTCCCTCTTGAATGCATCTGCAGCTAGGTGTCGGCGTTTAGCAAAGAAGCCGCAGGCCATCCCAAAACAGCAAAAAACATCAGCCATCGGCGATGTGGGGCCGCAGCGAAATTCCGCCAGTACGGATGGCGGAACAGAGCTGGGGCTAGGCTGGTTTGGGCAAAAAGCATCAGCGTATAAGTCGACGGGGTTGGAGGCTATACGCGGACTTTGAAGAGCGTCTCAACGTGTCTGGAAAGTTCCGTGTAGTTGTGGTGGATAGTGCAATATTGTAAGGACTAGGAGAGCCTCGAATAGGTCGAAGAGTGTAAATGTGGTAGATATATAAGAGTCAGTAGCGTCTTACTAGCCAAGGCGAGATAATCTTAGACAGCTCCAAAACAGACGCACTTACACCACTTACACCACTCAGAATTCACTCTCAAAAACCGAAAAGATCTATTATTCATATATACAGCATGTCTCGCTACGCTGAAGCTCACGTCTCTCCCAAAGGCCCTGGTGATGCCAGACCAACCGCCCTCCAGGTCGTCCAGGACGAAGGAATGACCGACAAGCTCAAGGGCAAAGTCATTGTCGTCACTGGTGTCTCATCCGGTCTTGGCATCGAAACCGTCCGCGCTCTGTCCACCACAGGAGCCTCCTTCTACCTCACCGCTAGAGATCTCACCAAAGCCACAGATGCCCTTGAAGGCATCTTTGAGCCCTCCCGCATGAAACTCGTCGAGATGGACCAGACCTCTTTCAAGAGTGTCCGAGCCGCGGCAGAGACCATCTTGGCAGATACCGAAAAGATTAATATTCTGGTGAACAATGCTGGTGTCATGGCTATTCCCGACTTGCAGCTCACACAAGATGGCCACGAAATGCAATTCGGCGTCAACCACCTATCTCATTTCCTCTTCTTCCAGCTTCTCAAACCCGCTCTCCTCGCTGGTAGCACTCCCGAGTTTGCTTCCCGCGTGGTCAATGTTTCCTCTTCTTCTCATCGTCTGCACGGCATCCTCGCCTCGGACAACTACAACTTCCAAAAGGGCAATTACGACAGATGGGTTTCCTATGCCCAGTCCAAGACTGCAAACATCTACATGGCCAATCAAATTGAGCGCCTGTACGGCGCTCGCGGTCTTCACGGTCTGAGTCTTCACCCTGGAGGCATCTCTACCGGTCTGATGCGGTACGTTTCCGAAGAGGATACGAAGGCCATGATGGCGTCAATTGGTCCCGAAGTTCTCCAACAAATGAAAAGTCCTGAACAAGGCGCTGCGACACAGGTGTGGGCGGCGATTGGTAAGGAATGGGAGGGTAAGGGGGGGAGATATCTGGCGGATGTTGCGGAAGCAAAGCCTGGACCGGATGATCATGATATGACGAGCTCGTTGACTGCGGGCCATACGTATAATACTGAGGAGGAGGCTAGGCTTTGGAAGGATTCGTTGAAGATTGTTGGGTTGGAAGATATTGAGTAAATGGATGTAAGAAGAAGTGTGAATTATGTTAGTACTAGATTAATTTACATGTATACAAAGACCTAAAAGTAGAGTTGTTCGTGTACTTACCGAATCTTTACCCACAAAGTATACTTGGCTTGATGATGTAGATAATGAAAGTCACTTACAGTAAGCCCTGGGCTGACTATTGCATTCGACTATTTCGGATGGATAGGCACATCGATACGTTTATCCAACGCTTGATAGGTATTTGAGATATGGTCGGCATGATGCGAGTTTAACCGACTTATCTCTCGACGTTGTTCTGCCGCGTGGCTTATTATTCACTATCAGAATAATACCTTGACAATCGTGTCCATATCATATACTCGGGTCATTGTTGGATGTCTGTGCGATGTACATTTACGCAAAGATGTAGTACCCAACGCTACACCTACTGTATAAATAGCGTTATGCGTGATTCAATGTCGGCAGCTCCGCAGTAGCCTTTTCTAGTAGGTACTGACTGAGATTCATCTCAACTTTAGTCCGAATGCCGAGGGTTGATTTTGGAGTGTGATAAGGAGGAATTAAAGTGGTAAAGATCTACAATGAAGGGATATATAGTGCGAGTTGCATCACATAGGTGAACCAGCAAACTGGGTATTCGTCACGATACGGGCCTCAGGCGCAAGATTACCAATGACAACTTGTCTTTTAGCCACGATACGTTGGTCATAGCAGCCCGTTTGATTGTAACCATTCCGATATTACCACAGAATTTGTGTCAAATCACCGTGCAACTAATTGTTGGTGATAGCAAGATGTTAAAACGACGAAAGAGATCGGAGGTACTTGTACTTGGACGCCATACTCACCGCTTCAACACTACTGAAGCTCGAGACATCCGCTAATTAGGCTAGAGATGAGGCAGCAAGGTATCATCAAAGAATCGGCTTACACAAGCACAGGTACAGGCACAGGCACAAAGCCGGCGCAATGGTCACGGCAGTCCAGCTGATGACAGGGATCTCATCCCTTGCGTCACTCAGATGGCACTGAACTGAGACATTTGACCGGCTTCGCTGCTGATTGGCAGAGATAAAAGCGATTTTCGAAGTGGCTGCATTCTAAAGTGATAGCCTCGCTGTGCTATCTCTGTATGCCATCACCGGAACTACCGTGCTCGCTGCAGGCCGTGTCTCAGCTGAAACTGTGCCGATATAGCCGTATTGGTGCCAAGAAAAGCGCATGATCTATCGACGTGGACTGAGCCCTCGGAGAGGCATGTCTGAGTAAGGTAATTGCAGCAAATGGAAATTCAGGGAGAATTCCCTGAATTTGCTAAAGATGGATACAGTTTTCCCGAGGAGTGTTATATGGCAATTGGACACATATGTACTACTACCTACTTCGTATGATCCTCGAATGAGAGGTATCCCGTTTGATTTGTCATTTTAAGGGAGAGTCTCCGAAAACCCATCGTACGATAGTTCTGCAAAAGGAACCGACGAATAAAATTATCAACTCCCGTAGCTAAAGAGGTCGACATCTCCCTTCATTTCCTTTGTAGCTATTACTCAGCCAATCTTGGGGTTTTAAGCCACTATGCCTCATCAGATACGATAGGGATGCGTATATTATATCTTAGACACGTGTGAAGTGCGATCTCCGGTCATCAGATACGGTCAGAGTGCAGTAGATCTAAGATGCCCGAAGTATGACTAGCCTTTGTGCCGTCCGTCCTACAAAAATGGACTCAAGCGGAAATATTTGTCTTTAAGATCTTAGTACTAGGTAGTATCCGTACTATACATGAGCGGACAAGGGAAACAACCTTGTAGATAGATGGGTGCCGGAACGGACGCAAAGGACCGTAGCGTCGTTTAGGAGAGCTATGCTACAGTTCTTCAATGATCCTGGTCATCATGAGCTACATGTAGTAATATTGGCTCAAGTACTACTATTATCCACGTAATATTTATCTACACACTAGGAATAAGACCGAGCCCAAACATATATAAAATGTATCCTTCTATTCTGCCTAAGAATTGAAAAGATTGTACCTTTGACCTCAAGGGGGAACATCATTCATGACTCGACAATGAGGCCTCTTCACGCTTTGGCCACTGTTATACACGTGGTATCTCTTTTGTCCCTCTCCTACTGCCTACCAAATGCTCATAATGCCTTTCCACCTTTACTCGATGCCACGCTCGCCGACTTGCGCTCCGGATTGGACAAGAAGCTCTTCACCAGCGTGGATCTAGTAAGGGCCTACATTGATAGAATCCAGGAGGTCAATCCGCTGCTCAATGCCGTCACAGAGATCAATCCTGACGCATTGTTAATAGCTGAAGAGCGAGACATCGAGAGAAGAGCTGGCGTTAATCCTATTGAGCTACCTCTCCATGGCATACCAGTTCTTCTCAAGGATAACATTGCTACATTTGATAAGATGAATAACTCGGCCGGCTCCTACGCCTTGCTGGGAGCAAAAGTTCCCGAGGACAGCACCATTGCGTCCAAATTACGCAAAGCCGGGGCCATCATTCTCGGCAAATCCAACTTATCGCAGTGGGCAGCATCTAGAGAACTCGTCAACCACGAAGGCTGGTCCGCCTATGGCGGCCAAGCACGGGGTGCGTATTTCCCAAATCAAGATCCCAGAGGGTCGTCGTCTGGAAGCGCCATTTCGTCCTCGATTGGCCTCTCATGGGCGGCCGTGGGCACAGACACCAGCGGATCAATCCTCGCACCGGCGCATGGGAACAACGTTGTGGGATTCCGGCCTACGGTCGGGCTGACTTCGAGGCACTTGGTGATTCCGTTTTCGTCGAGACAGGACACTGTTGGGACTTTGACCAGAACGGTCATGGATGCCGCGTATCTTATGCGGGCCATGGCGGGACCGGATGGACACGACAACTACACCAGTGCGATTCCATTTGATGAGATGCCTGATTATGTTGCCGCGTGTACGGATTCGGGCCTCAAAGGCAAGCGAATAGGCGTATCTCGCAAAATCATAACAGCTGGTTTCGATCCGGCATACGATAGTAACCCAGCAGCCTTTGAGAGGGCGCTGGAGGTGATGCGCTCAGCTGGTGCCGAAGTCGTTGATGACATCGACATGAACTGCTCTAGCGTATATCAAGTATTATCCAAGAGTGCCAATGTTTCTGCCCATCAGAAACCTGCCTTCGCTCCCGTTGGCGCAGACTTCTTGTCCGACCTCCCCAGCAAGTATCTCAGCTTGCTTACGCACAACCCCAATAACATCACATCGCTTGAGGATCTCCGGGACTTCACAAGGCGAGACAGCCGAGAGGGTTATCCTGGCGTCGGAACCGGCGCCTGGGACGACTTTATATATATTGGCATCAACAACACGGACCCAACCTACTGGCACAACGTCACGCTGGAGAAATACTTCTTCGGCAAGCAGTGCGTAGCGGGAGCAATTGAAAGGCATAATCTAGACGCTATGGTCATGCCCACGCCCTATGCGAGCTCGCCGGCGAGTGCAGTTGGCTTGCCGGTCATCTCCGTGCCTTTGGGCCGCAGCCCAGACGGAGCGCCCACGACAATGTCTGACTGGGGGAATCTTGTGCTGTCGGCGCCCAACGGCCCGTTTGGAATCTCCTTTTCGGGCCTGGCCTTTAGCGAAGAGAAGCTCTTTGCGATGGCGTATGCTTTTGAGCAGAGGACGAATGTGCGCAAGATGATTCGTCCGCATGTTGTGCCGAAGACGGAACTGGTGGATGTTGTGCACAGGCGATGTGCTGTGTTTCCGAGATCTGAAGGGTGTTTGCTTTAGCTGTTGTATCACGACACGCGATAGTTGTCAGCTTGGGAAGTATGATGTTTAGATAATATGATAATATGATTACATGAATATCTGTTGAGTTGTTGAGCTGTTGAGCTGTTGAGTTTATAAATTCTGCATAGAGATTATAGTACTTCATTTATGTTGTCCAAGTAGTCGCTGGTGACGGTGTGAAGCACTGCTTTTCTGTGTAATGAGTGGTAATGAGCGTGAATTATAATTCTATCAACCAATAACAAAAGTGCCTTGCAGCTTGTGCCTAATTCTCGGTTTATTGCTTGTCTGACTCCGGATGTCTACTCCGGAAACCAGTGTTACAATGCCACGCTGATACGTATTATTGGGTTACACGCGGTGTGGTGTGATGTGATATGCCCAATAAAAAGACACTGGCTTACATGTACGTACGAGCTCGCGATAGAACACGAAAACTACAGTAGGACGTCGAATCCATCGCACAAGATAGGTAATATTAGCGGCCAAGCTCTGCATCCGATTCGGCGGAGTGAGAGTTGGATAATTGGAGTGAAATTTTGCTGGTATAACGCTAATTAAATATATATATATTAAAAAAAGAAAGAAATAAAATATTCTCATTGTCGGATGGATTTCGGCGTCAGCTCGGACACTGTAAGATCTCAATGATAGAGGATGGAAGTGTGGTTGCTTGCTCAAGGAGCTTGCCGCGCGGTTGTTGGTGGCATTGCGGAATCCCTGTATTTGAGCCTTTCTGCACTAACACCTTTGCCATTCCTATGAGTTTCAACTACACAGTGACTTTATAAGGCATATGTGACATGGATTTGGCATTGATAATGTCCGAAGAGAGTCGAATCGCTATTGATAGATCCGCAGATGCACGTAACGAAGCAACTCGGTGGCCTATCTACATACATGCACTCAGTATACTCCATAGATTGACCACTCAGTTTCAAGAGATCATAGTCCTGTAAACTGAATCAAAGCCTTTGCTATTTTTATCATTCGCCAACGAGAATGGAGCAAACCGGAAAGTTCCGTTCGTTAATCTCCATCTTTTAAAGCTATTCTCAATAGCAATCTCAGATCTCGCGGTTAATTCAAGCTACATGTTCCTCGCCTCTAACAACACCGACAACGCGATCCGGACCATCGGTTCCGACCCATATCAAACTACACGATCGAATCACAAACGATACCGCGCATTTTAATGGAGACATTTTTCATCTAAAATAGCTGCTTACAGAAGCTTGTGTAAGACGGTGGAGTTGTGTATCTGGCTGACTCATGCAGAGTAGCCAATCATTGGAAGACTTTCCTTAAGGGCTACTCAAACACGGAGATTCCAAGTTTTGCGAGTGCCGTTCTGCATCTTGGGTTTAAAAGGTATCTCTCTGGGAACTTTTTCTGAGCAGTGTATAGAAGGGGAATAACAAACTTCAGAGAAATAGAATAGACGAATGCTCATTATTAATTCTCTGACGAGAAATCTGTTGCTCAACAGCAGGGTTTTGACAAATCGAGCACGTATTATTGCTGCAACACCAAAGCAGCAGGTTTTTTATATATCCCACTCGGCAAGTCAGAGAAACGCTTTCACCATGGCTACAGCGGGAGAAGCGCCAAAGGACACAAAGGAGCCATGCCCCGTCAAGGAGGAGCTTCCAAAGCTCTCGGATCATGAGTTTAGAATATACAACCGTCTTGCGGATAAGATGAACTGGTTTGTAAGTAACAACTCCAGCAGCTCTTCACTTACATGACGAAACACACACAATTTTATAGACGACATCTCACACATATAACCTCACAGCACAACAACTTCCGCCAATCCTGGAACGTCCTCTGGCAAGCCTGCACCACCGGCCGCCGCCCCCAGGGCATGTCCCTCAAGCAGCTCTTCCAGATCGGTACCGAATTCGCTGAGCACCTCACCATGCACCACCGCATCGAGGAGACGTACTTTTTCCCCATGCTGGCCAAGCGGATGCCTGAATTCAACCCCAAAAACGGCGACCTGGTGAAGCAGCACGCGCAGATCCACGAAGGGCTAGAGGGGTTTGAAGAGTACATCGACCAGTGCAAGCGTGGCGAAAGGGACTTTGAGCTGAGCGTGTTGAAGGAGAAGATGGAGAGCTGGGGAGGCGTGCTGTGGGCGCATTTGGATGATGAGGTGAGGTCGTTGGGGGCGGAGAATATGAGAAAGTTTTGGACGTTGCAGGAGATTCAGCGGTTCAACATGTAGACGGCTTGCTTTTTCTTGATTGTGTATTTCTTGCTGTTGTTTTACTTTATATAGCGAGGATGGTATGAGCGGCTCATTATCAAGCAGTATAGATGAGATGAATGTATATGAAAAGAAGTACATGCGTAAAATCATCAACATAAATGGCAAAATATGTAACATAACATAGCTATTACATGCAAACCCCCGTGGACCAAAGACGCGTCAACAAGCTTACCTCCTACATACCTCTCCCACCTGGTACCAGCATTTACTCCGGCGGGCATGGTCTTACCCGCTGTTAATCTATACGTTGTCGTAAGACAGGCAATCTTTCTGTGTATTGTGAGCCTTTCCCCCTCCCAAATCTATCGTATGTTGCACAGCCGCTCGCGCAACACCAAACAGAGCGTACTCGCCCCTTTCACCAGGGCTTTTCAAGAAGAGAAATCAAAGTAAATAACTTTCGTTCCTTATGCCGTCTCTCGCCACAGATCGACAACCTGTCCCGTCGACGGGTACATGGCCAGCAAGCCTACCAGCGCGTCGGGCAAAGGTCCTCCGCCGGGAATGCTCCAGTGAACAGTCAACGGCGCCCACGCCAAGTTGCGGAAGAAGCTCTTGTTCCAAGTCTTTGCCCACGCGGCAGTCTTGACTTCGGAGCTGCTGCGAGCGCGCTCCACCAGCAACCTGGAGAGCTCCATGAAGACGTAAGTGCCCCAGCATCGCACGCTGAGGAGGGCAAATTTGCCCATTGTGGCGGGCTTGAGGTTGATGGCCTTTTTGCTGCCCAGGAAAGCCAGGTTCTCAAAGACTTGGAAAAGTATCAGGGTGACGATCTGAGTAAGGGAGAAGATGGTCTCGAATGGAGCCGCCGCGGCCTCAACAACAGCTCCCGAGCCCTCTTTCTCGGATTCGATCTTCTTCGGGCGCATCCTCGCGACGATCCTCTTGAGCCCGAAATATAGCCCAAGCAGACCCCAGAGACGGTTAATGGTTCGCGCCTCGCTTAGCACTCCCGACAGTGCCTTGAAATTATTCGCCAGGCTCAGCGCAAATGCCGCCCCGGGAGGTGCTGGCGCGGACGAGAGCACCACCGTCGTGGCGGGCGGCAGCTGGAAGGCCATGGCGACAAGCTTCTGCGCCGATTGGCGAAGCGCGTTGCGGCTGAGCGTCTCGAGCACGGAGCCGGACAGCTTGAATGAGTAGCAGAGGAACTGCAGCACGGCGTCGGCGCCAGCGCGGGTCTGGATGCATCGCAGCAGGTGGGCGGCAAAAGCATCGGCGTTGGAGGGCACGGCGGCGAGGACGGCGCCGATGGGGGCCTTGGAGGGTGTTGGGATGGAGGGCGCCGAGTCGATGGCGGCGGCAATTTCGGTCGAGGCCGAGACGTCGACGGCGGTGTCGACTGCTGTGTCGGTCATGGCGACGGCGATGGCGATGATGGGACGATGAAAGAGATGAGAAGATGGATGGCGGTGCTGAGCTGGAGCTGGAGCTGGAGCTGGAGCTGGCTATCGATAGCGAGCAGCTGGTCGAATCGAGAGATTATTGATCCGGGCACTCAATTGCCAAGAGATGGAGAAAGAGAAACGCTGAAGCTTCGCTGGCTTGATGAAAACACGCGATGCAACTTGTATAAGCAAACTGCAAAATAATCCGCCGACGAGTCCCTGTCAATATACCCGATAGCCAAAACCGAGAACGGCGTGGAGGCTGCCGAGGTCCACCCCCACAAAACCTCGGATAAGGCAGACAATGCTCCACGATTTGACTTTTGGCGATGCATGGCAAGTATGGAGAATTCTGACTAAATTGATTATTAATTCCATAATGTGGATTCAAGAGAATCAATGCCGTGTAAGAGTTGAGATAGTCGATGATTCATGATGCATGCTGGTTGTGCTCAATTGGTGGCATTGCAACAAGTCCATGCTGTAACGGTGCCAGCATCCATTGGAGCTTTTTAGTGGTGGTGTCAACTATGCCTTTGGCCCCGTCTGAGCCGCCATGGGCCCACAGAACGGAGCTACAGGGGACGCTGGTTCGCTAACTGCTCGAGCTATAATTCAACCACCCGGACGTGGAATCTCACACCAATGTGCCAGTAGAGTAAATTGAACGTCTAGAAGGTTAAATATCCTAGGAATAGATGCTTCAGCTGATCTATCTTCACTGAAGCAGCGGACAGCTACTGGAAATACTATGTACGATACTCCTTGGGAAACTGTACATGTAATTTAACGCCCTAGTTTCGATATCAAGCATTCTAGCCGGCGAACTTCAGCCACCTATAGTTCTGCTGCTTCTATTATTTTTCTATTTCCCCTAATCGCCTGACTTCCATAAACTTCTTATAGATTGTATGTACTACATAATGGAACCGGTGCATTGACTAAAAAAGCTGCTTACTGAGACTATACACGGGTTGACATGACCGGCCGTTCGATTGGCAAAGGATATACATTCATTCTCGGAGCATAGACAAATCCAATATTGCAGCTCCTCAGTTTCTTTCACGTTTTCTTTCGATATAATCATAATTATTCGCTTAGAGTCTACTACCACAAGAGGCATTGGTTGCTTGCTTACTCTTACTGCCACATCGTGCTCTCCCCTCCTTCATATCGATATCAGCTTCGAGTGCACCCATCATAATGCCTTTTTCAAGTAGGACCCATTCACAAAATGATCCCATATGCACCATCAACATATTTTCACGCACAATGGATAGCTTCTCTTTCTATCATTCGGGGCGCTCTCAAATACTTTGCATATTGACTCTCCAACTCTTCGAGCAGACTTCATGCAAGCAGCAATGCGATGAGTTGCCGCACCGGAACATGGCACGTCATCCACTTCTATCGCCGTAACTTACGTCTTTGGTATCAGATACTTTTGTTTATCCTTTTCAATCAAGCCACTGCAAGTACACGTGTACATTTCACCGCATATTGCGTGGCCAGTTGCAGAGGAAAGAGCTGCCAGCTGCAAAGTCACCTGATCAGGCAATTGAGTGCTCTCACATCTTAATTTCCTGTCCTAAAATCCAACTCTAAAAGATTACATCTCTCGTTTCAAGCAAATTGAATTCTTGACCTCGTTCAAGCACAGTTTCTTCTTCTATTCAGAGACGCTTCAAGCTGCCATTTCCGTCTACCTGCTACTCATATCGATCGCCCAAATTCGTCTCGTCAGAAGCAGCTCACCTAGCAGAATGTCTCTCTCTGTTTCTCGCAAGAAGCAGGAAGTATACAGAGACATATTTCCTGGTACAGCAGAGCAGGCCAAGCGGTTCCAGAAGTGGATCAAAGAGGAGATCCCATGGCTGCATTTCAACTATGTTACGCTCTGGCTGGCCGGTCAGATGGATATCATTATACTGGATGAAGAGGGTGGTGAACATATTCCAATCATCAGGGAGGCTTTAGCTCACATCGCACTTGATCTTCAAATGGTGATTGCTTCTTCGTTTTGTTTCAATGGCTTTATCTAACTTGACCGTCACAGGAGCACTCCCCTGATGCAACCATTATGCTGCCTGGCTTTGGGCAGCCTTTGGAATGGATGCCTGCTTACGAGGATCGTTTCCCAGTTACTATCACGAACGAGGGCATAGAGTGGACAGCAAAATTGTTGCTTATCAGAGAGCTGTGCATGCTCAAAATCATTGGAGAGATAACGGAGAAGCCAGACTGGTCGAAGAATGTTCGCGACCCGCATGTCACAACAAGTTGGAAGAAGGAGATTTTGGCGCTTGACTGGAGCAAACACATAAAGTACGCTGATTTTACTTCTTCTATGGCCGAACAGGTACGTTGCATTCCAACCAAATTATTCTTCAACGATTCCAGCACACTAATTTGAGGTAATGCAACAGTGTATCCAAGAGCTTAAGCTCAAAGCAGACCTATATGAGAAGACGGGACTCATCCCTATCTTAGATTACTCCGCTTGTGTCATCAAATCCGACACGGTCGTGTCCGATGGACTCAAAAAAGCATTCGCCGGCATCGTGACAGAGCTCAGATACATCGACAGTTACAGCTGCTTATACAATGGTGGTCTCATAGTTCGCCAAGCGCACACCTCTCTGTGCCCCTTGGTATTTGGTCGATCTCGAATTCTCCCCAGCAGAACAATTAAGCGCAGCAATTGTCTCCAGGCGTGCGGAGAAGGGGATATTGTGCCAAGACCTCGCGACACAGGCCTGGATGTGGAATACGAGTTTTGCTTATATGACAACTCTTACCAGTGGCTGCCTTTTGATGTCACCATAAGCAAAAACGGAAACGCCAGGATCGACAGTTACATCAATAATCTGCATCCTGTCAACAACAAAAAGCTGTATTCTATTATTTCAAAAGCCATCAATCACGCTTTGCCGGCATGGGACATTGTGTACCGATGGCCTCATCAATTTTCTTTTCAGAGAATCCCGAGTGCAGAACTTATAGCCAGATCCGAAGCTCCTCGTATATGTCGCAACAGAGACTGCAAGTCTTCTAACTTATCTGCAGAGGCCAGTAAGCGCTTTCCAATCTTGGATCAATCTTTATCCATTGACACTCTAACAATGAAATAACGTAGGTCCCGAATACGAGAGGCGTGCTACGGCGAAAGTACAGCGAACAGACAAGGTCAATGCTGCACAGATGGGCATACAGGCAAATGCGGATAGTAGTGAGACGACTAAATGCCAAGATTGTCAGCCTCTCGACATCAAACTGGAGCACAGTGAGAGTGAAGCAACTACATTTATCGAAGAGAAGCCTTCAATTTCTCAATGGTTCATTGACACGCACCCAATTGAGCTCCCCAAGCCAAATACCCAGCAATTTCATTTGAGTCCGTCCGAGGTGAAGTCATCTGGCTTTTTCTCTGAAAAGAGACGGATCCAGGTCATGGTCGAATTTGCTGAGATTCAACTCAGCCCTGAAAATCCCGAATTCATAGGCGACATGTGGGAGACAGATGGCCAGCTGAACGAACATATTGTATCCATTGCCATGTTTTGTTACGACGTTGAAAACATCACGGATAGCTTCATCTACTTTGGTGCTATTGCCAACGAAGAAAATTTGAGCCCAGGCCCCTTCTCAATCCCAGAAGAAGTCACGTACAGGGCATTCGGTATCTTGCCAGCAGAAAGTAACTTCCAAATTTTAGGTCGCGCCAGAATTCATCCTGATAGTGCGATCTTCTATCCAAATATTTACAAACATCGCCATGGACCCATCTCCCTTATCGATCGTTCCAAGAAAGGTCACCTCAAATATTTCAAGCTGTATCTAGTTGATCCAGCTATTCCCATTATATCCACAGCGAACGTGCCACCTCAGCAGTATAGCTGGTGGACCGAGTCTGAGATACACAAGCAAGGATTAGACATTGTCCAAAGGCTACCACCAGAGCTGAAAGAAGTGGTACATAGTTATGTGGATTTTCCGATTGACAGGAGGGAAGAGATTAAGATTCACAAGGAAATGGGATGCCATAGGCAAGATCTGGGAGAATGCCTCCATTGGCTCTCTTTGCACAACGACAAAGCTGATGATGGTTTTGACTAGTTGTGATAGCCGTCGGGCTTCACGTCGCTGTGTCAGAGATTTGCGTCGCCGAAACTCACGACTCGCTGGATGTTATGATGTTTTTTCTATTCACTTGGTAGATATACTAGATTTACCGGTAGTGAGACGTATGGGAGCACATGAGGTCTGAGGTAACTGGAGGATAATACAGTAGCTATAGCCTGGTAGAGTAGAAAAGCAATGCCTGAAATTGTCACATGTACAGTTTTTGAGAAATACAAGGGCACACATTCATTCCATGTTTATATGCATTTGTTCTTTTAAAGTTCAATTGAAAATTCCAGTTCGACGTAATCTAACAAATTTGTAGCGAGTTCCCTCCGTTTCCTCGCTCGTCGCCCCGGGGACTTTTGTTTTCTTCCATTACAAGAGAAAATAAAAGGGGATCTCGTTTTAATAAAAAAACACCCAAAACTAAAAAAAGTTTGTCAAGAGAGATGATCAAATTTGGACGCCCCTTCCCCTTCTTTACCAGCCCAAAACTACTCCCTTTTCCTTCATCATGCTCAATACTGTTTCACCCAATCTAACCCCTGACAGCAGCTCCCAGAGCTCCGCCGGTGAACTGTGTGCCACCAGCCTGTCGCTGGGTGTTGCCACCACCGCGGGGACCTCCTCTGCCTCCACGTGCACCACCTCTGTGGCCTCCCCGGCCTCTGCCGCCTTGTCGCTCAAAGGCATTTGATGTGCCCTGGGTGCGCTGCTCGAGCGTCCGCTCGTTGGTCTCGATGAGGGCGCTGGCCTTGTCTGATAGGGCGAGGGCAAGGGACTGGAGTCTGCTGAGCTCGACGCCCTTGCGGAAGATGACGTTGTTGGTGACCTGGTCGAGAGAAGCGGCGAGCTCCTCGTGGCTGATCATCTTGCTGATGATGGCAGCAACCTTGGTGGCATCGAGCTCAAACATGTCGCTGAGGGTCTCGACGGCGAGGGTGTCGTAGAAGGGGGCGTAGGTGAAAAGGTATGTTCGCAGACCCTCCTCCTGGATCTGCTTGGAGAGCATCTCCTTGATCTCCTCGGTGTTGGGCATCAGATCCCAGATCTTAATGCTGTGGATGAAGCTGATGGACTTCTTCCACTCACCGGCGGCGAGAGCCTTGGAGGCCTGCATGACGTGGTCTCGGGTGTTCTCAGGGGGCCCGGTGAAGATCTGTCTCTCGTGGTACTCCAACATACGGCGGTACGTCTTACTGATGACACGCTTCTTTACGTCAGGAGAAGAGCCAGTCTGGGCCAGCAGAGGAATCTCCAGGAGCATGCTGCAGGTGAGGTAGACGCACTCGAGCAGCTCGAGGTTGATGTGCATGTGGAAGGGCAGTTGGCGCTGCTTCTCCAGGCGCTCCTGCTCGGGAGAGACCTGGCTGTATCGCTGCATCATGACACCCTGAGCGAGCAGCTCCTTTTGGCGGCCGCTGCCGCAAATCTCTTGCAGGGTGTTCTGAGCATCGTAGATGAGGCCCTTGCGGAAGGCGCAGAGACCGACCTGGACAAGAGTTCGGTTGTACAGGATCTGGCTCTGGATGTCGAAGCCGGTGACAGTCTCCTGCAAGTGTGACATGAGCATCATGTCACGAGCCTTGTAGTAGTCATCGTGCAGGGCGAGGAAGTAGACTTGGGAGAGCAGAGCTCGGGCACGGAGGATGCCCTCGCTGTGGGTGTAAAGGTAGGCGCAGAGGATGTTGACCAGCTCAGCAGGCTCCTGAGCCTTGGCACGAGGAGTGGTGGTGGAGTCGACGTCCTCGCCGACGGCCTTCCAGCAGTTCTCCTCAAAGGTCTTGACAACTTGAGCAGGCTAAAGCATAAAAGTCAGTATCGACGTGTCTGAATCAGTAGCATCGCAAATTTCTTTTCTTACCTTGAAGTAGACGTGCTCCAGTCTTCGCATGATAATGCGGTTGACACTATCCTGGGGAACCTCAATGGTCTCATCCTTCTTCAGGGTCTCGTAGTACAGGAGACCGCGGAAGATGACATTGTACAGAGCACCCTCGTCTTGCAGGCGCTCAATGTACTCTGAGGTGTGGGGGTCGATGCTCTGCAAAGATCGGTGCAGCTCGTCGTCGAGTCTCTCGACGTAAGAGACGATGCTGCCGGCAACCTTGATGTGCTTCTCGCCAGGCTGCAGAGTAGGGGGCTTCTCATCATCATCCCACTCCTCAACGTTCTCGAGCACGACATACTCGTTAGTGTTGGCGAGAATGGTCAGTAGCTGAGACAGCTCCTTCTCAGCAGCCTTCCAGTGCTCCAGAGGCATGATGTTGGTGGTGCCAGAGCCGAGGTCGAATCGGGCAGAGACCAGAGTCAGAAGAACACGAATCTGCTGGTAGGGGGTGTTGGCGATCTCGTTGAGCTTCTCCATGACCTTGATCTGGTCGAGTCTGTCGGTGTTCTTCTTTCCACGAGTCTCCATGATGCCTCGCAGGTGCTTGAAGATGCTCTCAGGGGTGTACTGGAGAGTACGGCCACCCTTTCCGACAGTGGCGAAACCCTCATCAGCGGCCTCCTCAGCAGCAGCGATATCCTCGAACTTGACGGCCTTGGGGGCCTTGGGAGCGGGAGCCTCCTCTTCCTCCTCATCTGAAGACCACAGATAGGTGTCCTTGTCCTCTCGGTAGACGGCAATCTGGTCCTGGTAGTCCTTGTTGGTCTTCTTGACCTTTTGCTTGACGGCGTTGAGGGCACGGGCCTGGGTGGCGTTCATCTTCTTCGGGGTAACCTTCTGCTTCGCAAGAGCCTCATTGACGGACTCTTCGATCTCGGCAATGACCTTGATGTAAGGCTTGGGAATTTTGCTGCCGGCGGGCAGTTTGGTAACCTGTCGGTTCAGCTTGTCGAATTCTACGCAGGAAAACCATTAGTGCTATTGTTCGCCCATCCGTGATTTTGACCGCTGCCATACCATTTGAGATCAGGGTCCAGTCGCCGTTCTTTTGGCCGTTCTCAATCTGCTTGATGGATGTCTCGAGCTCGTCCAGTCGCTTGACCTGCGCGCTCTTGACCTTGTCTCGAACTTCATCATCGCCTTCGCTATCTGACTCGACGTTGTCTCTCAAGAATCGGAAGGCTCCCTGCTTCTGGTCGCCGGCGTCCTTGTCGTCGGCCTCTTCGCTCTCATCGTCGGACTGGTCGAACTCATCGGATTCTTCTTCAGACTGTTCCTGGTCGAGTTCCTGATCCTCTTCTCCGGAGTAGAGTTCTTCCTCGTCGCTGGAGCTCTCGCTAGAGCTGTCGTCGTTGCCGGCGCGGAAAAATCGAGACATTTTGGCGGATGTTTCTTCTCGGTTCTAGATGCAAAAGTTCTCCTCCCGGATCGAAGAATTCAAGAGCCAGGCCAGGGGCTTCGATGACTCTTTCGAGGTGGCGGGGTTGGTTCAAAACTCAAGGTTCAAAAATTCACAGATTTTTGGTGGGAGGTGGGGCGGCGGCTTGGGGCTTAGCGAGTGTGCTCTGGCTGGGCGGTCTGCTGAGGTAATGCGCCAGATCTGCCAAGTAGTGCAAGGCTCGAGTGCTGCCGGAGATGAGCCGCCTGTGCCTGGCCTGACATTAGCAGGCGGAAATAGACGGCTGGATAAGAGTCTCGACGCCCTCGGCAAAAAGCCTGCCTTACACTTTTTCTCGTCCTACAGCGGCGCCAAAAGCATCGCCAACAGCATCTGTATCGTAATTCACCATGACGCCCCTACGTTGTGCAGACGGTGCCTCTGCCGCCCGATCCTTTGTCCAGCTTGCTAAGCGACGATATTCGACCGCTAATTCAAATGTACAACAAACGCCTCTGGAGTTCCTTGTCCCGCGCAAAGCCTCTCACCTCGGACGTCGCACGTCGATATTGCCGGCTTCCAGATCATCAGCCTTGTCAATAGGCCAACGAACAGCTAGCCGACCTTTCTCAGCATCTACTTCCCGTCTCGCTACGATATGCGTCCAGAACCCACAGAAAGACGAAGATGGCAAGGATATGGTGCTGGAAATTACTTCAAGGGCAGCCCAGGTATGATTTTAACTATGATATTGGGCATCCATGCTTCCTACGTCAACAGTATTACTTACCATTCATACTCATAGCGCCTCTCCGAGATCATGGTCAAAGACAAGAACCCGAATCTAGCGTTGCGGATCCGAGTCGAGAGCGGAGGCTGCCACGGCTTTCAATACCTGATGAGTCTCATTACGATGCCTACTGGAGAAGCACGCGAAGCCTCCCCTATCGTTAGCGAAGAAGACAGCATTTTCCAGTACGTTCCGGATGAGGCCAGCTCCTCTTCATCCGAAAACAGCCCCAAGGTCATACTAGACGAGCCTTCTCTCGAGCTTCTCAAGGGCAGCAAGGTGGACTTTACGCAGGAGTTGATTGGGTCGCAGTTCAAGATTGTTGATAACCCATATGCGTCCAGCAGCTGCGGATGCGGGACAAGTTTTGACATTAAGATGTAGAGCGTTCTTGTTAATCCTCATGTATACAATGTACAACATACACACTCAAGAGGTGGAGACACTGACTAATGATCGCCACTTATTTACTTATGAATGAAAGCAATGGATCAAGATGCTACGAGAACGCATAAATGGATACAAAACAGAATAGCACATGACAGCAGTCAAATTTTAGAAGCTTATTTGATTGTCACACAGCATGGAAACTCGAGTGTCATTCATCGAAGAGTCAATTATCAAAAGCCAAGTCGTGATACCAACGCCGAGCAACCATGCATGATAGGTATTTCCCTAGTCCCACTCCAAAAAAGACATCCATGAACCCCATTTTAGTGTTTATTAACTTAGTTCATCTGGCGGATGAGGGCGTTGATAGCCTCCTCACGGTTGCCAAGGTCACCACCCTCAATGAAGTGCTTGAACTTGCGGGGACGGAAGCCACCAGTGGGGTTGCTGAGCTTGAAGGGCCACAGGAAGTTGGAGGCCTGCTTGAAGTTGGGGCCAACGGTAAAGATCTCGTGGACGAGATCCTCAACACAGATGATGCCGTACTTGCCGAGGTTGGCCTCAATGATGGAGTTGTCGGTCAGAGCAACACGCTGCTTCTCGACCTTTCCGTATCCACGCTTGTAGATGAGCTCCTTGACGGACTTCAGGTTGGGGTAACCGTAGGCGATCCAGGGCTCGACGATCTTGAGCATCTCAGTGATGGCCTTGGTGACCTTCAGGAAGACACCGTTGTTGATCTGGAGAAGACGGAGCAGCTGGAGGACCTTGCGGGGCTTAGGGGGCATCTTGTTGATACTGCAATACTGTTAGTTACTGCTGCTCAGCAGATATCTCTGTGAAGATTCAACATACCCCTTGATACGGACGACGAAGATCAGCTTGGCCTCAGCGGGGATGTAGGCAGAGTCGTCGGCCTTGGCGGCACGGCGGAGACGGATCTTCTCACGCTCAGCAGCGCGGTACTCCTGGACGTACTTCTCGGCACGCTTGAAGATGACGCCACGCTTCTCCTTGTTGGCCTATAACAGTCTTGTTAGCTGTTGTCACAAAACAATGACTGCGAGATGTTGACAAATATTCCCAAACAAAATATCAGACCCGAAAGAAGGTTAACATTAACGACATCGACACAAAGTGTCTAGTTTAATGTGGTATGTTGTGCATCATGAAGCCATGGGAAGATGGAACAGAGTATACGTACAGCCTTGCGCTTCTCAACAACGGCAGAACGCTCAGCGCGAGCCTTCTCCTGGCTCTTGCGCTTCTTGAGGAGAGTCTCAGGGACCAGGATCTGGTCGTTGGTGGGGACGGTGCTATATTCAAACTCAGATTAGTACGTAGTCCGCCATACTAGATGTATGGAACAGAGCGCCGATGCAAGAACTGTAGCTGAAATGCGACATTCTCGACAAGGCTGACTCGAGCTGAATTTAATCGGTGAGACGCGGCAGCATTGGCAGCATATTCCAGCAGTGCGCAATTGAAGCCTTGATTAGACTCATCCGACAACGCCTTAGACAAGAAAGTCTCGTCCAAGATATGGTTCATCGCTGGCGGAAGCAACAAGGCCATTTTCAGACCATGTGCTCAATTACCATAATGCGACAATGGATTTAAGAGAGAAGATGCAAAAAGCGATTCTTCATCTCCAACACCCCGTGACTCCGTCTCTCAGTTCGCAAAACCGAGGGAGAAGTCTCGAGAGGGATCGAGCTGGCAGGCCGAATTTCCTTTTCTGAGCTTCCTTTTTCACAAGAAAATCCCAGAAGAAAAATTCATCGGCTGCCCAGCGAGAGGACCACGACAATCTGCAAACAATCGAGACCGGACATTCTGTCCCGAATCGCAGGAAGCGTTCAGGGAGGAATCACATACGCGGACATTTTGGCGGTGGCTGATGGCGATGTCTGTTTGTATCGTCGAAGCTGTGCTTGGAGAAGAAGAAAAAAGGCCAGAGGAGAGGGACGAAAAAAAAAGAGGGAACAGCACTTCGTTGGTGGAGCTAGCGAAAGTTCCCCACTCTTCAGAAATTTTGGTGGTAGGGCAGGGCTTTAGCGCTGTGAATTATTGCTTCTGCTGGAAATGCATCTGTTTTTTGCGTGCAAATTGACCTAATTTTTTTGTGTGGGATTTCTTTTTTCTGCCGCGCCCCACCGCCCCTCTAACCGCCCTCGCTCGCTGAAGCACTACTCCGGCGCATGCATCACGGCCAGGCCTCTTCTCTTTTCCTAGCTCGTCAGTTCTCAACAGCCCCGTGACGAAAAGCCAGACCGTCGCCGAATACTTCAAAATGCCTCCCAAGAAGGTCGCCGCTCCTAAGGAGAACATCTCCCTGGGCCCCTCTGCCCGCGATGGTATGTGGAATTGAACTTTCAATTTGTGACGGAGAGAAGAAAAAATTACATGTCTTTCTGCGGTTGGATAATTTGGTGGTGATTGTCGCATGAGGGGCAGCTATCACGAAATTTATACAGTCGCAAAAAAAAGACTTTGAAGATTGGGGGACTAGCAGAACATTGAGAGAGACATGCTAACAACAATGCTACAGGCGAGCTCGTCTTCGGCGTTGCCCGTATCTTCGCCTCCTTCAACGATACCTTCGTCCACGTTACCGATCTGTCCGGCCGTGAAACCATCACCCGTGTCACCGGTGGTATGAAGGTCAAGGCCGACCGTGACGAGTCCTCCCCCTACGCCGCCATGTTGGCTGCCCAGGACGTCGCCGCCCGCTGCAAGGAGCTCGGCATCAACGCTCTGCACATCAAGATCCGTGCCACTGGTGGTATGTTTTTACATTTAGAGAATTCAACGTGAAGGCTGTCAGAAGACTAACGAGATATCCCACAGGTAACGGCACCAAGACCCCCGGACCTGGTGCCCAGTCTGCTCTCCGTGCTCTGGCCCGTGCTGGCATGAAGATTGGCCGCATTGAGGACGTTACTCCTACCCCCTCCGACTCTACCCGCAGAAAGGGTGGTCGCCGTGGTCGTCGTTTGTAAACGTTGTATTTTTCTTACCAAGAAAAAAGTACAACATTTGCATACCTCACCTGGCTTTGGTTTGGGATCAAGGCGGGAGTTGCGCTATCTGGCTCTTTTATGTGGCGTTGAGAAAAAACGAGGAGAACGGCCCTTGAAGCCTGGTCTCCAACTCTACCATTACGCTCGAGTTTTATTGTCTCTTGTCTTTTATTAGAGAGGGGATTAATTACTTGGTGTTGGTGCAGTAGACAGTTACAATTTCGCCCGAAGAAGGCTATGAAAAGTTATCTTCCTGTCAGACCAAACTCTTCTGTGATATGTGACATGTGACATGCTGTGATGATGAATTTTATGTCCAATGAGTAATGACTTGATGAGGATGACTGAAACGAACAGAAGCAGTGTATAAGCATTAGTTCTATTAAGATACATTTCTAGCATTTGATGCGGTATTCCTTTGCCCTTTTATAAACCAAGACTCCTCGCTTAATGTCAAGTCGAAGCATTGACGCCTGTAGGGCATATCAAGTTCTCCATGTATAGAAAAAGATTAATAGAATCATTGAACCTCATCTGAATCCAGGCTTCAACGACCACATGCCTCTCCCAGTGCTGCTCACCCGATTCAACACTCCAACCATCTCCAGTGCAGACTTGAACTCATCGCTCTGCTTCTTCCCAGGGCAATACGGGTTAAAGTGGTCCACCAGCATCTTGCTCGGGACTTTGCCGCCGTGTCGATTGATAAATGTCTTAATCATAGGAACGAAATCCTTCGCCTTCAAGTTCTTGTCAAGTCCAGGCGTTCCTGACCGAGAGCTGCTGCCGCTATCCAAGCCTTGCCGATCAGCAAGGTTACTCATAATGCCTGCTGAACTTGGACCGCCGCGACGACGGTTCCCGCCTGGTCGACCACCTGTACCAACCTCACCAGTCCATGTCACGGTACCAATTGGCACTCGGCGGGCTTCTTCTCCTGAATGTCGAAGATGAGCGGCGGCTTGTCGAGCAACCATGTTTGCCTCTTGACGAAGAACAGCCATATCGGCCTTCGCCTTCTGCGGCCCATTGACAATCTGTTCATGGTCGTAGGCGCTATTCACGGATCGCGCAAAGATACCCTCCAGCATACGCTTCTCTTCGTGGGCGGAAGGGTCTTCCTTGACTTCTTCCATCGCAGCGACCAGATCTAGGTTCTTCAACTCGCCCTCATTTTTGACTAGGCCCATGTTCCCAATAGGCACTAATGTCTTCTCATCAGAGTTATCTGCATTCTTCAAGTTCACCTCTGCTCCCTTGAAGACTTCACTTCTCGCCGCAGCCGCATCTGTATTTTTGTCAAAAGTGAATAGATCGTAAAGATCAGAGAGATCGTAAGAGCTTCGTTGTTTCGGATCCTTAAGTACTTTGTTTGTCATGAATTGTTTGAAGATTTGGCGATGGTAGATTTTCTCTTCGATTGTGCCCTCAGTCATTAGTCGATAAATTTTAACAGGCTTGCTCTGGCCCAGTCTCCAGGCCCGCTCTCGCGCTTGCAAATCAGTGGAAGGATTCCAGTCTGGATCAAAGATGATGATTCGATCAGCACCAGTAAGGTTGGTGCCCAGTCCTCCAGTTCTTGTAGTCATGAGAAAGACGTGGATGTCAGGGTCAGTATTGAACTTGTCAATCATCGGTTGTCTTTGGTCGATAGGTGTTTCGCCGTCCATTCGCAAATAGGAGATTCCACATTCCCTGATACACTTCTCGATGATGTTGAGCATCTGCTTGCCTTGCGAAAATAACAGCATCTTATGTCCATTGGGAATCATGACTTTTTGCAAAAGGTCTTTGGTGAGCTGCAACTTTGCAGACAGCTTTGGATCTCCGTAGTCGTAGCCAGGCTTGCTCGAAAGAGACTTGTCCAGCAGATCGGGATGATTGCATATCTTGCGAAGGATGTCAATGCCATATAGCGATTGGCGTTTCCTATTCAAGATGGCAGCGACTTCATCGGAGCCAATGAATCTCTCGTATGCTTTACGCTGGCTTTCTGTCAGCTTGCAGAATAAAACTTGCTCTGTCTTTTCGGGAAGATCTGCAGCTACATCGACTTTCAGTCGCTGAAGTAGATATTCGCTGATTGTTTCTTTCAGTGCCTCAGCGCATTTTTCGGCAGTCATCACCTGTAAATTCGATGCGTTTGCATAACCTCCTTGTCGAATCGGAATCTCAAATTGCTGTTTAAAGTTGACAAGAGTTCCCAAGCGCATCGGATAGATAAAGTCAAAGAGTGACCAAAGTTCTGTCAAATTGTTCTGCACAGGGGTTCCAGACAAGATGACTCGGTTTGGCGTATTGAGTTCTTTACAAGTGACTGTAATCTCAGCATTCGGATTTCGAATTTTATGACCTTCGTCGAGAACAGCGTAATCCCACTCAACGTGCAGTAACTCGTCAGCATAGGTTTGGAGGCCAGTGTAGGTGGTGACCAGAACATGGCCTTTCTGGACTACTCCTTTAACAATTTTCCTTGCAGCTTTTTCGGATTTGGTTGCCATTGGGCTAAAGTGTTCCACGTCGTACTCGTCTTCGGCGGTAGGGTTTAGCATTCCGCTACCAGAAGAGTGCAAAATGGAAACACGGAGAGGCGGCCACCAGCGATGAAATTCGCTTACCCACTGGCGGAGAAGCGTAGCTGGAGCGACTACAATGACTGGCTTCTTGAGCTTTTTGCTGTAGTGCAGAGCAGCGATAAACGCAATCAGCTGGACAGTTTTTCCAAGACCCATCTCGTCTCCGATGATCCCTCCAACACTCTGCTTGTAGAGTTCAGCTAGCCATTGTACACCTGTCTTTTGGTATCCAAACAGCGACGGGTAGATGTCGCCTGGGAGTTTTAAATCGTCGGTAAAGTAATGATCCGCCACGCCAGGAGCCGGCTTGAACCACTCTTTTTCTTCATCATCGCTGTCTTCAGGCTGTGTGGCAGAGTCAGCTTGACGCCTGGCTCGTCTCGCTCGACTTCTTCGATCAACCCAGTCCTTCAGTCGCCTCTTGTAATGAGCTTCGTTGCCGTCGTCAATCTTACTAAGATCAATTCCATCTTGCTCAGCAGCCTTTTCTTTTATTTTGGCTTTGCGACGTTGTTGGCGAACAAGATCGTCCTCCGTCGTCTGTTGCCACATGGTCGAATCATGGGATTCCGAGCCAGATGAGTCTTCCGGTTGAAAATCTGCAGACGGCTCACGCTCAGTTTCTCTCTCAACCTTCCTCTTCTTCCGTGGTCGAAGCGAGAACTCGGCTTCGACTGCGCTTGTCTTGGGCGCAGGTGGTGGTGTTTCTTCTTCGGCAAAACCAGGACGTCTTAGTAACTGATGAGACTGTGGCCCTTCGCCAGCCTCAATGCCAAGTTGCTCAGCAGCAGCCTCTTCTTCAGCGTCCAAAAGAGTGTCGGCCAGTTGGCCCTCGATACCAGCAGGGCGCGATCCTCCAAGTTTGGAGAAGGGAGTGATCTTTCCAGTTCGGATGAGGTATTCACGATTACTCTCTCCAGGCAATCTATTAGACTTGGTCTGGCTCATGTTGTGTAACGGGTCTTCCTGGTGTCGTTTCTGGATCCGCGATTCGAAATCAGTAATATCTAGAGTAGCTTGGTTGATTTCTTGTTCGAGTTTAGTTATCTCATTCTGTATAGTTCGAGACTGGTATGGGTTGCCAGCAGCCTTTTCCAAACGCTTCTTGTCCTTGTCAAGCTGTGATTTGAGCCGGTCTCGCGTCAGCTCGAGTTTGACTATCCGATTACGATCTTTTTGATCCTCAGCCTCCATCAGCGCCGCATTGGCTTGCATGGTGATGTCTCGTTCTAGTTCCGACTGGTCCCTTACAGTCCCGGAAAGGTTCTTCAGTGCATCTTCTTCACTGATCCCGAAGGGTGTTTGATCTTCAGAGTGAGGATCTGCCATCGACTCATCTTGAGCAGATGCCATCGCTCCGCCAGCGTCCTTTCTCTCCATCTCACTTTCGGAATCCATGATGTCTGCCTGTCTAGTATTCACCAGCCGCGATGGCTCCACAATGCCTGCGATGCCAAGTAGGAATTCACGGTTGTGATGAAACGGACTTATTGACGAAAAGAAATGCTGTGTCCGGGACTTGCCGAAGGTTTTCCTTCACCTTTGTACCACCATGTCATGTCCTTCTAATGGATTTTCTTGGACACAAAAGAAAGTTTAAACAACTGAAATGAAGATGCGAAAAAGTGAAAAAATCGTGATCGCTGGCAAGAGTTCACGAAGATGGATGATTCAAGAGCGTTCACCTTTTAGGCAGGGGTGGCAACACAGCGAGGCGGTGATTGGTCAGCATGGGCAGGATCCACTGCAGGCATTTCAGGCGGCGCATCCGCTTCTAATGCAGGATTGGATCACATGACCTTGGAACTTCATCGCAGTGAGTTGAGGCTGAACTGGGAAAATGATATTGCAAAATGAATGCCGGATATGCTTCGTCCTGGTGATAGAAGATAGCGGCTTGTGGTCAAAACAGAGAAATGTTGAGAAAACCAAGACTTTGCTCTCACAAGTACTCTCATACCTAAGCATGCGTAAGGCGCTGATATGTATTTGTGCTACATTTAGGTACTTAGCATCTACCTATATGCTAAGTTAGGTATACCTTGGAAGTAATCTACATTGATCATAATCATGTGTACATCTGAGTAGTACGTCTGAGGGAAGATTTAATTCATCCCAATTCTGCTATCCAAAACTTCAGCTATAGCTCAATAAGTTAGCTGGTCCAGGTGTATGTATGTAGGTATTTAGTTGTTATATAGCCTTCACTATAGGTTAGTAGCTGTAGAAGCAGTAGTAGCAGTGCTACCTGATGATACCACATTACCTCGCAAAACTGGACTGTGGGTCTTCTTGATTTTTCTTGCTTAATTATACATACCTAGGCATACAGTTAGCGGACTACTAGCACTGGAAAATAGTGGGTTAAAAGCTGGAGAGGCCCACAATCCAGTTTTGCGAGGTGCGGTAGAACTGGGGTACTGGATAACATTGATTCTTATTTTCTAGAGATGACAATATCCAGGAAATTTTTCAAGGGCGATATTTGACCATTTTCGCCTTGAATGCAACTCTGTTGTTGCTGGTAGCATTTCTCCTAACAACAATATGTAACTTAAGATTGGCCTACCCCTCATCTTGGCGGCTCACATCATTGAGAAGCTCTTTCACGATTCATTTACACCTACCTATTTAACTTGCGATCCCATTGAGTCCCGATATGGCTATTTGGGCAAAAATATTCCCTCGTCGCCCTCAAATATTATTCACTAAGCTCGATTCACAAAGCCCTACCTCAATCGTTAGGTTGATGGCGGCTTACTCAACGCGGCCATCATGGCTCAAATCCCTCTTAGACGACACAAGTCCTGCCCCCAAGCTTTACGCCTGGACTCCATCCAATATAGACAGCAGAATCGCTAGCAGCGTCAACGCCAGCAAATCCGTTTCTAAGGACTTGAATGACCGCATTTTTGTCCTTGGTATAGGGAATCTAGGCCGTCTCTATGCTAGCTGTCTGTCCATGCACTCTCCTCGTCCTCCAATCACCCTTGTTGTCCACAGAAAGGAGCTTTTGTCTCAATGGATTCAAGGCGCTGGGATAGAAATTAGGCGTCTAGGGCAAGTCTATGGCGGCAAAGATGAGTTCCAGATTGAATGGTGGACTGAAGAGGCTCCCTCTCATGGCCCCGTCAGAGAGGTCGCTGATGCGAATAAGCTTCGCAATCTTCTCGTTATAACTAAAGCAGCTGCTGCCATGCCTGAAACAGATCGACTCAGACGATACCTTGATGGCAGCAGCAGCGTGGTTTTTGTCCAAAACGGCATGTCGAAGCTGTGGCCACCTCATGGACAAGAATACATGATTAAACGGTACCCCAACGGTGACGGGCCTAATATTATGGCTTGCGTTACGAACCATGGCGTCTACTCAGAGGGACCATTCAAAAGCGTTCATGCGTCACCCGCCGACTCTGCTATTGGACCCGTTTTACTGAATGAGAATACTCGGCAGATTGCACCTAGTGTAGCGTATGTTACAGAAGCGATTACAACGGCTCCGGGCCTCAACGGAAGATCTATATCACGAGCTGATCTCTGGATCTCTCAGCTTCAAAAATTGGTTGTCAATGCTTCTATAAATCCGCTCACTGCCATCCTCCGATGTAAAAATGGTTACCTGTTTGAGAAGCCTGATGGCGTTATCGCCCAAGTCTTGGACCGCCTTCTACAAGAAGCCAGCGCTGTCCTCCAAACTCTCATCAGTCATCCCAGCAGCACGGATATTCTTGCCTCTGCCGGCAAAAGTGCCCAATCATTAGACACTTTGAGAGAAGAGCTTACCGCACGCTTCTCATACGCTCAACTGCGTCCCATGCTCTGGAAAATTGGCGAGATTGTTAAAGAGAATTCAAGCTCTATGTTTCAAGATGTACAAGCCGGGAAAAAGACGGAGGTCCAAGATTTTAATGGTTGGTTGGTTGAGACTGCAAGTTTCCTTAGCGAAGATAGCAGTAGTCAGCGACGAGTCTTGGACGTGTCCTGCCACCAGGCTATGGTTGATTTAGTTGAATCAGGTGCCATTATGAATGAAGAAGAGCTAGGAAAACATATTTTGTCATCATAATCAGTTTTATTTATTTATTTAAATGAGAGTAGTATACATAGAAACTAATGCTGACCGTCGTTTACATCGAATTGAGTTTCTGCATATAGTTCATAAACGTGAATCCGTTAGTACACGTTTTTTCTTAAGGTTAATTTTCGTTTGCAAATGTAAATGGAGAAGCATCATCAACCTGGATGTTGAATAGCTCCCACACCCGATCGCAGCATCCCATCGGCGTGACCCCATTTCCAACTCTGTGCGCAACATTTCGCCATTTCTCATCCTCATAACTTTGCAAAGCTTCCAGAAGTCTCTGATCCTGAACGCAAGGTTAGCAAGACGTTGCCTATTGTGAAATGGAAATGGCATAAGTAAGATAAGACACATGTACTTACCATCTCTCTGGTCCATGGCATGGCCTCTGCTCTCAATTTTGTACAGTAACGCACTTGCAATGTGCCTGAGTTGCGTCCTGGAAAGAAGTCTGCAATTTGTTTCCAGGTGAGATTTTTCTGTTCTTTGAGTTCGATCAAGAGCTGGTCCTCTTCGGGAGTAAATCTGATCCTGGGTCGTTGTGGCCGTCTCGCGGGAGAGGGCATCCCTTCTTTGCCCACCAAGCTGTGGAGACTTTCACCGTATTCTGCACGCATTGAGCTCCATTGGTCTGTTTCTGGTAGATGGTGGTGATGGTAAGAAGGTTGAGCTCGTGATCTGGAACTGTTTGAAGCCCCAGCGTAGTCATATGCGTCTGCGTAGGATCCGGCATATGCATTTCTGACGCTGCCGTAGCCCGTTGGTGATAATGAGCTTACTGAGCTTGCATCTTCTCGGTAGTGCCTTGGGTCTTCATCCATGTCCGTGTTGGCATAGTTATGGTGATAGGATGATGATGCCATTGGGTCATATCCCTCGTTGTAGAGACTTCGCCTTCCGTTGTGATCCATTGTTGGCTTGTTGATTTGTTACTGATATAGTAGTAGTTGATCTGTGTTGCTTAGAGTTAATTGCTTCGTAGACGAGTCTCATGCGATAGTTATATAGGTTGTCTTTCTTTACATAATGAGAGAAGCGTATAATGAGAATACATTCATTATCTCCTCTCTTTCTCAACATCAATGCGAAAACGAAAGGCATAGATTTGCCACCGCTTCTGCACCTGCTTAGAATCCATGTTCATGCCGCCGTAAGCCAAACGCATAAGTTTCAACAATACGGATGATGTTGGATGTGCGTCTTTACCACAGCTCTACAAAGTTGGCTAGCTGTACCGAGGAGAATGTTGTTAAAGATATCATAGCTTCTGATAATCCGAAAGTGGAAAGAGGATAAAGCCACTTGGTCTGGTAGTATGAAGCTATAATGGGGAAAGATGTGTGGCGAATTGCCCTTTCGGGCATTAAATCGATTCTTTGCATAGACGTCAAGACGCCTATACCAGAGAAGGTTTACCGACAAAGAGAATCAGAGAGCCTGTGCTTCGGGCTGTGCTAGTAGATGCCGTGTTTAAGCATCTATAAGCCTCGGTAGGGAGATCGGCAGTCTGTGATGGGGTCTAAGCTAGTCAATACATGTGTGAGATGCTACAAAGATCGGAGGAACTACTGCAACTCATTAACATCTGATCTGCGAGTAAATGGACGGCTGGCAATACGACGGGCTATAATCGGAGATATTATTGTATTATTGAGGTGGCACGGTAACACTGGCGGCACCATAACGGCAAAGTTGCAGTGCGATGCGCTTATCAGATTGGGATGCAATCCTGCAGGGGGGCCATCAACTTGGGGCTGGAATCGCGATCCCGGTGTCAAGTCGTAAATCTACCCGACTCGGATCAGAGACACCGAGACGTTTGCATAGCTCGCGAGCCTATTTAGGAGAGATTGCCGAAATGAAGTTAATGCGCAGCTTCGAAAGGGCTGCTTGACAAGTCGGAATTGGACCATCCGATCATAAAACTCGGTGTTCCCGTCTCGGCTTACTCCGCGCGGGGGGGCTCAAGTTGGGAAGCTGACAACGGATGGCACACATCCATCGAGTGACACTAGGCCTCTGAAGTGGTCTACGAACTTACACGGAGACAACAATATTATTCACAACTATTGGTGCCTAGCCATAGTGTTGCATCTGCGCTTACATCGTAAATGTGCCTGAAGATACGATCATAATACGTCATACAGAAATGTTTTCTTCACATATCAATATTCAACTTGTGAGTGTGGAACTAATGAGTGTCGTGCGTAGGCCTCTGGTGAATTGACGTGCAGACACGGAAGCCCAGCACACCACATGAGTATATCGTGCAAGTTTCTCATTCATTTATTATGTTATAAGAAGAGAAAGCGGAAAGGCTAGCTATTGTTATAGTCTCTATTTTACCATTTATTTTCGGCATATGACTATCTGTTTTCCGCATTCAACTGTCCACAGGGTCCCGTGTTACATTCAGTACAGTCAACGGCTAGGCCGCGACTTTACATGTACGTTGAATGAATCGCTCAAGGTGCAGCAGCTCGCTCCTAAATAATCATGTTGCACTCCAGCTATAGCTTGGGCTATGCTACTGCTTTTATTCTGCTACTACGAAGTAATGCTGCTACTGCTACTACCGGTTGCTAATATTTCTACTATTTGCTACTGCTACTACTTCTAAGCGTGTACGGTGGTTGAATATCTTCTATGTGGATTAACTGCCTGGTTGAACTACAGTTGGGGTACTCTGTACATCAAATGCAATACATCCCTTTATTAATTGCCTGTCTGCCATTGGATACACGTGTCAGAGTGGTGTGACAGCATGTGCTGCAAGGCGTTTTTACTGCCCAACAGATAAAGTGGCTGGTCAGGCTGGTTCGTATACTTCTCTTTTATTCAGGCTTGAGTCGTTCATTATAATAAAGACTTGTCAGAATCTGCATAGAAATGGTCGGCATTCGCGAGTTTTCGAAAAACAGCATTGGAGACAATGCGACAATCATCCAGGGCGACTTCAATGCGACATTCAACACGAGTACGTTTCTATGGTGGCCATATGCTCAGGCGCCTGCAGCCTGACTGACAATTGTTCCCCGCAGATCTCAATGATGAAGAGAGCGAACAAAACAAACTGTTTCTCGAGAAAATCAGTAAAACAGACCCTTTGTACGATAAAAAACGTATTCTTGAATTAAAGGGCCCTTTTTTACATGAGTCTTTTGAATGGATTCTGAACCATGAGGACTTCCAGAGATGGCGCAACACTGAAGAGAGCGACATCCTTTGGATCAAAGGAGATCCTGGCAAAGGAAAGACAATGCTGCTCTGTGGCATTGTCGATGACCTGGAAAAGAATCCTGGCATAAACTCCAATTTCGGCTACTTTTTTTGCCAAGCAACAGACGACAGAATCAACACTGCTGTTGCTGCTGTTGGAGGACTCATCTATTCATTCTTTGAGTCACGCCAAAAACTTCTCGGAGAACTTCTCTTGAGCATTCGCGAAAAGTTCGAAAACAAATTGAGCCAGCTTAGCGGGCCCAATGCGTGGCAGATTTTAAGCGACATATTTGAAACAATTATCCAAAATCCATCTTTACCAAACATTGTTTGCGTGGTCGATGCCCTTGACGAATGTGAGCACGGGATCAAGCTGCTTTTAAGTCTTATTGTCAGAACAAGCGGTCACGTCAAATGGTTATTTTCCAGCCGAAACGTTAAAGAAATAGAACAAGGGCTCCGATCAATTGATGATTCTCGAAGGCTAGTCCTGGAACTTACAAGAAACGCTAAATGTGTCTCTGAATCAGTGGATGCGTATATTGATCATTCGACTCGGGACATTGCGGCATTGACAGACGACGAAGAACTTCGAATCAAAACAACGGGCACTTTGAAACTCAAGGCAGATGGAACTTTTCTCTGGGTATCCCTTGTCGTTGAACAGCTGCTTGATACAAACCGTTGGAATATCGAAGAGGTGCTCGAAGAATTACCTGTTGGCTTAGAAAATCTCTACGACCTGATCATGAAACGGATTGATCAGAAGTTAAGGAAGAAAAACCAAGATGTCTGTCATATTCTGCTCTCCATTGTTACCACCGCAGAAAGGCCTCTTCGACTCGAAGAACTTCTTGAGTTTATAAAGTTTCAATGGAGAGATTATAAGAAAAATTACGATGTGCGCGACCTAAAAGACATGATCAGGGATTGTGGATCTTTCTTATCAGTAAAAGATGACACTGTCTATCTTGTTCATCAGTCGGTTAAAGAATACATGGTTGGAAAAGGCGCCGAAACGATTTTTCCGTCAGGGGTTGGATACCAGCATTCAGAAATGTTTAAAAGCTCATTATACAGTATGTCTTGCATTCTAACATACGATATATACCATTTGAAGGCTCCAGGCACTGATTGGGACGAGATCTCTCAACCATACCCTGATCCTTTGGCTCCTATAGCATATTGCTGTGTATTTTGGGCTGAACATCTTGTTCAAAGCTGTCATTTTGAGAGAACCAATGTGGAAGAACTTTTGAAAGACAACGGAAATCTTCATGATTTCCTCAAAGACAAATTCCTATGCTGGCTAGAAGCCTTAAGCCTTTTGAAGGCTTTCACTCAAGGTTTACATGCGATTGATAAAGTTAAAAGCATTATCTCTAGACGTTACGAATACCAGAATAGCCAGTACGAGATCGAAGAAATGACATGTGCTCCTGAAGGGAAAAAGGGGGGCGATTTCAGAGTATTCATTGACGACGCTTGGATATTTATGAAAAGCTGTGAAGAATACGTCCGCACGTATCCCTTGCAGCTTTATTACGCACCTTTTGTTTTTGGGAACAATAACAACACAATCAACAAGACATTTCAGCAAACTATTCATGCTAAATTCGGAGATTTGCCTGCCTTGACAATCATACCGCCGAGACAATTTTCTTATACATTGCTTATCAGTATCATATCCAAAAAAATTATGCTTGTTGATTGCGTACTCTTTTCTCCCGACTCATCTCTTCTATGTGTACAGCAAGTCGATGGTACCATATCTCTCTGGGAAACCGCATCAGGCAATTTGAAACGCGAAATCAAGCTGAATGTAAATAAGAATTCAGATATGCAAGGGATGCAGATGCAATTCCCCGCTTACCTTGGCATTAACTATTATCTCGCCTTTTCAACAGATTCAAGCCAAATCACGTGTATATCCGGCAAAGGTGTGGTGCAAACGTGGTCCATTGATGACAATTCGCAGATGCAGCGACATCATCTTCAGTTTATGGATGAAAGAGAAAAAATTATTGCATTGTCACAGGACGGGGATCTAGCGACATCCGTCAAGGCCGGAGATGTTGGACAGCTTATTACTATCTGGGCGACCAAAACTGGCGAACAAACTCAAACGATTTGCCCAGAAAACATGTCAAACATTTCTAGTGCGGCATTTTCGCCTGATTCTGAATTGATAGCCTTAATAGATGAGTCTGGTGTTGCAATTTATCCGATTCAGAAAGGGAAAGCTACGTGTATACAACGACTCTGGCGGCCACCTGCACTACCTTGGGAAGAACATAAGCATGCGAACGAAAGATTGTCTAAATTTTCACCCAATTCTGAAATTTTTGCCTATGTATATCATAGCTGCACCATTGAACTCTGGTGTACTAATACATGGACGAAATTGCATCAGATTACACAAGAGAACGTCATATGGGACAAACACATCAATCATTTTGCATTTTCGCCTGATTCTGCAACTTTTATTTTTAGTACACAATATGAGACAGTCCTTGGGAGTATCACAACAGGCCAATGCCAGCGATATGCCTTGCAAGAGGTTCAGAGTTTTTCCACGAGCTGGAGCTGGATGAACTCATCGTGGCTTCTAGCCGTTGAAAAGGGCTACGAAGTGGAAATTTGGCTGTTTAACTCAGAAGATGCAGTGACTGGAGCTCATAACGGTGACTTTCTTTTACGGGACATTATCTACATATCACCAGATTCTAAACTAATAGTGACATCGGGTGCCCCGAATAGCGATATCAACATAATAAATGCAGAAAGTGGTGAGGTAGCTCAAGTGCTCAAAACAAAAAAGACTCCCTGGAACAAGCCAGCTTTCTCTCCTGGCTCGTACTTCCTTGCTGGCCAAGTTGAAGACTCACTCGATATACTCATATGGGACATCAACACAGGGACAGTCGTACAACGACTTCAAAACCCAGGCTACGGCGGAACCGCTGTAGCCTTCTCACATGATTCAAAATATCTAGCCACAAGCTATGTAAACATTTACAAGTCCTACGATGAGCCTTGGGAACGTCTCGTGAGGATTTGGCACGTGGAGTCTGGCCACCTTTTGCACGAATTCGGCTGTGGATCACACGTCAAAAGGATCAACACCATAGCTATTTCCGCTGACTTGAAGTTCGTTGCGATATGCGGTTTCGGCGACGAAGTGCAAATCTGGGAGCCCCTCGCGGGCCATTGCGTTCATAATATCAACCAGCCATTTGCAAGCGGTCTCAAATTTTCGTCTAACTCTAAATATTTAGCCGTTATGCATCGAAAGCCGAATAGAGTGCAAATATGGGATACCGCTAGCGGTGTTTGTTTGTTCAGCGTCGAAACTGGATTTGAAGACTGCGTTGCATCCTTTGACCCGTTTAAAGGTGATATTGTGACTGATCGATTCGTCTACAAAACCTCTACTTGGAAACAATGGCATCAATCTCCAAGGCGCGGTTATTCATACCGTGGGTCTTGGATTTGTCTCGATGGACAAGAGACCTTGCTCATCCCATCTAATTTCAAGTATGGTCTCGGAAGGCGTCCAGTAATATTGGACTCCTTGATAGCATATTCAACCAGGGTAGATCAACTCATGATCATCAAGTTTCCCGATTGTCGCGGCTTAAAGGGACAAGAAACAATAACGTTGGGTTCTTGTAGCAGCAGCCATCCTGATCTAAATCTTAAGACTACTTCGAATGCCGATGCTGGCTACCTAGTCAGTGAGAGTTCCGGTGCCAACATGGCGAAGAAACAACGGTTAGATTAGTCTAAGGGGATTTTTAAGGAGGCTATTTTAAGAATTCCAGGGATTTATTGGGCTACTCATACCATGTAATAGTCGGTATCAGGAATAGATTTGCATTGTCGATATCGAGAACTATGGAGCAAATACGCACGCATACAGCGTGAAGCATTCTCGTAATATACCTAGTGAGAGACGTATACATATTATTTCTATCGTGCATGTTGCTAAAATTCAATTCACTCGACAACTTGCCGGCGAATATTTCACCTTATAGTGCCATAACAAGCCGCGGATAGCAGAAACAAAAAAAAATTGTCATCCATCCTTAATCGGCTAGCCATCACAACAAAGACATCCAAATCTCATATCATCAGCTGTCATTCCAAGTCATATCGCCTTGAACGATCCGCGCATTGTCGCCGAATGTGTTTCCAGAAATGCTTCGACTGCCATTTCCCTTACCCTGACCTGCTACCGCATTAGCTTAGAGAAAGTAAAGAAAAGAACATGTGGAATCTTACCATTACCGCCATTGACTTGAGCTGCAACTGGACGTTGAACTGCATCGGTGACAATGTAGCGATCTAAGATGGCCTTCATCACACTCGCAGCAGCAGCAGCCGCAAAGTTCTGCCATATTTTGTTCTTATGGCTATCCGCATAGTCGCAAACGCCCTTCACCACGAGGCACGGGACTTCATCCCACGCTCCAGCGCCCTCCATCTCGAAAGCAATGAGATCATGCTTTCTGGCAATCCAGTCACGGATTTCTCCGCTCTTCATCACAGTGTTGCCGGAGCCTATCCGTCCAATGAAGATGTTGGAGGTGAAATCGCCGTCGTCTTCAAACATGTCTCGTTTGACGAGCATGGTCTCTTCGCACCCAAGCTCGGCGCAAGATGTCTGCGCAGCTACATCGCAAGTGCTGTCGAATCCGCTGCAGATGTCGCATCTTTTTAAATGCCGATGAACGTAGCCCGGCGCATACAGCTTATTTTCAGCGATTCCCGGATACTGATATTTAGACCGTCGTCGCTTCTTCGCGGCAGCTTTCGCATCAGCGCTTTGCAGCTGCTTCAAGTACAATGCCGACTTGGTTTGCAGTATATCTCTCATACGCTCCGTTTCGAAGACGGCCAGTAACCCTCGGATGTCTCTATTTGCCCTCGCGAGGCTGTCTTCAATCGAATCTTTTACTTTAAAATGCCCGGGATACTGCCGACCAAAATCGTACTGGACAATCGCCTTGCTCACGACTACGTCGCCCAGAAACACATCATCGCCTGCGATTTGGGGCACGCCGCCGCAGATGCCGACAAGAAAAACGAGCCTGAGGCTGCCGTAGCTGGACCGTAGATTTGCTGTTGCAGACGCTGCGCTGTTTGTGCCCATGCCGGGGAGCACGGCGAGAACGACATTGTGTTTGCCGAGTCGGCCAGTTATGTAAGAGTTGTTGTCGCCGCTTGATCGACCAAACGGATCACCATCTTCGTCCCAGAACTGGTCAAAGAGCAGCGTCACTGCATCGGCCTCGCTGGGCAAGGCACATATTATGGCCACGTGAAACTCATCCCGGCTTGTCGGCTGCGTGAATTGAGCCATCAAAAATTATCATGAAGACAGACTGACAGGCTGCTTTGGACAGGTGATGCTCCGAGTCACACGCTCAAGGCGCAACTCACTCTTATATCTTTGTGAGCCTTGCCGCGCCCAAGCGGGGTAGGTTGCGGCTGAGCTGTAGCTGTAAGCATCGCCGAATAATCATTGGATATCGGGCGGAAATGTAATTGTAGGGATTAGGCGCTTCTCACCGATGATTGGCCATTCATGTTTCAAGCAGGCCACATGTAGTAGGTAGACGTGTGATGAAATTTGCAATTCCATCGAAAACCGCGCAACTGCCTCGGATATCACATATTAATGTCGTAAAATTACAACATTGCAACTGCTTGCTGAATGACCTATATGTTATCAAAGCTGTTTCTGTTCAGCGCTGCGATTGAGATAAATACATGTACTCAGAGCCGAGTGGGTCTACCTATAGATGTTGAGAGCAGCACGCGTTTTCGAACTTAATAAGGCCAGCTGCTTGAGTCACCTATCACAAGAGTTTTCTTCGCTAAAATAGGAAAAGAAAATAAGCCCATAAGTGCACTAGAGCTCTCATGGTGGAGAGCGCGCCGTCGTGCCTATTTAGCTTCATGTTTGAAGCACTACATTAGTGAGATATCGCTTGTTGCCTTGATCTGAAGTTTCCCGGCATGTCGTGAGATAGCTGCAATGATATGTATAGAGAGAGCAGACGCAGATAGGGTGCAAAAGAGAAAAGAGAGGTTTATATCCGTTGACACACAAATCTTACATACAAAATGAATCCGTCAAGAAGCGGGGTACATATATCAAGTCCAGGGCTTCATATTAGATGTAGATGACTGCATGTACCTCATGTTGCTGGTAAGTTTTACTATCTCACTGGCTAATACTAGGTACCTGTCCAGTGCAATTAGATACATGTACCTATGCTTTGCGATATCACCTATTGCTGCTACTGCTGTTATCCGGCTTCCTGCTGGCAACAAGCTATGAAGGTAAAGACGCGCTTAATACGCATAACCGAGTTTTGTTTATTGACTGCGAGCCCTAGTGGCGATAATTCAGGTTTTTTTTTTTTTTTTTTTTTTTTTTTTTTTTTTAAAAAAAAAAAAAAATTTTTAAAAAAAAAAAAAATATAGCGTTTAGCGATATTCATTTAATATTAACTTACTACTCAAATAAGGAAGCAGAGCGTACGACTAATTCTTTATAACGCGCCTTACCTTCAATTGACCATCCTAAAGGTATTGATTTACATAGGTGGCTGAAATTTATTACTAGGTTTACCGCTGAAATAGAGCTGTTTTAGTGTAAAACAGCTTAGCATTTCACATCTTTAGAACATAATATAGACCTAGTAGCAAAAGAATAGCTAGGGACGTCATTGTTGCTTTAATCGACGACGGTGCAGATGTATTCGACGAGGGTCTTTCTGACAGGGTAAACGAACCAAAGGTCACCTATCCCACTTTAGGTCTGCAGCCATTTTGTAACCCAACTGGAACAGGGTTGTTCCCAGTGTTGTTCATCTAGATGTACTGGCGGCGATATACAAACTCTTATTATCAAGCATATTATCCAGTTTTATCTCATTAGTCTAGTACTCAAATTGAGCATCGAATTGTTTCACAGATCAAGGAAAGGGCTAGCACATTCGAAAATGAGTATGATGCCTGTATACTCTTATATATTCCTTCATGGATAACGCTACATAAATGAAGTATTCTCAATTACATTCACATTTCAGTTGAGGATATCCGATGGCCCCTTTTAATGGAATTTGCAAAGAGGCTGTTGTGTTCTTAGGCCGCTTCGCAATACTAAATATCCGCTTGGAACCGAGGATCGGCTTCCTGAGTTTTGGCCGTAAGCTCGTCGAAAAGCTTTGCCTTCTTCACACTTATGTTTTCATTTTTTTCTCTTCCATCTTACGCTTCCGCTGTTGTTCTGCAATGTCGGAAAATACGGGAGTAACTGCGGCCATAAGGTCTTCCGAAGAAGCGCTTTTGTTGCACTGAAGAACCTGTCGCACAGCCTGATTCATTTCCTTCATATTTTCTTCGATCTTTTCGTCGATGATTTTCGTATTTTGAGCAGCAGTCTCACGCTCTACCATCAATTGTCGAAATTCAGAAACTATGGCAGGCGCGCGCTGAACGAATTGCTCTTCAGCATTTGTAGATTTCACGCCACTCGGGTGGGAATCCAAGGGCGAACGCTGTTCAGGGTTCATATTTCGCTCTGTTGCCTCATTTTCACACTCATTTGCTATCACCTCTGCTGCGTCCGATTCATTCGGAGTATCCATCTCATTCGGAACATCCGTTTCATCCCGATTAGTGATGAGCGAACGGGGCAGACTTGAGTAACCAGACCTATCATCGGGTGGATCTCTCTCTTTCACACCGTGATCGCTTCTTGACCGGATATCAAGGTCAACTACGTAGTCGATTCCTTGGTCATCAAGGGCAGAATTCCCTTCAGGAGACCAGGCGGTATCCTCAGATTCGCTCTCATCATCGTCTGCTACTGTGATCTCATTCTCTTCCTCCTCATCAGAAGCCTCATTAATCTCGGCATCGCTGCCATCTTCATTATCGCTTCCGTTCACTAGTATCAGCATTAATATAAGCTAATCAGATAATAAAGTGGAGATTACAAACAGCAGGCTTTAAAATCAGATGGCTGGAATTCATATCTTGGGTTTTTTTGGCGGTTAATTCGATTTAAACGGTTGCTCTCAACTTCTTCATATAGCCGAGCAATTCCGAGGCCTGGACGCTTTCTGGCAATTTTACCTATTGCTCGCGCTCTGGCCTGTTCAATGCGATCAAAAAACAAGACAAACTTCCACGCCACGACATCAAACGCCTGAAGAGCATAACTTGCCCATGTTTCGACGTGTCCAAGATCTTTGTAATATCCCCATTTTAAAATCCTCTCTAAGCGCTCTGGATTGAACTGATTGGGAGCCCAGAGTGGAAATGGCTGGCAGTCAGCGGAATGTGAAGTTGCACTGTCTTCGTAGGATCGGCGTAATTCTTGCCAGGCTTCTCGAAAACGCTCTGATGAGTCTCTAACACTGTCAAGCGAGTCAACAGCCTCTTTCGCTCTTCTGACTCTACTGTTAGTGGTGATGTTTAGCGAAGATGCCATGTTGGTCTGAGTCTGCCGTCGTTGCGGATATTGGGAACTGTAATTTGCAATCCTTGGCAGTGTTTATATGGCGTCCAAAACATAAGAATAAAATTCCATCGGGTATGATGCTGTAATATGACTTTTGAAGGCGGTAAGCAAATAATTTATAACTAGGGCAAGGTACCGTGAATGCTTGTGAAATTGTACATATATCTATATGTATGACCTGGGGCGGTAGGAAGTACTGAGGCACTGCAGCTAAAAGAATGAAATGTGACATGTAAGCTGAATATCTGTGCATTTTTTATTCCTATGCCCCAATAAATAGCAGATGGCGACACTAGAATTAGGTAGATTGGTAAAGTGAGTCTAGGATTGGTCGGCGGATAAAACTTGAGCTGACCAACAGCATATAGTATGGGGTAATTAATATATGATGCATATGATGCATATGATAATGTAACTTTCATACACCACTAGCAATAGAAAAGTCGGTGTAATTTAATATAAAGGAGATTTCTCGCTGCGCACCATATGTATTACTGCCCAATGTCTCGCATCATAATAATATACTGTACAATCCACACAACTGATCTCTTGTAACGCGATACAGCTAGTTAACTTCTTAAGTATTTACTGGTCGCGTGTGTACCTTAGCTGCGAATTCTATGTCTTGTTGTAATTGTTAGGCTTATATTACTAGAAAACAGTACTAAATGGAGGTTCCTTCTTCACTTTAATGATTGTTGGACTGTTTCATGTTAAAAATCACGAGTCACTTCTACCTATCAAATAGGCGGATTAGCGAGCCGCCAGCAGTGTGGGCGCCCTTTCAAAAAAGGGCTTGCTTCAATTGTTAAGAGGCGATGACAAGCAGCTCTTGTCTACGGCCATGACGGCTGAGACAAAGATGGTGACAACTATCTCAACCGCCACTATGAGGCGCTTGAATTTTACAAAGCCAGTTCGTGGCCAATCTTCCGCCTGCAACGCGACCCAGCCACTGGCTCAAAGAAAATTTCGGCAGTATGAGGTCCCACTGCGTCTGTCGGTTAACCTGGTCAACGCTACCAACTTGACCCAGCCCATATCGACCTCATATCGCCGTCCAAAGTCAATGGCGCCATCATGGAGCGATGGATGAAGAAAAAGCCGGAATACGCTGTGCTGAAAGGCATGTCTCCGCCCGTCATGTTGTCGCGGCAGAGATCAGTAAGCTGGTCTTGTATGCTTTGTATTGTAATTTCAGCCTTACTAACTAGCCGAAGATCATTATCATCCTTGGGGACATCGAGCTGGTATCCCTGAAGAGTCTCAAAAAGGTCCGAAAAGGGAAATCCGACAAAAAGAGGCGTAACCGCAAGCGCAAAGGCAAGGGGGAAGACATGATCGAAGACTAGGATGGGTTCGGAGATTAAGACAAGGGCAAGGGCAAGGATGAGGATGAGATCCAGGAATATCATAAGTTCGATTTTGGGGCTAAATCTAGTCTATCTTCAAGATTGTCAGCGTCAGTTGGTCTCAGCCGAGGCCCTGTGAAAGGTCTATTGGAGGTTCAAGTCCAGATCAAGCTCGGCTTGCCCATAGAAGAGGGCAAAGAAGAACTTGAGAATCTATCTAGTTAGATCGGTGTTGTTGTCATAGATCAAGTTTCTTATCTCACGAGTGTATCGTGTATTCTACTAATTACATGTATTTGGGACGCTGCTATTACTTTTTTCACTGCAAGCTTACATTAAGTAATCGATCCATGTACTGCCTGCGAGACCCTACCTTGTCCGCTCTTTCATTATACCTAGCTGCATCATCCGAGCGATTTTGGTCTGTCAACCTGGTGGCGAATGGCGATAATCCGTGACAGCAGCTGGCAGACGTTCGAGAATTCTTTCGTATGTAGGCTGGAGTACTTGAATGGCTTCTTTGGAAGGGTGAGACTATTGGTGACGATATTTCTGCAGGTCCTCTGTTTCAGGGCTGAGTACTACATGCCTGCAAGTCTAGGCCACGACTCTGGGCTCATCTCCGGCACTTGGTTGGGACAGGGCAAGGTATAAGTCTTTAGTGCCAGTAGAATCTGAAGCTTTCATGGATATCTTGGTACCAGGGTTAGATATTTCTGCGTGATACTTTCCATAGTAGGTACCAGTCATCGACTCTGAGGATAGTTGAAAGTCACTCGGAACAGAGCCTGGGACACCAGAAGAGTCATTCTTGGAAGCATCTGCAGGAGCATCTACAGGAGCCTCTGCGCCAAAATTCATGGTATATTCCCGTATCTCACAATGCACATCTTTGATGCCATGTTCTTCCAAGATAGCTTTACATCGTAGCGCAAGAGCGTGCCCTTGAGGCCAAGGCATTGAATCCAGCGCAACAGCTATTAAAAGAGTATTGTGAAACTCATTCTTTAATACAATGCCTAATCCAACACTTAGAATATCGATTGCAACCCAATCCGCAAGGCTGGCAGCTTCCAAGATCTGCATCCGAAGAGAAGACGTTGCATTATTCCACTGTTGGTGTAAATTACGTCTTTTTTAGCCGGTCGAAACGATTTCGGGTACATATTCGCGATGGCACCACCCCACATAGAATCAGGTTTCTGAGGATTCGCCCAGGCAATTGAGCTGGAGCGAGCGACGAGCTTGGGGAGAGCAGGAAGCCTACCATAATAGAGGTCGCGCTCTTCGCGGCTAGGGGGGGCAGGTTGAGCCATTTCTATCGAACGATTTTGAATAGATATGCCGCTTGGTTGGATTGCTTATGTTCGGTACTAGGGTTTGGTAGATCCTCTGAATCGATTGTGTGAGCGCTTTCGCTTGACGGATGAAGTTTGCGGAACTGCTTTTCTGGGAGCCACGCTGGCTTTATATAGACAAGAGGCTTGCGGGCCGACCAGGTTGGTATTCAAAGCTTATTCCCACTGACAAACTTTATCTCAAGCCCGACGTCTATATCTGCATGTGCACATATATCCAGTTTTAAATGTACATGTTGAATGATAAAACCCTCATTCTGCTACTTCTGTTACTTGTGCCACTTTTGCTCTCTAGCATAAACGCCAATATTAAGTGATTTCAAACGGTCTTCTTTAGGTACAATGACTTTCTAGATCAAATAGCGCGGTCCGGTCTGTAATGGATTACCCGAGATGAGATTCTTTTCTATCTAGAGTTCATCTTACTCTACACCATTTTTAGATGGGCATGTAAGCTGGTTCTCTTGTTAATTACTGCGAAGTATCAAAAATGTAACTGGGACCTCTCTAAACACTTTAATCGCGAGGAACGCTACATGTATATAATATGAAGAAAATTTTCTCAGGCTTAATTCTATTTAAGATCCTTGACTGCTAATCTGTAGAATATACACCGATAGTTACTGCAGACTCTTTCGGCATGGGAGCCCAAAGCGGTAGACGAAGGTTCAGCTCATATACGGCCGGTCCGATATGACTAGCATTTGTAGAAGTTATTCACGAGCTTGACTTTAAAATAGGTTGCATGAGATGAGCCGTATACCTCTACGCGGCGCCTCCGCTGAGTCACAATCTTATGCTATTCCCGTGAATAACCTAAACGGCGAGAACAGCTGAGTATTCAACCAAGTACACAACTCAAGCTATACATCGGCTTCATCAACCCAACTTTACCGTCCTGCACAGCGACCATTTAAATCTGATTATGTTAGGTAGCTGTAGCCCTTTTACAGACCGGGTACTCGCATTTGGCCGTATTAGGCACTTGTCTCTGGTTGCAAGAAGCAATCTCAGTTGGTGCTGTCTGAGGCCAGTCATCGTCTTATAAACTGAACAGCAAGTGCATGGACTGATAGTGAAAGCATGGACTGCAGGAAATACAGTCTTCTTCGTAAAGTCTTTGTATGTTACCACGCCCAAATTTCCAAAGTACATTAGGTTTGGGCGAAGCTTTGCCAGCGTCAGAAGAAGCTTTTGCTTCAACATCGTAAGTTTGGGTGAGTATACGCGTACCATGAAATTAACATTTAGAGCTTGAATTACATGGCGCCCGGGTATTTTAACAGCCTTGCACTCTTGCTATTCCTGCTCTTCTTGCTACTTCTATCATTTCTGCGGCTACTGCTATCACCACTGCTTCGCCCTCTATTCGGCTCAACCCCCTTCAAGCTCAAACAGTCCCACAAAGCAAAATATCCAACCAGATCTCTCAACATGGCAACACCGCCGCCTTCTCCCGTTCCTCCATCGCCTGCCCCTGGTCCTCCCAGCTCCGAAGAGCGTAGGCTCTACTACTACGAGCTTTTTCCTTCTTGCCCCCCGCTCATTGCGCGCTCAAGCTCATTCGTCTGGCAGAACCCCCAAAATGCTGGCTCCGTCATGTATCCATCACGTTTGGGTTTTGGGGGAAGAGATAGCCTACTGGCCCAACTGTGGGAAAATCATCAATCCGGCCTTATATCACGCATCATGGGAGCTACCGAAGATGTCCGTTATAACACTATAGAGACTTTTCGTGTTTATATAAACAGTGAATTCCATGAGACGCTTATGATCAGTGTAAATCCAGATTCACTGTCATGGGAGCGTGGATATGCTCTTGCAATGCGATGTAAGGCGATCCTAGAAGAATACGGCATCCACAATGTACATTGTGAAATACGGGAGTCTAGGATTGTCTTGTTGTAAAAGAGTGCCACGGCCCAGCCTTTTCCACGCACGCACGACTCTGCCAGACAGCTACCTTCAGCACAACTAGGAGTTACCACGTTTGACACTTTACTTCGCCGGTTACTTTTTCGGCTTTCTCGCTAACATGGGAGTTACGTACATCTTCAGAACGCAAAAGCCATTTTCATAAAAGCCTAGCTAGCGCAATATTACTTGGAGCACTTACTAATGTGAGACATACATTAGTTCGCTCCATATAGCCAGCTTTTTTATAGAGAAACAAATAAATGTCTTGCAAATCTTCCTTTTATTTGACGCGTTTTTTATTCTTTCATAATTTGGGACAACAATTGTTAATTACAACTCGTCGCTTCATCTTCCCACCCAACATGGAAGAAAACCAGCATCTAGCCCACCATGATGCCGCCATCAAGGCTCCCAATCCATCTACATCACCAACAAACATCGTTTTCAATGCTCAGCCCTTTGGTGGCGGGCCTGGCGCCACTCTCACAGCCGTAATGCCATATATACGAAGCCGACTAAAGTCCCTCGGCCCCATGGCTCTGCATTATGTGGGATCGAGCCTGACAATGGACTTTCAGAAGCTCACAGAGGCCAAGTGGGACGGAATACACAACATTGACTTATACACAAATCCAGAGATCGGAAAAAAGAAGCTCGTTTCTCTCTTGCAGCATTTGAAGCCACGGCTCGTTGTGACAGCAATGGATGAACTTGTTGCTGCTGCGGCTCAGATGGCCGGAATTCCTGTGGTCATCATCGACCTGTTGCTCTGGTTTTGGCCCAGTATTTCTCCCCATTGGCGACAGGCAGAGCTGGTGATTGCTGCAGAATTCTACGGTGTCCAGGAGCGCATTGCTAGCGAAAACTTGAACAATGTTGTTACTGTCCCACCACTTGGACCGCCTGTGAGAACGACTCGAAATCCCTCTTCTGGTGTTCTTCTCAATTTCGGAGGCATGATCAACCCTCTTATGCCAAAGTCAGAGTATATCGCCTACTCCCGTCTTATATACAATGTTGCTTGCCGCGCTATCAATTTGCGCAACGCGGCGCTCCCAGCATCCCAGCATGCTAAGCTGATAGTGTTAGTAGCCAGCCTTGACCTGGCGCAAGGCATCGACCCCAAAGATCCAGAAGCAGCTCGCATGGTCCTCCCAAAGGAAGCTCTCAAGCTGATGGCCTCGTCTGAACTGACGTTCTGCACCGCTGGGCTAGGCAATCTCTATGCTGCCGGCGCTGTTGCGAATGAGGTTCTGCTGCTGCCGCCTCTACACGAAGGCCACGCAATACAGACTCACCTGATTCAGAAAGCCGGCGTCCCTGTAGATGCCATAGAGTGGCACGAACTGACAGGCTCAACGCCCATCGACTACTACCGCGACTCGCTGGAAGTCATGGGCAATGTCAGCAAAGCGCAGAGCGAAGTGATCAGCAATCCAGAAGCACAGGCAGCCCTTGTCGATCGAATGCTGGCGGCCATGCTGCGTTCAGCTTCAGCAGTGGTTTCGGCTCAGGACCCGCCTCTGAGAACGCTCATCAACGAATTTGGACAGGATGACGGCGATGCCATGGCAGCTCAGATTATTGATGTATTAAAGAGAGTCTGATAGCTTTAGATGGGTTGTTTCATTTACATAGACCTTTACGCGAGTAGCAACTTTACCTAAACCTGATTAGTAGAAACGGTTTGAATACCCGGGTCAAATTGACTTTATTAGGTAGAAGTATATAGGTAGAATAAAGAGTTTAAAGAAGCTATATAATAGGAAGAAGAGGAGGCGCTGAGAGTGTTGATCCGGAGAGGAAGAGGGGTTATACCAATCTATAGGCCAGAAACAGACAATTTATTAATTTGTAGGTTTGGAAAGAAGAGGGTTTCCCTAGTCTATATAGGTTGAAAAAGCAAGGAATATAGAAACAAGGCTTTCTCGGTTCTTTACCTAAGAATATATTTAGAGAGCTTGTGATACAAGTATGCTGGAAATAGGGGTATACATGGAAGACGATTGAGACCCAACCCTTGATTGGCCAGATCATCTCTTAGCGTAGAGTGGCATCTGCGTGTGGAGACATTTTCGTTTGTCGATCCTTTCTTCCTCCTCATTACGCCTTTTTTTGCAGACCCCTTGACAAATGCATATTACGGGCTGCTCTGCACCCATTGGATGCAACAAAGGATCGCCTGCAAGCTAGTGAATCCATCGAAAAAAGATACGGTTCTGGAGGTATTAAATTTAAACTTAATTTTCTCTCTTTACACACTACTCTAAGTGCAACCCTCATAGCTTATAGTAGCCATAACTAAAGATCAAAGTCCAAGCGACGCATAATACGACCAGTCAAGCACACACCAGCTATATTCACTCACACCTGAGGCTACTAGCTAGAGTCGCCGATACAGCTGTTTACACTCGGAATCTCTCCGATGGCGTATTCCTGCATTTTTGAATGGATTCTGATGCCTGGGATACAACTTTCAAAAGAGGCAACTCGCTGCACTTGGACTCGGTATCCCTCTTCGATCCCATAATCGTAAGCCTATTATAGTACTTAGAATCGCCATCTTTTTGCGGCCCAATAAACGTACTGCTTGTACTCACCATACAGGGGCCCTTTGGTATTAGCCTAGTGCGGGATACGCCTCTGGCAACTAAGGCGTTAACTATCCAAGGGTTTGAGCGTATAGTTCTTAAAGCCGAACGGTTCGTATGTGCCGAAGGATTGAAAAGCGTAACTTGATTAGGAATGTAGTACTTGAGATAAGTTTAGATTCTAACGGCACTCTAATAATAGGCAACACCGCACTTAGACTTAGACGTATAAGGATGAGGCAGAAGATGAGGCAGATGCTGTCAAAAATATAAATAGGTGTAACATTATCTTAAAGCTTCAAGCTCTTATAGTTATTTCAAAGAGTTTCCAACGACTCTACCCTACCAAAGTAAAACATAATCTTTAAGTGGTGTCTTAGTCTGGTCACTATTTTACAATGTCTGTGGCACCCCCTGCACAAGGCCTAGGCAGCAACTTCAACTACTTCCTGGCGGATGGAGGTAATGCTATTACTGGCCTGAACGTTGAAATAACCTTTGCCGAGCCTTTAATCTCTACCTCTAACGGTTTTAGCTTACAGCTTAACAGTTATGCCCGTAAGTGATTTTGAACCTCTATCCTTATGATAATGCTAACAGTTGTGCAGAGGAGCTTCCCAACGCCCCAAGCACCACCCCTAACTGGCAGCAATATGTGATCTTTACGCAGCCTAATGACAACACTCTTTATGGTATCATTGATAACTGGTCCGGCACCCTTCCTTCCGGCACCTATGCTCAAATCATCAATGATGAGTCTACTATTACTACTCTCCCTCAGGCAAACTATATCCCTGCTGGCGCTACCATCAATATTGTCCCTACCTTTAATAACTCTAACAATGCCATTACTGGTATTACCTATATTTACACTCCTCCTGGTGGCCAAGCCGTTTCCAGCTCTGTTATTCTAACCAACCTCCCTGTCTTCGGCACAAGTAACAGGATCACTTCTGCCTATGAGTCTCCTATTTCTGCACTGACACTCAATATCGTTGGCGACTATAATGGACACAGCAGCGTCTTCAGCTCCGGCTCGGGCACCATCGTCTACTCTGCCGCTCAACCTCTGACTGTTTTGACCAACGAACCGAGCTTCACGTCCTTCGGGGCCATTACTGGCGAGACGGCCAACAGCGTTTACGGCAAACTCCCTGTGTCAAACAGCAGGACTATCACTCAGACGTGGAGCATCAGCCCAGAAGGAAGACCAAATGTCGGGCCTGCTGTTGGCACGATGAAGTTGCCACTCCCTCCCAGTGCCAAGGTAATTAAATCCGGCCGGAATAGCTTTTGTAATCTCAAAGCTAACATCCCTTGCAGAAGATTCAACAGGATCAGTAAACGTTTAAAAGGATAACATTTACTGAGAAAGAGACAGGACTTGTAAGACACTATGCTAAGTCTCGTGGAGTTGGAACTCTTAGGAACCCACTACCAACAACCAATGTTACAATTCGTCCTATTGACGGCTGGAAACTAGCAAGTACTCTTCGTTGAATAGAGCACATGCCCTATGTAATACAGCCTGAGAAGAATTTGGTCCAAATGCCTGAAAGTGAGCTGTATGCCAAGTTAGTTAGGTTTCACGAGCAAATGTCAACTGGACCATTCCAGATTATTTTCGCAATTCCCTGAGGAGAGTTAAATAACTCTCCTCCAGAACATTTTCTCTACAAATAGTGCCATGTGAGGCAAATGCGTGTTACCAAAACCTCTGATCAATGTAATGAGGTCAACGAATGTCTCTGGCCTTAAGGGATATATGCAGCAACGCCACGGCGGCCAAGATCACGCAAATATCCATCAAATTAGAGCGGGAGATTCTCAAATACGCAATAAGCCGGCACAGGAAGCTCGACCGCCTGAGTGGCCCGATCATCGACGAGCTTCTGGCGGGGGACGGGGCCAGCAGTGCTGCATACGGCAGCCGCTTCATCGATGGTGAACTATGGCGAGGAACGTTGGAATTCGTTCGACGCCGTCTCGGCCCTGTTATCCGGCCAGAATGGGCTGCCAGGCAGCCACGGGGCCATAGTGCAAGAGAGGCAGGGAATTAAGGCAAGAGATTGGCAAGAGGGCGGTGGCGATGCTGGCCGAGTATATCCACAACTCACAAAAAGTCGACTAGGACGCCTTGATACATCTAGCTAGATCAATAAAATACTTAATTTTTACATTACAACAATAAACCCGCATTCAGTTCTGGAACCTCATAGGTCTTGTATTTTAAACCCCTTCTCTTCCCAAAAAATGCAAACGCCCGCCAAATCTGTGTCACCCACCACCCATCCATAGCAAAAACATGATAGTCATTCAACCCCCAGGGTATTAAATTGCGCTTGACCGCCAACAGTTTCCTCCAGAGTATATGATTAGGCAAAGTTGTCTGATCGGTCGACCCAGATATCTTCCAGCTCCGCAAAGCTGTGGAAGTGTACAGGTCGGTGGTGGTCGCTATAGAAAGGCAGTGGTGTGTCCAGCTTGACGTGAACCGACTTCTTTTCCATTCCTGCAAAAGCACTGCCCATGAAGCTATAGTTCCACTTGCCATCATCTGGAACAAGGAAGAAGCCTCTAAATCTAGGACTCAACAGAAGCTTACGCTTCTCTCCCATGGTTGTAGTGAAGCCCTGGGGTTGGTCGCTCTGCGTGTCCTTGTTTTCGGCTCCCCATTTGTAACCTTGGGGTGTCAATCCCCAAGCAGACAAGGAAACACTGCCAGGAGTGAAAGAAACAGACACCGTGACGGTGTTCGTCTTGTCCCATTCCTCATGTGTATCCAGCAACTTGGCGTGTTCAGTCACATCTGCGGCAGACATGTAGGGAAGTTCGCTGCCCGATAGCGTGTGGATGACACCAAGTGGCTCCATACCGTCCAGGAACTCACTCTGGGGTAGCTTTTGTGGAAGCTGCACGCTACGAAGACCACCAATTTGCGGGATCATGACAATACATTTAATCTCCTTGACTTGGTCATTATCAGGAGCTGAGGCACCATACAGATAACCAGCCACCTGAACTCGCAGATCCGCAATTGTGATGAACTTCTTCAAAATGTTGTTGGGCATGACATACGTGACATCATCCAGATCAGTGTCCGCTGATGACACGTAGATGTTCTTGGCTCTTGTCCGCAAGTTCGATGTCGCAATAGCTCTGGTGCGCCATTCAGTCTTGGAAGCAAATGTTTGCTGTTCAAACTGAGAGGTGGTAGTGACAATGATCTCTTCGCCATGGACGTTTTGCGTTTTGGTCGTGACAGCCGTCAGCTGCTTCTGCTCTTCTTGCTGCTTCTCGATCTCGGCAGCCTGCTGTCTCTGCATCGATGGTGCAGAAATCTCCATACCAAGAATGATATCACGGACTTCGGTACTCGTCAAACTAGACACGTTGACGTTGTTCTTCTTGCCATAATCGTTCAGAATGAGATCTCGCAGCTGAGTTTCAACCTTGATCCATTCTTCATCGTTCAGTGAAGGCCAGATGTGATGGTCCAGAGTGATAACAGTCTTGTCTGGTCGTAGGATGAGCTTCGTCTTGTCAGGGTTGACGTGAAGTGCACGCAGGATGAGGATAAGACGAGAGAACGCTGTGTACGATGAGATGCTCTTCAACCACTCATCATACAGGTTGAACAGTACCATCTGAGGCTCTGTCGCTCGCAGAATCATATCTCCCAATTTCTCAACCTTCATGGCCGCCTGGAAAGGAAGCTGCAACTCGGAGGCACGAATAGAGATGTTAGGGAAGTCAACCAACTGGACTTCGAGAGGATCCAATAGACCCTTTCTGGTGACAATCAGTTGCTTGGGCTGTTCTTCAACAGGGAGCGAACGAATCAATGCTGCCACTTCTTCTGCCGTCTTCCATTTGGCAAGCTGTCCAAGACGTTTCTGACCTGCCCAAACACTGGTGTGGATGATTTTCAAGAACAACTGACCAGTTCGCGGGTTAAAGATGAAGATGGCACCGTTAATAGGCTTGGTGGTCAAGTTTCCTTCGAAAGTCTTGTGGATAGTGACACGGTACACGTTGGTATCGTCGATGAAGAGCTGAGTCTGGTTGCTGAAGAGCTCCGAGTAATTCTGCGAATTCAGGAATTCCTGGTTGCTCTCAGAGGCATACAGCTGCAGACCCTTGCGGATACGCTCTCGAAGAACGTACAAGGCAGGGTTGGCCTTCATGATCTTGGCCATAGCTTGCTGAATGAGTACCTTTAGACCAGGGAAATACATTCCGTAGGCCGAGTACAAGTTGTACGCCAAATCAATACCAATCATAATACCTGTAGCAGAGGGATAAATGCTAGAGCTATCAGTCGTGTAGTCGAGATACTTGGCACGAGTATATCGCTCAATGTCGTGAGAGTCGTAGTCACCATATCGTAGCTGTACATCAATCCAGAACTTGTTGGTCGATGTGGGCTCAATGACGTCCTTGGTGTCATACAGCAGCGAGGGACGAGTGACATTCCACTTGTGGCTGGCAAAGAGGAGAATATCAGCACAAGAGCTGTTCATCTTGTAAGATTTACGAGGGTGAATAGTCTCCTTTTGCACAGTCTCAATGCCGAGAGATTCCAATTCTTGATCAAATACTTGACAAAGATCCATGACCACTGATTCGTGAATCTTCTGCCACAAGTGAGCACGGAAGATCTGAATGAGGGAGATCTTCAGAGTGGGAATCTTTCCGTGCAAGAAGATACCAGTAAGATCAAGCTGGACCTGGAAACCGACGTAGACGTTGGCTCTGTTGATGGTCGGGGACCACCAAAGGGTGAAACGACGGTTGGGAATCTGGTTCAGACCAGATCGCTGGGCGTTGGTGAGCTTCTTGAACTTCATGGATTCTTCGAAACCAGAAGCCTTTTCCCAGAAGAGACCTTCCCAAGATGGGAAGCCGGTAGCCTTGAAGAGAGTGTGCTCAAGGATTGTCTCAACACCACCCAGTGCTTGGATGACATCAGTTCGATAAGCATTCAGGTTCCACAGCTTGCCGTCGTGTCGCTGGCTCGTCCACCAGAACGGATTGCTCTTCATGAGTTGGTAAATCTTGAACTCGGAACGAGCGCGGAAACCCTTATCGAAGCTAAGCGTGCTTCGATCCTTCTGGAACAGAGTGTTAATTCTTGGCAAACCACGATCCCAGCTATCTTCCAAGTCTTCCAGAGTAAGACGTCGGTTCTGTTGGTTGGCTTCCAATCGCTTCTGGGAATATTCAGTCCAGACACGTTGAGAATCAATAAACTCTGCCTCCCATGGAATGATGTATCGGAAAATGTTGGGAATTAACGTCTCTTCGTCATGCGTCATACCAGCTCTGTAGTGAGTGACTCCCGTGTTGGTCTGCTTCGACCAACGCTTGTCACTAGCTGGGATAAGGATGTGAGAGCCAGAAATCATTCCCAGTCCACCAAGCTCCTTGGGGGTGTAGAAAACGGCGGGAGGGAAACGCGAAGGCATCTTGGAGTTGAGCCCAATCTTGACACGCGTCTGGATCTTGGTCTCGCATTTGACAATCGTATCCAGGAGCTCAATGGTAGAGACCGCAGCTTCGCGGTAATACGTAAACAGCGCAATCAAAGCAGTGTTCCACTTGTTGGCAATCTTGGTAAAGGTTGTCGAACCAGACGACATGAGAATTTGTCGGATACGGTTATTGAACTTTTGAATATCTTCCTCGGTGACTTGCAAGAAGGCGTGCGCCGTTCTCTCCTTGGTCGTGTTATCAACGAGAGACCAAACACTGTCTTTGACGGGGAATTCTTCATTCTGGTTTCTGATCTTGGGCAGAATCCGAACTTCGAATCCGCACATCGAGAAGAGCAAGTTGGGGTTGTCACGGCTGTAAACACTGACAAAGCTGTCATCCCAGTCAATTGTGGTGACGGATCGTGGCAGTCGGTTCTTGAAGTCCCAGAAGACAGCTCGTCCAAGGTTGACGTCGTGTCGCATCAAGCGCATACGCGAGTCACGGGGCCAGCACTTTTTGCTCTTGTACCCGATAACGTTCTCGAAATTGGGATCCGGTTGCTCAGTAAGGAATCGCTGGATAAGATCTCGCGACTCTTCCGCTGTAAATCGAAGGAAGATCCAAATCTTGTCGATATATCGGCTGTACAGTCGAATCGGGTGTCTGCTCTCCGTTTCGCGATCGCGGAACTGCAAGAAATCGTTGGGGCTTTGTGGTGGTCCAGCAATTTCACTGGCTCGCTGAGGGCCAAGCAGAAGCAAATCAAGAACAAGACCATAGTATTGGAAGACAAAGGCAGAGAACTGGAGACCACGAATCATACCGTAGCTGTTGACGTGGTTCATATCTTTGTAGGTGAGCTGAACGTTGTTCTTTGCCGTAATGTAGTCAGCAAGATTGTGGTCCATAATCAGCCTGAGAAGAGAGTTGAGCAGTGTCAATTCCATCTTCTCATAAACCTTGGACAGCTCAGTCTCGATCATGACGTTGCATTCGCCATTTTCAGTCTCCCAAACCTGGCCGAGATTGTTGATGCCCTGAGCCCATTTGTAGACCAATAATGGGGGTACTTCAGAATCAGAAGGCTTGATCCAGGCAGGGAAAAGGTGTCTCTGATCAGCCTGGTACCACAGATACTGGTCAAGATAAGCATCGCTAATCTTCTCAATGGGCTCAATATCGTATACAGGGTTGATCGTGCTGTAATTATCGTTCATGTCGATGTTGACCTCCTTGAACGCTCGCTGCGTTAGCAAAAATCGCTTGATGCGTTCCAGAGTTGTGCCAGGACTATCATATGCCTGCTCAATGAGGGCAAGCTCTTCACGCTGACTCTGGTTGAGACGACCCTTAACCGAGTAAGCTTCTCTCAATCGCTCCAGCGCCAGGATCAGAATCTTGGTATCGTGTTTGTAAGATACACTGGGGAACGGAATGGGCGAGAACTTGCGAGACTCGAGCCAGTGGACAGTCGTGGTGTAGATGGCAACGGCCTCTTCTGACGAGACGTACGGGCCGTCTTTCATGTGGTTATGCTGTCGCTCTTGCTCTGCTTTGAGCCAGAGTCGAGTCAGACGGCCAACGTTCTTCTTGGCAACTGTCTTATCGACTGTGGCACCGCGGCGAATACGCTCACGGTTGTAATGAGCAACGGAAACCCACCAGTCGGCCTTGGACTTGACATATCGCAGAATAATATTCTCGATGGGAGCGGGTAAACCAGGCACCTTCCATGGAATGTTACTCTTCCAGCAACGCCATGCCTCAGAAAGGTGCTGAAGCACAGTATTGACCTTGTTCTGCTTGATACCCTCGGGCATCATGTCCAGAAGGTCAGCCATGACGGAAGCACGAAGCTCAAGATCAAAGTGAGACTCGACACGTTGCTTGGTGACCGTCTTTGCGACACCCTTGCTGTGTCGTCCTTCGAACTGACGAGAAAGCAAGTTTCCAAGCCATCTCTCCAGGAGAGGGATAATACCACGCATAAAGAACAGCCACACTCTCCACGCGGGAGCCCAGAAACCACAGCCAGGACCCTTTCCGACAGGACCAGAATTGAATCGATAGTAGATGAGATGTTTCAAATCCTTGCAGGTTCGGATCTGGTGCATAAGCTTGTACTTGTAACGGTACATTCCCGTGAGCTGTCCGACGTGGTTAAAGGCGTAGAGGATACCATCAGCCAACTGGAAAGCGTCGATGTTGCCGAGTCGGTATTGAACTTGAGCATCCACAATCAGCTTGGTCAGTCGCAGGATTTCACGCATCAAGTGGAAAGCGTTTCCGAAACGGGACTTCTTCCGCTCCTTGGTGGTAAGGGTCTTGACGGGCTTCAAGTTGAAGTTGTAATCAAGATGGAGATAGGTAAGGTTCTTTCGGTGAATCAACAAGTTGAGCATGTTGAAACCTTGACGGCAAACTTGAAGACCAGCCTCCACCCAGTCGATGGTGGTTTGTTGGAAGAACTTGGTCTGCTTCAAAGATCTAAGCAGGTTCTGGTTGTTCTGAGCCTTGGGCTTCTTCTTGTGCAGGTCATTAAGGACAAAGTTCTTGAGCAGCTTCTGGTAAGAAACGCGGACCTTGACGGGTGGCCGGTCTGCGGGAGGGTGTTCCAAGTACCATTGCTTGATCAGGGGCACATCCTGGGCGCGAACCATCTTACCGGATCGGCGGTTGAATGGGTACGGCGCCCACCAAAGCTCAATGGCCGCAGAAGTATCCTCATTGTCAATTTCCTCATCGGCAAGGAATGGTTCTGTTCCAGCAGGAAGCTCGAAAGCATCGTCTTCGGGCTCCTCGTTGCTTCCAGGCCCAAAAAGCTCATCTTCAAGACTGACTTCCACGTTCTTAGGAGCCACATTGCGTGATGAGATGGGGTTGATTCGCCGATCGAAATGGAATGTGGGCAAGTCTGGATCATCGATGCGATTATACACAATCTGGGGGTGAGAGTGCCATGCTAAGTGTACGCTTCGTGGTAAAGAGTTGTATAGGTATGGGAAAGCAACCCGGAATTCAGTGCGAATGGGGTTCCTGAAAATGATGCGGTCGATGGCGTTGAATTCGCCAAAGTCTTCGTCGTTGGGGTTGATATCCTTGTATAACGGCTCAAATCGAGGTCCTCCTGGCAAAGCAACGTTCAGCGCCTTGGCAGTGAGCAGACTCTTTAGATCGAAGAGATAGAAGTAGTTCTTATCCACAACATCGGAAATCAAAGGTCGACTAAGACGGAACAAGGCGGCCATCTGAGGTAATGTGAGATTCCACCCCTTGTAGCTTGGGCCATTAACATGGGGTGTGTCAAGCAGCGGCCGGTGGTCATAAAACCATTCGTAGACTGCGTCATCCTCATCCTCGTTCAGCTCCATCTGAATCGGCTCGAGGGGCTCAACGTCTTCAATGTTTTCTGACCATGACAGCGGCGGCTCCTCGTCATCGAACGGCGGGAATCGCATACGCTTAAACAGTCTTCGGTCTGCCTTTTCCTTTCGCATGAATGTCCACATCATGGCCCACTGCGCAAAGAAGACAGGTTCGATAACTCTAGGAATCTCGTTGACAAGGGTAAGACAACCGTTGACATGGTATAAAACCTTGACCTCTCGTGCAGACTCCCAGGGCATCGGCATGTTTTCCAAAAGCTTCAAAACCGCATGAGGCATGAACTTCAATGCACCGAGATAGCTTCGCTTGTCGTTTGTGTACTTTTTTTGCGAGACATCGCCGATATCCTTGACGATTTTCCGCAGATGCTCGGGGGGCATGTCAGCCTTTTGGGTCTGGACAAAGCCAGCTTTGCGCTTCTCGCCAAATCGGTTTCGCTGATTTCGAAGCCATTCCTTCTTCTTCTGAGCAAACTTTGCGATGTGAGCGTCGGCGGGAGGTCGATACCCGGGCGGCGGCGGGGCTGGAGGAGCAGGAGTCGACGGAGGAGGTGGGAAAGATGACGATGGAGGCGGAGGCGGAGGAGGAGGACCCCAGCCAGGCGGCGGCGGTGGTGGTAATTGCGACATGGCGGCGTCTTCACTCGTTCAGAAGCAATCCGTGAAGTTGCCTGCCCGAAGGCTTAAAGCCGTGGCGCGTGTCAAAGACGCGCTAGCGATCCTGGAATTGCAGACACAGGACAGCAGCCACGTGAAATTGAATGCTCTGGCCTCTGTTTTGATGAAGCAGATGCCGGCCTCGCAAAAATCAGACGGCGGCCAGAGCGAAGTTGATGCAGAGTCGGGACTGATGCTCAACTTCGCCTTCGTTGGACAATTTCTTGAACGAGATCCTCGGAGGCGCTAGCTTCATCTCGAAACTAGCCTCTCACGTGACTTTGACGTTATTGCAACCTCGAAGTGCAAGATGCCAACATCTACAGGCTGCGAAATACTCATAAATGGCTCATGATTTTTTATACTGAGTCAAAAATTAAATATTTAATACTGTTATAGAAACAATGAAATTTGGGCAATAGGATTTTGAAAATTCTTAGCTATATAAATCTTGGAAGCTCATGATTTTTTACTGATCCCACGCTTCTTAGATTGACAGAGATGTGGAGGGGTACTTTGAGATGAAACTGCAGAGCCGAACATTGCATCAATTCCAGCAACAATATGCATCAAAACTGAAAACGACTCGTTATCTAATGCATAAAGAATCTATTAGTTAAGAATCTGCTATAATTTCCTTTGATTGCATCCTTCTTTGCTGAAATTCTTCTGTATACTCCTTCCCAGCTCTGCTACAGGGTACTTGATCGATGGAGCATCAACCTCAAAGAACCAATCAAATTTGCTCCACGTAATTACATAATCACGAACAATCATCTTCTGCCGACAGCAACACCAGGCTAAGCCATCGCGATACCACTTCAATTCAAGAAGACCAAGCCAGTCGCCGCCACAAATCAGCAAAAATGGCGCACCTCAGTACGTATTCTCAAGCAGAACTGTATATGGCTAAACTAACAGCGAAATCGCAGACGTCAAGCCGGACCCGGCGCTTCTGAAGCTGGAGGGTGCGTAACATATCCATCGAATCTAATTGCTCTTTCGCCGTGCCGTTCCCCGTTCTAACTCACCGCACAGCGATGACCAAGGCTCGCCACCGTTACTTTCGCTTCACCGGCAGAACTGCCAGAATCAGCTTCATCTACATGGCCGCTGTCCCCGCTCTCTTCGGCTGGGTCGCATACAAGACAGACGTGAGTGGAAATCGGACAATGTGGAGGGGGGAAGAGGGCAATTTGAGAAGGGGAGAAATTGGTGAGATGCTGACTGACATTGGATTAGGGCCTTTGGGATCTCCGAGCGAAGCGAAAGGGCGACACTTGCTACGAGAAATAAATGGGATTTTGGTTGGGGGGAGAGTTTATGTACATTTAAAAGGTTCGATACGAGATAGAGAGCCTCTTTCTGGCCGAATAATCGAAGAAATTCAAGCATTTATAGTGCCAAGGTGAAGCCTGATACGGAAATACCGGACGATTCCTATATGATGTGCTCAATTGCTTGAGGAGAAGGGGAGATTGCTTCACTTGCACGTTCTATTTACCGTAGAAGGCATGAAACTGGAGATTTGATTTGCTAAATACAGCAGAGGGGACTTTCCTTTGCCTCAATTCAAACGCTAAATTACTTGGGGGTATATCGTATCCTTTGCGCAACCTCTACCACTAAAACAAATTCCATCTGGCTTACCAGCGGCCCCTTCCCCTTGGCCCTCCAGGCGGCCCATCTGGTAGCTGTTCTCCCCTTCTCCATTCGCCCGATGGGAGCCTGTTATCTCTCCATCCTGGCCGATTCGGACGACCGTTGTTGCGGCCAAAATTGCCCTCTCGGCCATGAAATCCACCTCTGAATCCACCGCTGCGCCCATCTCGTCCGCCAGATATCGACCCTCTTCTAGCAGTCCCTGGCGGTACTACAGCGCCATCTCCCCGCGGAGGAAGTATAGCACATGAAATGTAGTCCCCAACGACGAACCTCCAGTCTGCCAATGTCTTGTCTTTCCCCAAGTCGTCCCTCATCAGGGTATCAGGACCAGCATCATCAGGATCCTCCGCGCCAGGATAGCCCTCGCCAATGACGATGCTTCCTAGCTCTTTGACGGCAAACTTGGGCTGCGTAGTATTAGTAGCACTTGCGCCGCGTAAATCTGGACAGACAAGTTGAAATGAGAGTCTTGTGCCGATGGCTGGATTTGGCAACGCATTAGGTTTTGCCGCTGCCAGCTCAAGGGCCAGCTCATTGAGAGTGCAGGTCGACCAAGTGTAGATGGAAACATATGGCGGTAACGAAGATGACGCAAATTCCTCTGGCCTTGATAAGATGTTTAGTATATATTTTTTTTGCATGAAGACACTGTCATGAATGATAGTCACGTACCTGGGAAAGCTGCCGGTTTCATGGAAAAGACGGACTAGGAAGGGAGCTGCGTCATGATCATCATCCCCCTTTGAGGTAGACATTGTGGTCCGAGTTGAGCTGAGCCTATCAAGGATTCAATTCGTCAAGAAGCTCGTTATTTCAATACAATTTCTGGAACAATTTGCACAAAAAGGTGTGTTGCTGGGATGAGATGAGTTAATGTTACTGAAGCTCACTCGATACCTGTATTATCCGGAAATCATCCGCAATCGATAGCGTACTTGGACCTTCTATGCTTACCGGACTCTTGATCGAATAGACTTCACACGACTTACGAAACTGTTAAACCATTCCATCAAAAATCGCAGCCAATATCAGTGTTGTCTCGCTGCATCAATCATACAAGTACAAACACTACGAGAGAAATATTGCCGCCTGGACACAAAACCTTCATCTCTTAATCAAGACGCTTCAGAGCGCAATACCATCACCATGGACTTCGCAGCCCTCATGAACAAAGAGCTATCCAAATCTAAAACCTCTAAATCCTCCGCCTCCGAGGAAAAGAAATACCTCAAGCGCTCCGAAATAGAAGCCGAACGCAAAGCCACCTACCTAGCCGAACAAAAGGCCCTCGAAGCCGAACGCGCATCCAAGGCCGAAGCGAAGCGCAAGCGCGAGGAAGAGGTCGCCGCAGAAAACGCCCTTCGCGAGGAGAAGCGACGCAAGCTCGCCGAAGAGTCGCGCAAGAGACAACAAGAGAAGGAATTCGAAGAAGAGCGAGCTAGGAGGAAGAGGCTCGGCCTGCCGGAGCTCGTCAAGAGCGATGAAAACGGCGATGAGAAGAACGGCGACGCGGCAGACGACATTCCGGATGACGAGCTGAAAGAGAAGCTGAGAGCGCTGGGCCACCCGGCGATATTATTCGGAGAGTCACATGCTGGAAGGCTAAGACGGCACAAGAAGCTTACTACGGTGTTGACAAAGGGACCTATACCGACGACGCTGCAGCTGGTGGAGGAGAAGGACATGAAAGTCGACGGCACACTGCCAAAGGACAAAGAAGGTCGGCAGTGGCTGTACAGACAGCTGGCCAGCTATTTTACCATGGTGCTCACTGCATACGAAAAGGCAATGGAGGAAGAGAAGCGAGAGACGAGCAACAGCAAAATGGCCTACAGCGCCATGGTCCAAACCCGCGAAAACATGAAGCCAGTGCGTAACTCCCTTTTCCCTTTACATTTCGTTCTCAACATCTGACTAATCACAACCATGTACAGCTCTTCCGCAAATTCGAATCAGGCGACCTCGACGACTCCCTCCTCCAGCCCATCATCGAAATCGTCCAAGCTCTCCAGGAGCGCCGCTACGTCGACGCCAACGACGGCTACCTCCGCCTCAGCATCGGAAAGGCAGCCTGGCCCATTGGAGTCACAATGGTGGGTATTCACGAGCGAAGTGCCCGCGAGAAGTTGCACGATGGTGAAAAGGGTCACGTCATGGGTGACGAGGTGACGCGAAAGTACCTGCAGAGCATTAAGCGATGTCTTACCTTTGCGCAGGTGCGGTGGCCGCCAGAGGATTTGAGGCAGTTGATGGGATAAGTTTCGTGATTCATGGATAGAAGTAAGGGGCCTGGGAATGGAGGGATATCACGAAATGGTTGAACGTGGCTATACTGTGCTGGAATGGTAGTGGTGTAAGTGTAATATAAGATGATACCCGTCTCAATTGGACAATATAGACAATCAAGAATGCATATAGTACGAGGCATCACTAGGCGAAACATGACTTATCAGTATCATATCTGTTGCTTGTATCACAGCCTTATCGCGGAGAGTTGGACATGACTATGCGTCATAAAATCGTATGCTAGTAGCTAGAAGGAAGAGATAAAGTGCCTCTAATAATTGGGGGCTGTAGCAGATAAAAAAAATCCAGTTCTCCTTGCGCCTCCCTCTCTAATGCACATCATGCGTGTAACATTCAAATCTCAAAGACTGTTGCCGTTATAACCGTAGCTGCCCTCCTTCTTTTCTCTTTCGCCCTCGGCGGCTGATTAAAGATACCAAGTACTCGCTCACTACGGAATGGCAGTCGAGTTTGTTTGCGGCTTTCTCCTCGCAATACCTTAATTAGTATTTCCACAAACGCTTACTCGAGCAATTTGCACATTTCTGGGGTCTCTTCTCGAGGCCGAGCCTGCACTACCTCAAGGTGATACTAGACACCCTGAGCTTGCTCGGCGAGAAGGCTAGCCACGCGATTCTCTTCGAACCAGGCCTCTTCAGGCTCAGCGCCTCCTACTCCGCCAGTCTGTGGCTTCTTAATGCCAATGACTTCGAGGCCTGCACCGATAATATTCATGCGCCGTAGCCGCTCTTTGGCTTCCTGCTCATATTTCCGTGCCACATGGAGTGCGTTGGTCTGTACCACCAGCCGTGGATCAGGTGATACGGCCACCAGCAGCTAGACGGCATGTAAGTAATTATGCATCCACAACTGAATTATAGCAGAGCTAAGAAGAAACATACCTTGTTTTTGGCATCTATTCTGGCTCTCAACGACCCGTCTCGAATCATTCTAATGAGCTCTGGCTCAACGGACTGGCCGGGCTTTCCAAATGCAGCGTCCAAACTGTCTAGCGTGACGCACGAGAAGGGTATAAAGTATTGAACAATGCACTTTTCGCGGATCAAAGAGTAAATTGCGGGAATATGCGGTTGTAGGTAAATATCGAGTAGATAGTCTGCCCGCGTGGACTCCAGGATGGAGAGACAATTCGAGTATCTGCCGTTAACAAACAAACTGATCGCCTTTCGAATGTGTGGTTCGTGCTCTAGGAATGTCCTAAAGGATTGGTTATCTAGTATGCGAGACTGCAAAGCCGCCCTGTCCATAGTTGCCAGCGACAAAAGTCCTCCATAGATGGCGACGTCGTTGGGACTTGCGACTGTGCTGTATTCCGTTGGGGACACATTGGGATTAGTATGGATGAGGGTCATAGCCGCATCGTGGAAATTACCCATCCCCATCAAGGCAACACCTGATGCTACCTTGGTGTAGGCCTGCTGTTCCTGTTCGTCGTCGCCGCTTTGGATATTGGATATCTTGCCAACGTTGCTCAACACATTGGCCCAGTCATGGCGCTGAAAAGCGACGCTGGCCAAGTGCATGCCGCAATCGAAAATGTGTTTGGTGGTGCTAACATCGTGGCGCATTTTGTTATATGATTCTGTGGCTTCAGCCAATCTGCCTATACTTTCGAAATGCTTGCCGAGATCTTCGTTGCCCATCTAAGCCGAAACAAGCAAGTTAGAAACTATTACATATCTATAGGTGACTTGTTGCGTAGACAAGCCGAGGGAGAATGATGATTCCTACCCGAATACTCTCCTTGATGAGATTGTTCCTGTACCCTTTAAGTTCTGACTCCAAGCGAGCAGTTTCGGCTCTGTTGGCAATCTCGGTATTTTCGATCCATGCTTCATCTCTCTGCGCATCGGGATCGTCCGGGGCAGCTGCAGCGAGCAGAGCACATGCATCGTTGTAGCGTGTAATGTCTGAGCCGCTTTTTGCTTCGGCAACGGCAGCCTTGAGAGCTTCAACTCGCAGTGGCACACAGCACTTGCCAATGAGCATCAGGCGCTCGAATCGTGCTCGGCCTAGGACGATGATGGGAAGCGTTAGAACCTCGTGGATGTAGTAATAGGGCGAGCATCACAGCGGAAATGCCTTGGGAACACCGTACCGACATAGTTTTGAATATAGAGATCAATGTCAAGCTTGGGCACGTCTAGCACCGAGATCCAAGGTCAGTTACTCATGATAGACACATGTGGGGCAGAAGGGTCATCGTTACCAGTGACGATAACGTCTGGAGTGGTGTATGCCTGAGCTTCCGAGCCCGGCTGCGACGTCGTTGAATCAGCCATGGAGACGCAGCGTGATGCAGCTTTTTGATGAGGCGATGCTGTTGCTGCTTGGCAAGGCTGAATAGAAACAAGAAGCTCGCCTGCACGTGCTTCTCAGCCTTCCAGATGGTGGAGGGGCCGTTCAGTGTGTGATGGAGCGCATAGCTGGAAATGTTTGGTTTGGCGGGGTTGACGAAGCTGTCGACAGTACAGAGGTACATGTACGGAAGCGCGCGTCTTAGTAAAGTGGAGCTTGAAGTATACGTACACGCATCACTAAGCCGACTGCAAGTACACATTGCTGTTGCCTGCATCTTTGTAAAGCGGATTTTCAAACATATTCAAAGCTACCCAGACGTATTCTACACTTCAATTTTTTTTCTCGATGATACTATAGAGGAATTGGAGTAGATGGACCTTTTGCTCAATAACTGATGTGCTTTAGCGCGTGTCTCGCTGCAACTCTAGCTCGGCCTATGAGCTATGCCAGAGCCGCATACTATTGCATGTTACTACTAAGCTCAAATTCTAGATAGTGCCTGTGTTACTAACCTCAGAGACTTGTAGAAAGACTCAAGAACTATGGTTTAAGGAATACAGTGCGAGAATAATCAGAATAAGCAACTAACAATTTACGAAGCAAACACGTAATCGCCAAACTCTTCCCGCACTAGCTATTGCCCCCTTTGCCCTTGAGAGATGGCGGATGAACCAGCTCAACCCACTAGTTTGCCGTCTTCCGATACACGATGGTGGCTTAGACCTCACTTGCGCAAGGGGGATCCGGCTACTGCTTCTACTAGCTGCTTGTATAAGTCGGAGACTGGGGTAGCTGGCGGTGATCCGCTTGAGCGTCAGGGGAGGAGTGGTGAGCTGTTCAGCTTGGTGCTGCTACTGAATATGTTATCGCCTGGATCAACTACAATACGGGGTCGGCAGACAGCAGCCCAGTCGTCCAGTGCTTGAGTTGCAATTGATCCACACAAAAGGAGTATCCTGCGCGGGTGGCAGTGCAAACGGGACTCGCCATCTGGGCCTTGATGCGAGATTCAATGATTGGCTCATACATATAGTAGATGTGTAGCTGGTTAGGGGACGCAGATCGACAGCCTGCAAGAAGAACGTCGTTTTGAAGCTGGCGTTGGATAGATGAAGTCTATTACCTTTAAAACTGCGCCAAGTCTTGACGTTGTCCTAGCACGGAGAAGTCTCGGAGTTTGACGTATCGTAAATTTTTAACCGAAGAGCGAAACTTGACTGATTGGATCTATTGGCTGGATTCAGGAGAAGCTTGCTTGCTTGCTTGCTTGCTTGTTGCATGACCAACTATGCTGTGTGAGTAATCGAAATAATGGGTGGTCGCGTTGACGAGATGTCTGTAAGCGACATGATGCATGAGACACCCGGCATCACTAATTACATGTCATGAGAGTGTACTCGACACTGTAGAAGGGTGATATGCGATTTATACATGAATGGGTGAAACTAGTAATTTGTCTTAAAATTAATCATATCGTGATAGTGTTTAATTGGGTCGTTGCCTGCTCGGTTAATTCGGGACACAACTCATAGCGAGCGACCTTGCCTCTGAGTAATATCTGACTTTGCCGAGCGAGTAGAAGCATACTAGCCAAGTGCAGTTAATTTCAATCTGCCAGTGCAAAAGTCCCTTTACCCAAATTTTGTTTTCCTTTCCTTTTCGGACCAATGTGAGGGATGCATCTGCTGATTCTGTTGCTACTCAGCAGCAGGAATTTTGACTGTCGTTTACATGTAACTTTTAGATGGTGTGTGAGAGTCAGGTCGAGGCCAATTCCCAGCCTTGTGGGTTATCCCGGCTGGCCCGATTGTCGGCAATCTCATTTTGGAGGCGCAAAAGCTTGGCATAGGCAAGGTGATGTAATGCCGCTGTGGCTTTAAGTCGGGCTTGGACTGTGACAGGCGCCAAGAAGACCGAAGACTCCGGGAAGAGGGTCCCGATGCGAAAAGAATTAGAAAATGTAACCCATAAAGGGAGAAGAAGGAGAACTCGAAAAGGAAGAGCAAGGAAGACAAAAAAAGCACTGAGTTGCGTAGGGACTTGCAGCTCGGCCATTAACTTGTCTGATAAATGCCGAGCGTATCTGCAACATGGCACGGTTCGTTTACGCAGGTCAACTCAGCAAAGCATGGATGAGTCCGTATCTATACAGTGTCTAGCTGACCGAGTCGCGCAGGCACATGCCGCCGACTCGGAACATGTCCTGCACTTTAAATCAAGGTTATCTCGAGCTCGACCCCACGATCGCCAAACTGTGCGCTCACGTCTAAATTCTATTCCACGGGCGGGCGATAGGAGAAATAAGAAAAGAAGCTTTTGCAGGATCCAAGGCCCTATCGCTGGGCGCTGCGTTCAAGGGCCGGGCAGGGATCCGTCGACACACCGAGACACGCGCCCGTCAGCCAATCAGCTGCGCGCGGTGCCAGTTCCCTGCGCATCGTTGCATGCAGATTGGAAGGACTTTTGAAAGCCAGCTTCAAAGAATCAAAAGAAGTGCCTGGAAATCGCAAAGTTAGCGCTGGACGAGGTTCAAGTACCCGCGGCGCTTGTACTCCGTGTGGCCGCAACAGCCGCAGTAAGCGGAGGCCCTAGCCGTAACATTTTCCTGATCCCGCGCTCCGAAAGCTGCAAAACGCTAGAAGTGTGGGAATAAGACGGATATGAGGGTTGGCGAGAATGGTGGGACTGTTGGTTGTGGTGGATGAAGCTCAGTATAAAGAACGCGCAGGTAGGTGGCTAAAGCCCTGACGTAGAGACGGTGTTCGGGGTCAAAAAACTGAATGTATGTTTAGATTCAAGCTTCGGTTTAACCGCTTGAATGACTCGATGTGTCGCCGATAAACTTGGGGATGGTTCGAAAAGACAGAGTCTAGATAGATGCAGTTGTCGACGCTAAATTCGACTCACAGTGACATGAGCGCGTCTCGTATCCCCTCTCGCACTGGGTGGTCGGCGGTTCCAATTAGCTCTTGAGCCCTGGCAAAAGAACATATGTGATGCGCGTAGTGCAGCCAGCGGTGGTGGTTATCTCAAAGTTAATATTGCGACAGGGCGCCAATGATTGCATGCAAGATGCGTTTCCTGATTGCGCGATCAATGATGTGCAAATTGCCTTTGATCTTACGTCTTATGTGCTCAATTCCGCAAATGAAGCCAGCTTGCTGTCAGAATGCTTCATCTTCGAGCCAGAAGTTCAGTCTGCTTGAATCCAGCGTGGCTCGTATTTCTAAGCTGCTGAGACAATTGAAACTTCTCTTTACCTAGAATTGAAGACAAAGCTGCACGGAGACTTTCCTTACATGCATGTAGGTATGCAATCCCCAATGTATTCTGTAATCGCAATTCCATCACTGTATAATTCTTTAGTCGTCTGATTTACAGCTCGGCCGCTAGACGTTGGAATCTGGCAAATGGCATCCAACCCATCCATCCATCCATCCATCCATCCAACTGGTAGGCACAGTTTCGGCAGTGCCCTCTTGGCATCTAGATTGTATCCTCCGTCGTCGATACCAAGCTTTTGCGATTCTGCCAAATTGTCTCGCCTTAAAAGCCAAGCTTTTCAGCCAAGCTCTCCAGCTTTTACTTCAGAAGCACATGCCCGCCCGAAAGGCAGTTGAGGCGTCGGACGCTCCCAGGGATGCCATGTGGGAAGTGGAGGGGCTAGACGGGCACAGCCTCAGGGCCAGAGACCAATTCCAGCGACACAGACGTCGCCCGAGCTCGCCCATCCCATTCCACGAACAAGAGTGAGCAAGCCTTGACGTCGGGATGCACTTTATCACGCGGAAGTAGTTCTGGCGCCGTCCTCCAAGGCCAGTGGAGCGGTGCGCGCCATGCGGCCCTAATTTACAGTGGGTGCAACTTTTTAGCCCCCGACGCCAGCGCAGTAGCTGGAGCGCCTGCTGAAGCCTCGTAAGCCACTAGGGAGAAACTTGAACCGGCAGCCAAATTGATGCATTTGACTGCTTGCTGCCTGCTTTGATGCTCGCTCTCGCACAGGCTGGATCAATGAGCGCGAGTCGTACGAGAATGCGTTCATCCTGCTTAGGCGTCGGGGAGCTACTGTGATGCCGAAGGGCCCTTGACGGGCCGCCAACAGCGTCAACGCTCTTGAATCATTCAACGCTGCCAGCGTATGACGTCTCGTCTGTGCGTTTCTTGTCTGGGGCTCTGATTCATGGCCGTCTGACGCTGCATTCCTGAGCCCAGGATTTGGCGATTTGCATGAAGAAAGGCCCTCCTGAGTGTTTTGCCGTTGTATATGCGCTCCGTATCGGTATCCATATGGCCGTCTGGGCGTTCTTCCGGCAGTGGAGACGCCGCATATTCAGTTGTACAAGTACTACTGTACGGGATGGACGGTCGCAGATGCAATCGGCATGCCATCGCCAAGTACAGGCACCCGAGAGAACGGCGGTGCAACCGAGGAGGGCATCAAGCTCCCTACATGTACACGATGGGTCGCTGGCCCGATAGAGATGCCGATGTGGATAGTCGGTATTGTATCTGGAACCTTGATGCGGTGGAAGTTGATGGTGAAGATTGAGGTCTGGTGCCCGTACCCGCAGCTGCAGGTCTATATCGGTGTGCCGGGTGCTAGCAGGCGCTATAAGTTTCTGAGCTTGCATACATGTATCCGGTCGGTTTCGCTTTGCGCACCCATTTCAACCAAGCGCGACTTACTATTATAGCGCAAAGAGATAGGATCCGTTGAGCCCAAGTAACTGAACTCGTACAGTAGAACTAAAATGCCACTGTTAATGATTCGATAATCGGCATGTAGACAGCTGCATCTCGCAGAATCCTTGGGACCAGCCACGCGCCACTAGCAGCAGCAGGACACATGGCCGGCGCATGGCTGGCTCATGGCTCATGTATGGATGGATGGATTAGGGAGCTCCGTGTAAGCGCTCACTTCCATCCCATCAACACCGCCAACTGGTCTCCCCTATTGATTGATTGATTACCCAGCCAGCCAGCCGGTGGGTGTGGGTTGGACGTACGCAATCCAGCACAGCAGCATCTCGTACTGCGTGCCGTGCTCCGTATGTTTCCCACAATGCGCCTCGTACCTCGTACCCCATTCTCCAGTCGCAGCAGCGCTTTGGCAACCCTCAATCGCAATACCCCACATTTGGCCCAATGTTTGCTGCTGCTTTTTGTTCAATTTTTTCTTCAGGCCGTTTAGCCATGAGTGAGGCACCGTGTGAAGTATTCTCGAGCGCACTGCTGCTCGCTTCAAACCCTCGCGCATATAGCATAGCGTCCTCTCGCTCTTCCAGCGGCTGCAAGCCCCCCCCCAAAAAGCGGCTGTCGGTCGGCGGGCGTGCCGTAGTGCAGCCAGCTTGGACTGAGTGAAGTCTGGTGCCGCTCCACTCAGCGCTCTGCAGGCGCTGCAGCAGCCCCAGTGTCTTCAGCGGCCTGCCACTGTAGCACAGCTGGCTTTAGCGGCCGGCGCGCCAACCCCAGTTAGCCACAGCGCCCTCTCTCGCGGCCTGTACTTGCAGCGCCGGTACATGTACAGCACAGCACGGGGTCTCCCCCGTCCGACGTCGACAGCGGACGGCCTCTCCCTGCCAGCTCGTCGACTCTCTATTTCTTCCCTCTTGTCCTTGTTCCTGGTCCTGCGCGCCATCTTCGTCGACGTCGCTCCCGCCCATATCCCTCGCCAACACGCTCCGCACTGGGGAGAGACTGCGCGGTGAATCTGATGGCCTAGATTGGCAGACGCCGGGGCAATTGGCACGTACGCTGCCACCGACTTTGCGTCCCCGGGGTCCTGTCCTGTCTCTCTTAACTGTCTAAAACTCCAGACACCTCTCCGCCTTCACCACCACGCCGAGCCTGCAGCGCCCACCCCTCGCCTGGCCTCACGTAACCAGACACCACTCGAGGCGGCCAGGCCCTTTGAGCCAGCGCAACCGCCCAGGAGCCGCCCGCCCGAGCACGTTGAAAGACGAGCAAGATATTGAGGGTCGGGACGAGCTGAACAGGGCAGAACAGCCCCTCGATTCTGACCTACAGCATCCACGGACACCCATACTCTTATCCACACCTATCACCCCATACCATACGCCCATATACCTCGCCGCCAACATGTCTGACGACGAGGCTGCCACCATCGAGTCGCAGCCCGCCGGCGACTGGTCCATCCACGATGCCCCGTCACCGGCCGACAGCGTCAAGTCCGATCCTGAGGACGAGAAGATGACCGCCGACGGCGAAGCTGCGCCGTCGCAACCCATCCAGAAACGCCGAAGAGTCACCCGCGCTTGCGACGAGTGTCGCCGCAAGAAGATCAAGTGTGACGGCAAGCAGCCCTGCACGCACTGCTCCGTCTACAGCTATGGTGCGTATGCCGGACAAGAAGCTCATCACCTTTCTCTCTGGAGTGGCTTTGTTGTCAGATATTGCCGTCTCAATGACTACATCTTGACTGCATACCCATATGCCGTTTCCCCTTCAACCCTGACTAGCACACTCACACACAGACTCAAACACATATCCTCATTGCTGAGATATCCTTGCTGACTTTGTAACTTTTTGTCCCAAAAGAATGCACATATGATAAGCCGTCAAACAGGAGGAGGAATCCCGCGCCACAGTATATCGAGGCTCTGGAAAGCCGTCTCCAGCGCGCAGAGACGCTGCTGCGAAAATTTGTTCCCGACATTGACTTGGCCGATCCAAACCTTGACCCTGCTATCCAGCAAGAGTTCAATAATCGAGAACGAGCGCGCGCCGAGGCCGCCAAGCTACGAGCCAATCATGCTCCCGCTGAGCCTGATCCCAATGACACGCAGCTGACGTCCATGATCGACTCCATCGGCCAGCTGGATCTCGACGAAAAGGGCGGATGGGACTTCTACGGCATCTCCTCCGGCACCGTCTTCTTACGGCGCATGAAGGAGAACTTTCGCGGCTTGCTGGGCCCTGTAGGCAGAGAGCCGTTTCTGCCACGCCCATCTGATCGAACTGCAGGCCTTGTCAATTTCGACATGCCAACACCGGCTGCCAACTCACCATTTTCCAACGTATCCACCGTCCCCGACCTCCCTACCAAGGACGTTGCTCGAAAACTCTGTTACTACTCGCTAAGCTGCGCTACATGTCTTGTCCGCATCGTTCATGTTCCTAGTTTTTACGAAAAATTTGACCACATCTATGAGCGACAACATGATGCTTCAACCCAGGAAGATACCCAGTTTCTTGCTCTGTTCTATGCCGTCTTAGCGTTGGGTTGCATGTACAGCAATTTAGATGATTCCAGTTCCGGCGGCATGTCGTATCGACAGGCCATCGACGAAGGGTAAGAGGAGAATGACATGCTGACTTTTTCTTCTTCCTCTGGCATTTACTAACCGCCTTTTATAGAGTCAAGTATTACAAGATATCAAGATCTTTGCTGCGTGATGTTACCGAGTGCCGGAGTCTCATATCTATTCAGACTCTTGTTTTTATAATTCTTTTCCTCCAGTCCACCGCGAACCTCAACACTTGCTACTCATTCATTGGAATCGCGCTGCGATCCTCTCTGCGAATAGGTCTTCACCGCCACTTACAACATGAACGGCTGGGAAGTATTGAGCAGCAAGTGCGGCGACGGGTTTTCTACGTCATCCGACAGATGGACATTTATGTTTCCACCATGCTTGGATTCCCTTTGCTTCTCAGCAACGAGGATGTCGACCAGCTGTATCCTCTAGAAGTTGACGACGAGTTTATCACGGCCGGTGGCGTTATCCAGCCAGGACCTGGAACGCCTTCATTTTTCCAGGCATTTAATGCTCACACCCGGTTGATGGACATCTTAGGCAAAATCACAAAGAATATCTACCCAACAAAGGGTGTTGGGCACACTGTCATGAGAGGGGACAAGCTTGCGTCGACGTATCTTATCAGCTACAGTAAGATTAAGGAGATTGAAACTGACCTGCACAACTGGTTTGAGAGACTTCCACAAGCGTGGCGACCTAGTCCTGATGGGCCAATCGAAGTAGTTCGGTAAGTTGCTTCCTATCCATTCATCTCGATATCGAAGCTATGAGACTGTCGAGCCATGGGAAATATGCCAAGAAATAGGCTGATGGTAAATCTCTAATAGTGTCCGACACCTGCTGCGTTTTGCCTATGCTCATGTGCAACTCGTTCTGTACCGACCTTTTCTGCATTATGTCTCTCCCCGATTGAGCCAAGGCAGCAGGGTTGATGAGCTGTCCTATGCCTGTGCGGCAGCAGCCATCAGCGTGTCTCGCAACATTGTCCACATTGGCCTTGAGATACGGAAACAGCGCGTGCTTAGCGGACCGTACTGGTTCATGCTCTACACCGAGTTCTTTTCCGTCCTCTCGCTGGTGTTTTATGCCCTTGAGAATCCGGACAAGCCTGGGTCCCAAGAGGTGTTGGCTGATGCACGAGCTGGAAGACAGATGATTGCAGACTTGGCTGACAAGAGTCTTTCTGCGGAGAGAGTCACGGGTACTCTCAAGGTAAGGCAGTTTAACTCCTTTCTCTTGTTATCTGTAAAAGAGATTCTTATTGACACGTTTATTCAGGTCTTATTTGACCAGTTACCAGAGCGGGCTGGCGATCCAACCCACTCACGGCCATCGTCCACAACAAAGAAGAGGACGGCGCCTGGGATCAAAATACCTCACAACAACGCCATCCCTGTCGGCATGTCTCTTCATAGACCAGATGAAATGATGCGAAACAGGAGTGGTGGTATGTCACTATACGGGACCTCGACCTCTAGGGGCTCTATGGACAGCAGCATGGCGCAATCATTGGAGCATGGATATCCAGAGCCTTCGTTTACCAGCAGCTTGAATGACATGATGCCGATGGATCTGTCGTCAAGAGCTACGCCCGATTCGACGAGTACCGCTGAGAGCACACATCGACACCCATTCCAGCCGCATCATCTAAGCGGGCAGACTATGCAGAGCAATCCTGTGCATAAGATTGACTCTTTGATGTTTCCTTCGGATGATCCCTTTGCTTATCCCAACCAGCCGATGATCGAATTAGGATTCCCAGGGAAGACCGACACCTCCGTAGCGATGGGCCATCCACCTCCGGATACGGCTTTCTTCTTTCCTGCATCAATGGAGGACTTGGGAGATCAATTCATGGGACAACCTCCGCCATATATGATGCCACAGCAGCAGCAGCAGCAACAACAACAACAACAACAACAGCAGCAGCAGCAGCACAACGCAATGGGCATGAACATGCCAGGGAACATGTACGACCCCAACATCATGATGGGGATGCACCAACAGGCACAACAACAGCAAATTCCACAGCAGCAGCCGCGACGACCTGGCGGGCTATCTCTGCGAAGACCAATACGAGGCGAGAGGCATCAAGAGCGGCAGATAGAGCAGATGTTTACGGATCACGGCATGCAACCCGACTGGGGGAGTTTCTTTGGTTCTGGCAGGGGTGGATTTCAGGGAATGTGAACGAACGACTGCCACATGATACCCATTTTTTTGACGATATGAGACGGGAAAGCCTTGCGGTCAGCCGGGAGGAGGAGGAGGGCGTTTATTCATTTTTCCTTTTTCTTTACTCTACTCTTACCCCCCCCTTATCTCTTTGTGTGTGATAACCCATTCCTTGGACAATGTGGGCGGGAAGTGTCACAAACGGGACTTGCATGTTACGACTATCAACATCTCTTATACCTCAAACATTATGGCGGGTGTTTTAGAATTCATTGGGTCTCATATTATTATTTTTCAGTTTCAGTTTCACAGTCATCATTATTCCATTCATCTTTTCTTTCTACTCTCCCGGTGGGCGGCAGGCTCGAAACGAAAACACAAAACAAACTTACACGAGCATATCACAGTGCGTGTGTGTAGATAAAAGGGAAGGAAGAGATCTTTTTTTGATCGAGGAATGTACATTGGTTAGATGTCGAAGGGTGATGTAAGTCTTAGCGGACTATAAGCTAGTAGGTAGAGGTAGAATCCAACCAAGTCCATAGCAATACCAAAAGAAAAAAAAAAAAATAACAAGAGCATGCGTCATCACTTTTGCGTGTTCTTCCACTGCAAAATCGTCATCTTTGGATAATAAACATCGTATTGACAGAATAGCTTTTATTAGCTCCAAACCTTTACGATGATGGTTGTCTTCATTACTATTTTCTTGGTTATGTCTATCAACTGTATAATGTTTTGTTGCTCCGCACCGGGCATCGTCGAGGTGATTACGTGGGCTCTTAACGCAGAAAGGCATGTTGGACCGGCGAAACGGCCGACTGAATGTCCGACTATTTATGGGCTGTCTTTGCTTGCGAGGTTCGGTTCGGGTTTCTTGTTTTGGTAGGTGGCCGGCTCGGCACCGAAGACAGTGCGAGATAAAGAGGGTCGGGATTTCGGGGAACTCCATACGTTGACCTCTGTGGTTTTGTTTGGTGGGTTTTTTCTATTCACTCGCTGTTGCGGTACAGGGAGTGTGCACATTTGCGGTATGCTGTTTAGTGTGACTGTAGCTTGAATTCTGAGTCTTTAGATATCGATGAAGACGTCAAAGAAACTCCTTGTTGTGAGATGCGGGCCTGCATGTACTTTGCTGTGTTGTTTGTGCGTTCATACACGTAGACTTGGCTGCATTTTGCATAAGGCATGGATAAAGCGGTAGCCGTTGCGAGCAGCCGTAGATATCCGCTATGATAGGTAGGCGCTTTATGCGTGTATTTAATGAGATAGGAACGTGTGAAGAACTTTTATGTTTGTCTTTTCGTATGGAGGTCTGTGGCATAGCGGTATAGAGTGGGCATTGTGACGTTAACCCGTGAAATTGGATATATTGAAAGCTGTAGTGGTATGAATTTCTATTGTGTTCATCACGTAAATAAGAGAGAGACACAAATCTCTCTCTTTGCTGGGCTTCCACCTGCCGACAAAGTGGTCAATTGTGTGAATTTGCTTTGTTGCGGCGAGGAGATGCAGCGGCCAAGTATTCAAGTAGGCATACATGTAAGCACTGGAAAAGGGTGCATATACATTTCAGAATCCGGAGCTGCACCTCAGCTGGATGGATCTATGCATGCATATATTTAGACGAGCAATCTCATCTTGTTAAGATTTTCAGCTCCAGCAGAGACTTTGTCCTAATCCAAATGTGAGGCTGGACGCGGTTCGGCCCCTGACACCGAGTGGACGCCAGGACGCTAAACCGTAAAGATGCTGGTGCTCCCTTTTCCTGGGGTAGCCATTGGGCTATTACTAGTACTAGAGATAGCGGGCGATAGGGATCAGGTACAGCTTTACTTAGCATGTCACTCACGTGCTGTGGACTTGGTCTCATCTACTACCAGCATCATCACCTGCATCGCCATTAATTTGTGCCTTACCGAGGGCGCAGAGCATAACGGCATAGTAAAATTGTCGCATTCAGCAGCAAAAGCCATTCGAGATCTGAAATAATCATCCAACGCGATGGAAGACCTCGATTTCAGCTTCATCCTTGATGATGAGTTTGACGCAGTGTAAGCGCGCTGCTACCCGATCCGGCTCTCTCCTAAATGACTGGGTGACTGATTCACAGTGAACAGGACGATAGCGAGAAGAGATGATTTCGAGACTTGGAAGACCAAGAAATATCCTGGTAAGTGACAGACAGATGAGAGAGCGTGAATTGTTCATATTGGTCCAAATGACTAATGCCTCTGGTCACCGCCAGCCAAGGAGCATGCGCGCAGAGTCGCCAAGGAGCTGGACATTAGCGACGGCATCATTTATCTGCCGGGTCGGGCGACGGAGAACTACGAAGACTCTGATCAGCCGCCGCCGTTGAGGCAGCGCAGATAGTACGTCTGATAACTGGTCATTTGCGCCATCTCACTTCTGACCACGTAAACGCAGCTTCTTCTATCTCACCGGCGCAAACTTCCACGACTGCTTCGTCACATATGAGATCCGCGCAGACACCCTCACCCTCTGGATCCCTTACGTCGAGCCCCGCCAGGTCCTCTGGTTCGGCTCAACGCCCGATGCCGCCAAGGCGAAGCAGCTTTACGACGTCGATGATGTGCGCTACTCAACGCAGCTGGACAAGTTCTTTGAGTCGCGCTTCAAATCATCAACCCAACTGTTTGTCTTGCACCCGGATCAGACGCCGTCAAAGGCCAAGGACCTAAAGTTCAAGGTTAACGACTGGAAGCTTCAGCCTGCCATGAACAATGCGCGATGCATCAAAGACGAGTATGAGATTGCCATGATTCGCCGCGCCAATGAGGTCTCCAGCGCGGGCCATCGCAAGGTCGCTGAGATGCTTCTGCGTCTCTCCAATGAGCGCGAGATTGAGGCGATTTTCCAGGCCGTCACCACTGCACGGGGAGCTCGCTCTCAAGCCTATCCCGTGATTGCGGGCTCCGGTGTGAATGCCTCGACGCTGCACTATGAGGATAATGACCAGCCCCTAGAGGGCAAGGAGCTTGTTGTCCTCGATGCGGGATGCGAATGGAATTGCTACGCTAGCGATATTACTCGCACGCTGCCCATCAAGGGCCAGTTTTCAACAAACGGCGCTGCTGTGTATAACATCGTCCAGCAGATGCAGGAGGAATGTATCGCTGCCGTCAAGCCCGGCATCAAATTCTACCAGCTGCATCTCCACGCTGCTGCGGTTGGCCTCAAGGGTCTCCACAAGCTCGGCATCCTTAAAGGCGACTTGATGGAGATTGCCAAGGCTGGCACCATCACTGCATTCTTCCCACATGGACTGGGCCACCATGTCGGCCTGGAGGTGCACGACGTCCCAGGCAATTTGCCCCTGATGATTCTCGTAAACCTGGGCCTGGATGGCGGAAAGCGGGATATGATTTCTGCGGATATGCTGAAAACTATGAGGATGTACGATGAGGAGCTGGTGCCTTCGCGCTTGAAGTCGAGCAGGGAGAGGCAGGTATTGAGGCCAAACATGATTGTCACTGTTGAGCCTGGCATGTGAGTTTTTGTCCTATTTTTCTTCTAATGCCAAATACTGACATTTGCAACTAGCTACTTCTGCCGCGAGTACATTGAGGGATACTATCTTAGCAACCCAGACCACGCCAAGTTCATCGACAAAGACGTCCTCGAGGGCTACTACAGCGTTGGAGGCGTTCGTATCGAAGACGACATTCTTGTTACAGAAGATGGATACGAGAATTTGACGACGGCGCCAAAGGGCGAGGAGTTGATTAGTGTTATTAATGCAAAGGGAGGTAAGCAGTAGATTATTTTCATAAGTCTTGGATTTATAGAGGGGATTTAGGAGATAGATTGGTACCATGATACACATTGGGGATCGATGTTGGGATTGATTGGATTGAAGTATAAGATTGGTTTATTACGGCATAGATACCGCATCAAAGATTGTTTATTTATAAAGGCATTTCATTCAATTGTCGATGATCTATTCTTGGTTACCTGTTCGCAAGGAAATTGACAACCTGTTTCCCCCCTCAGTTGCCACATTTGCAAATACTTAATGAATGTCGTTGCGTCTGCTTGTCAATGACAATCCTTACTCATCTAGTTCTTTAATGAATCCACCAGATTCAAACCTGACGACGTCTTTGTTGAGGGATCCGCTGTCGACTTTATTAAGATTCTCAGTACCTTGTCGCCCATTAACACAGCAGTCAACCTACATGTTCGTAAGCCATTGCTTGCCGTTGCTGGCGTATCTCTGCTATTTGGCCGTCAAGCACCTGTGTCGATGGAGCTCCATTGTGGTGGTCATCTCCAGGTTACATGAAGACATGGACAGCGCAGACTGGCTAGTAAGGGCGCTCGTATTCATCGTGGACCGCTTGCAGGCCAATCTTGATTCAGCAAACCAACTGAGGCTGCTCGCCGGGTAAAAGTTGATCACTATGCTGCGTCGCGGCCACTATTATGACGAAGAATTACGAGTCTGCAACGACACGACACAAGGTATCAAGACAGCCATGGTCTCAGCCTCACCGCAAGAGCGCCAGCTGGCCCGTCGCCTGGAGCATATCTACATAGACCAGTGTAAATGGGATATGGTCTTCGACATTTGCTTCATTGCCAATCCCCAGAGCGGCGATGAGTGTATGCAGTGGACCATGGACGATATTGCCAAGATATAAGACTGCGTTTGTAACGTCGAGTTAGTCATAGCCTGGCTCAAACAAGCAAGAATTATTGTTGGTCTCTGCTGGGATGCTTGTGTGGGACTTGAGCATATCCACGATAAATTGTTGGATTTGTTGAATCGGCGTGAAATTGACCAAAAGCACAGCTTGGAGCACAGCTTTTGGCCCGGTTTTCAGATAATGGCGCGATATTATGTCTTGGCGTCTAGTAGGGTAGTATACTGATTACTATAAGCTATTATGTAGTATCACTGTGAATTTAGTATTACCAAGTACCATCACTCCAGCTTTTGAGACTACATATACGTAGCCATGATATTATGGACTTTATTCTTTCTTTGGTATCCGCTATCTCATTTTCGATGTGCAACGCATCTACTACATCTACTACATCTACTACATCTACTACATCTACTACATCTACTACATCTACTACATCTACTACATCTACTACATCTACTACATCTACTACATCTACTACATCTACTACATCTACTACATACATCTACTACATCTACTACATCTACTACATTTACCTATTTACCATGTCCCCTTCTGTATTAATGCATTTAGTTCTGTTCAACTTAATCATGGCTGTTCAGTTAAAACAAGTCATGTTATCCGATATGGCTTACTCTAATCTATGCTAATCCTGTCTCACCAATGTTCATCTTAATCTCTATCGGACTCCATCTCCTCTTGCTATTTGATCATCAGAGTACCCCTCCTTTACGTCCTTGATATAAGCATCAAACTTGCTAGTCACTTTAATAGCATACTTCAAATGGCTTGCCGCCATCTTCCTGCCTTGAAATTGGGCCCATTGCCTGGCGGTGGTGATGACATTGCGTATCTGTCGCCCATTCATCTCTTGCTCAGATAGCTCAACGATGTAGCTTTCGACATCATCATAATCAATGTTGTCCTCTTTGAGGGATTTCAGACGGCGGAAAAAGTTACGCCAGATCTGTTCCCGTTGTGATCGGATCAGGGGCTCGTAGTGCAACGCCAATTGTATGCGCGACTTGAACGCCTCGTCGAATGTACCAACGCGATTCGATGTTAGGATGAGAATGCCATCATAGTATTCCAATGCGCGGAGAAAGACTGAGACAAGGGCATTACGCGCCAAGTCGTTGAGAGAACGCTGCTCTAGAAACACTTCTGCCTCGTCCAGAAGGACCACGCACCCCCAGATCTTGCCAAGATAGAAAACTGATTCCAAGTACTTCTCCACGTCTTCCGGTTTGGTCCCAATATCGCCACAAGTCACAGAGTAGAGAGGCTTCTCGGCCATCTCAGCCACACTCTCGGCTGTAAATGTTTTCCCTGTCCCCGGTCCTCCATGGAGAAGCATAATTAGTCCATTCCCTTTGTTCTGCATGAGATCGGTCCCTTTTTCTGCAGCAACCTTGTTTGTAACGAGGGCTTGGACTAATTCCTTGGTTTCGGGGTCTGCGACGAGATGGCTGAAAGCGTTTTTATTCCAGGACACTTCTTTGATTTGATCAACATTTAGTTCCTCTAAGTATTAGGATCATCGGCAAAGTCAGCAAAGCATTCAGGAGACCGAGCTGATTTGTGAGAACTCACCCCATATCTTTCGTCGTAAATTGAAGCCAAGAACCGTCCGAGGTAGCAGATATAAAATAGGCTCAGATAGCGTCTCCTGCTCTATGAAGGTTGGTTCCACTTTAGATTCAGGCATGAAAGCCCACCTATCTACAGACTCAGGATGTAGTTCTTTATAAGTGGGATAGTCTATCATATAACGCTGCCCTGCCTGTAGTAGAGTTTAGTGATGCATCGAATGATCCATTGGCTTGAGGCTCTGGAGAAAAACTCACGTTATGTTCTTCTTTCGTTCCTTTTGCATATGAAACGTACTTCCTGTATCGGCAGCTCCAAAATGTTTTCCCTCGCTGCTCTAGAGACCCACGCAACTCATGCGAGGCAAATCGAAGTGGAAATACACTCAAATTCCGAATCGGGATTTCAATATTCTCTGTATCCTCAGAAAGCTTTATACGTAGCTTTTTCGTCGCTTTAAAAAAACTGCCGTTGTATCTGTATGACCAAACAGATACCTCCCATTCTTGCTGAAATTTTTTTGTTGATGAAATGGCTGCATTTAAACCGCCAATTTCGTCCAAATCGCATAGGTAACCATTTGAAAGACCAGCATGGGGGGTTCTTTTGTTTATTACATCTAGCGAGGATATTGCTTGGTGTGCTTCGACGCTGTCTTGATCCACATGAACTAGAACATCTCCGGGCCATATCAAGAAACTCATAGAGGCCGCTGAGACCATTCCGCGTTTAAACTGGCTATCAATTTGGTCGTAAAGCTCACTATAATTGGCATCTATCCAATCAGTTAGATGACGAATTAGTTTTGCTTGGGGTTGCGATAGAATGTCAAAGATATCTGGCTGATATCGGTAGTAATACCACCAATAGTATGGTGCTACCATCTCTTCATCTATCACAATTCCAGGGATTTTTCTCGGGTCCTCGCTATTATTTAGAAGTTTTAGAGCCTCTCTCATACCCTTCGAGACGGGTCGTATACACTCCTTTGAGAGGATTGGATCCGGGATCTGATTCTGCCGCAGAGCCTCGGTGATTTCTGTTGCCGTCTCTGTGTTTCCCGAGTAATATCGCTCGACAACAAACTCGAGAGATTTGTATTGTATGTACGCTTCGGGATACAGTATGGGTGAATTCGCCTTAAGTTGAATGCCTTTGCTTGTTTTAGCCCAGTATGGCTTCTCAAGATAGGTCTCTCTTCCCGTCTTGCTTGAAATGTGATGAAACACTTCGAAATTGGTGTTAAGCTTATGTTCGCGCTTCTGGCGACGTAGTAGCTTCTCATTTTCGCTTTGAAGTGCTTTAACCGTTTCTTGTAAAGACAAAATTAAAGAATCGCGTTGGCTTTCTGTTGTATCATGTCGAGGCCCTAAGATAGTGGCGGAAGTATGAAGCCGCCTGTCGTCATTGTAGACATCACTATCGTTCGTTTCCTCATCCTTGAGAAAGGAATCAAAATCAAAATCATTCAGAACATCTGTTGACGAAACCTGCGGAATGTTTGATCTTTCGAAACCTGGAGATCTCACTTGCTCACCGTCCCCCGCGTTTCGCAAGGCCCGTAGTTTATCTTTCCCAGAGCTCCCCATAGACGTCTTATCTCTAGATATGGTGTAATGGCTTGCAACACTGTGTTTGGTGATGTCTGTTTGAGCAAGGTTATCGTCAGTGATGCCTCGCGGTGGCGGCTTTGGTGTATTTCTGATGGGTATGAGTCCGATATCTCCCACTTGGACCTGAATCGGGCTTTTTTGTCGGCTGTGTGGATTCATATTTGCTCTGTTCGATGCACTCTTAAGAGTAGTAATTTTCAATGTTCTCAGTCAAAGACGAATCATAAAATAGCCACAACAGGGATGGAGCCTCGTAGGGCATACACGCATGTAGCTGCTATATCGGCCGAAGTTTGTAAATGTACATTTATCAAGTCGGCACATCTTCTTGGGCCGCCTCAAGCGGAGATGGTACAGCATGTACTGGGATTTTTCACCAATCATAGATCATAGACGTCGCTACCTTGATCCTTTACCTAGGCAACCAGCCTTGCTTACCTAGGTACCGTAATTGAGTGTACTTTGTGTACATGCGTAATGTAACCCAGCCAAGCCACACTTTAGCGAAATTCGGGTAGCTAAAAACATTGGGCTTTGCTCACGGTTGGGAGAGGGGTGTGGCTAATTACCTTATATTCATCTCTAAATACACTAGGTATGTACCTACATATACATTTTGTTAAACTAATACAGACCTATCTTTCTTTCATTTTTAAGATTGTTACTGCTCTCTGAGCCCTGGTTAATTCCCCGCATTTGAACTTCTTCACCCGCTTGTGTTATCTGCTCTACGCTTGGATGGCATTGAAAGATCAATTTGAGCAGTGGTATACTGTTGGAAATCGCGACAAACTCAGTGTTACTGAATTAGACCCTGTATCTAGCGTGGCTAGAGAAGCGTTCCAAGCTGCTGTCAAGCAATTTGCGAGAGACAGTAATCATGAGAACTACGCAAGGCAAATTCTCCAAAATGCGGCATCATTGCAGGATATTCAAGAGATAGTGGGCAAGTCCATGCATGCGTATCAAACCAAGGGTAAAAGTTCAAAGACCATGAAGTGGCTGCGTAGAGCTGCGAAGAGCATCGTTTACTATTCGAATGTATTCGACGTGTTTGTGCCGCAAAACCCTCAGTATGTATCGGTCGCATGGGGAGCCATGAAATTTCTATTCACAGTATGTTAGTCCCCCGAAAATAGAATACCAATATCTAAACAAATGAGTGTAACTAAATATCTATTTATTCCAGGCGGCGATAGAACATGAAAAGACCACTCAGCAATTAGCAAAAACCATTGCTCAGATCGCAGAGAGACTTCCACGAATGCATCTTTCATCGGATTTTTACCCGACACCTCAGATGAAAGTAGCGCTCGAGGAGCTGTACGCCTCGGTTCTCAACTTCCTGATGAAGGCATATGAGTGGTATAATGAAGGCAAGCTTTCGCATATGTTGCACAGCGTCTCACAGCAGTGGAGCCGTGTCAATGCCGATCTAGTTGATGAAATTGCGGAAAAGTCCCGCATACTCGATCAATTAGCAGTTGCGGCCTCGCAAGCTGAAATTCGCGATATGCATCAAGTAATCACAGCTATTCGGTCTCGGTTATGTTTATCCGATACAAAACTTGATGAGATACTTGGCAAAATGGATTGTGAGTTAATACTTTGGTATTAAAAAAGGGCTTCAAAGCTCCAAAGCAAGGATAGAACAATGCTTACTTTCAGTAGCATATCATACCATCCAGTCAAATACTATGCTAGATACCAACCAAAGAGTTTCGGATCTTCAAATATCACAAATTCTCACTCACTTGTCCAATGTTCCACTCGACGACCCGCTCAAAAGCTTTCAGCATCATCTATTCTTCAGGAAAAGACGAGCTCAGGGAACAAATCTGTCCGCAGTCACAAATCCCTTTTGGCTCTCTTCCCGGTTCCAGTTACTCTTCTCCACAGAGGACTCGGCAGTGGCTTTTTTCAAGGGTAATTTTGCTACGCGGCAAGTGTTACAAGATTTCTGCATTGATGTCATCGAACACTTGAAAAGTTTAGACGTACCGACTCTCTGGGCGCTGAAGAAAGCCGCGACACATAACAGTGAACAGACTCAAGTCTCTATCATAGACTTACTTAAGTACTTGATAGTACAAGCTCTTAAGCTCAACGGGAGCTTGAAAACAGAAAAGACAATAGCTTGGCGCTGCGCACAGTTTCAGAGAGCTACTACTGCTGCTGAATTATTCCAGCTCCTGTTGACAGCGTTGGATGGTCTTGCCCGACAGATTTACCTTGTAATTGACTTGGAGACGATAGAAGATTCACTACAGAATGTAGATGGCTTCAACATCGTGTCTGCATTCCTACAGTCATTTCATGCTTCGCAATCGCCAAACACACGACTCAAAATCATCATTGTACGGTATAGAGCGAATTCATCTGAGATGCAATTGGATAGTGACGCAGCTTTGGCAGTTGTCCCAGTCAGAGCAGTAGGGCGAGGCAGACAACAGGGCAACGAAGTCAGGCAAAAGGTCAAGACTGCAGTTCGGCGCGGAATGACAAGACGAAGAAACTGAACAGGAAATAGTATATTGTTTATTTGATCCAACTCATGCATGCTATATAACTTGGATATCTACGACAAAAAAATGGTGAATACGCCGTTTGTTTATACAAAGAGCCCGCCGTATAATAGCCCTCCTCCACATCGCACTCATAAATCTCACATCATAAACGTTACGCGCATCATCGTAATTAGGTCCAGGACTTAATCAGCGTCAACTCACAAGTACTTCTTTGGTGAATTCGCTCTCCGTCGCTTGTACAGCACATAACCAACCACCAAAACGACTTGAGTTCCAATAATCACAGCAATCAGCTTTCCATGTCCAGGAACGCTCTCGGCGACTCTCTGTGTCAAAGAGTTGTGGTGGACCCTCAGGGCGCCCTGCACCGATCGCTCATTGTCCTGAAGCTTCTTGTGTAGCTCGTTGTTCATGTTGCGAACCTCGTTCTCTAGCGCAACGATGCGTTGTCTGAAAGAAGAAATCTCATCAAGTAGCTCGACCTTGCTTTGCAGAGCGGCAAGCAGATCCTTGATCTCATTGTGGCGCTGCTCATCCATCTGGTGATGGCGAGAGACGGAGCGATATACCGATGAGAGCTGGTGGTTGGTTCCCTGGAGACGGTTGTGCAGATCCTGGAACTGTGATTTAGAGGTCTGGAAGATGTCGGCCTCTTCGTCGGCAAGGTCTACAAAGGACTCATCGCCACTGCTCGACTGCTTCTTGTAAAGGACGTTGCTGCCGCCGTTGCTGTTGTCATTGTTGCTGTTGCCATTGTTGCCATTGTTGTTGTTGTTGTTGTTGTTGTTATTGTTATTATTATTATTATTGTTGTTATCACCGTTGTTAGAATTGGTGTCGTGACTGGAGGTATCTGACATGACCACCAACTTGAAGATCTCAAAAGAGTCAGGGTTATCAGGAGTAGAGGCAGTCACACCGACATCGTATCCTGTCGGCAAGCTGACTCGGTCAGTCTCAAAGCAAGTCTTGCCGTCGATCTGGACCCTGAAGCTGGTTGACGTCTGGCGCATCTTGATCTGCGATGGGCGTCCCAAGTTGCGGTAACTGTACTGGCAGTGACCAAAGGCCAGTTGATCCACGCTGTGGTGCTGCGAGTAGTCCACAGATCCGTCGTTAAGGAAGCCACGAAGCATTCCGCCTTGACCACCGTGCGAATCAATCACCAACACCAATCCCTCAAACCGGCCCGCGCTGTAAACGCTCTTGGCGCCAATGTCCTTTCCATGGTTTGCTAGCCAGATATTGAAGTTGCCTCCAGCTCGATCGGGACCGCTGGCACGAAAGTCGACGTCGACGATGAAGTTTGGGTGCTTCAAGGGCTGCTCGCTCCATATCGCACCGCGCGCATTGCCTGGCGCAACGGGGGTGAGGATGACCTTGCTGGAGAGGATCTCGGGTTTGTTTGGCTGGCCAGAGACGACGAAGTTGGGGATGACGCCAGGGTTGTCTGCGGGGCTTATTCTAAACACAGAGACACATTAGCTGCCGTATTCTGAGCAATTGGGTCGTATCTGCACCAACATACCGCCCTGCATAACCAAAACTCATCTCGCTAATAAGGTACTGAGCCTCAGTAAGGCCGGCGCCCAGGAGGGCAGCCAGCGACACGGAGAATCGCATTGTGGGATTGACGACGAGGGAACGTTTCGGTCCAGATCGGCGCTGCAGAAGGCGACAGAAGGAAACACTGAGAAGCGAGAATCGAAGAAGCCACAGGCCGAGAGTCGCAGCTCTCAGCCGTTGATATAGCCGCAGCCCGCAGAGGACACTTTGCACTAGGGATGCGCCTTTGCGACCAGCGCCGCCAAGCAGCAGGTGCCAAACAAAAAAATCGAAAAAAGGAGGAACAGAGATTTGCAAGAGGAACAGATTCCAAGACAGCAACCAACAAGAACAAGCAATGAAGCTGCTCACAGACGGAGAAGAAAGAAAGAAGGCAAAAAATAGAGGAACAATGAGGAAAAAGAGAAGAAGACCATCTGGCTTCTATTCTCAGCAGCCGTCCAACGGATCTCCAATAGCCTCGATTGGCAGGAGCCACTTACACCGCATCCCAGCTGTGGCTCAAACGTGGCGGGGCACAGGTCTCGAACGCGCGCTAGTCCCCAACAAGCATCAACGCAGAAAATCGTGAATCAAGGGTTGTATGGGGTAGAGTTGGAGTGTGGCTGCTGCTCCAATTATGTAATCCGCCCTTGATCTCCAAGTGGTCGCAATTTGTTCTCTACATTCGATCTACTACGATCCGCCCTCTACTCAGAGCTTCGCCGGCAATTGCGCAACTCTCGTTATCGACGCAATGCGGTAGCGCTTTCGCCCAGCTACAGACACAATGGCTGAGTCGTATCCTACTTTGACGCAGTGCGCGCTGGTGGCCGCCGCGTTCAAGGTGCTCTTGTTCCCAGCCTAGTAAGTATGCGCACATGCCAGCTTTGCTGCGATGGAGCTTCTCTCAGGTCACCATGAAGTTGTGTTATCGGCACTGGCTAAAGTTTGTAACCTGCGCAGCAAATCGACCGACTTTGAAGTTCACCGAAATTGGCTCGCCATCACCAACAGCCTTCCCCTATCGCAGTGGTACTACGAGAACACCTCAGAATGGACTCTCGACTATCCTCCCTTCTTTGCCTACTTCGAGTGGGTTCTGGCCCATCTTGCGCGACTGGTAGACCCGGCCATGGTGCGAATCATCAACCTCAACTACGATAGCTGGGAGACTGTCTATTTCCAGAGGTTTTCCGTCATTATAACCGAGCTGCTCTTGGTATATGCTCTGCAAATGTTTATCGACTCCTCGTCCTTGCCCACAAGAAGAGCTGCCCAGGCCGCTGCGCTCTCTGTCATCTTGTCGCCTGGACTACTCATCATCGATCATATACACTTTCAATATAATGGCGCCATGTATGGTCTCCTCGTGGCATCTTTAGTGTTGGCGCGCTGCAAGTCTACGCTGCTGCAGAGTGGCCTGCTCTTTGGGGCGCTCCTGTGCTTCAAGCACATCTACTCTTACCTCGGGCCGGCCTACTTTGTCTTTCTTCTAAGGACATACTGCCTCTCATCAAAATCCATCTTCCGAATCAAGTTTCTGAACTGCGTCAAGCTTGGTCTTGGACTTGGAGGAATATTCGCTGCTGCTTTTGGGCCGTTTGCTCTGATGGGACAGATTCCTCAGGTTCTCAGCCGCCTGTTTCCATTCTCTCGTGGCTTGTGCCATGCTTACTGGGCACCCAATGTCTGGGCGCTCTATTCTCTGGCTGATCGAGTTTTGATATACTGTAAGTAGGGTTCTAAGCCTACACGTCTCTGTACTGTAAGACGAGAAAGAAATGGAATTAACAAGCAGTAGTTGCACCAAAGCTGGGACTGCCAATCAATGCCGAAGCTTTGAATAGCGTTACTCGTGGCTTGGTCGGCGACACTGCCTTTGCAGTCTTGCCTGAGATTAGCCCTAGGACATGTCTGGTCTTGACGCTACTGTCCCAAGCTCTTCCCCTGATCAAGCTCTTCAGACGGCCTACGTGGGAAAACTTTATTGGAGCCGTGACGCTATGCGGATACTCGTCATTCCTTTTCAGCTGGCATGTGCATGAAAAGGCGATTCTCTTGGTCATCATCCCCTTTAGCTTGATTGCCTTGACGGATCGACGACACCTCAGTGCATACCGACCACTGATTGTTGCCGGTCATGTATCGCTTTTCCCACTGCTTTTCACTCCCGCAGAGTTCCCTATCAAGACGATATATACAGTCTTCTGGCTGGTGCTGTTCCTCATTGCGTTTGATCGCCTGGCACCAGCATCGAACAAGCCACGAGTTTTCCTCTTGGATCGTTTCAGCACACTCTACATCGCAATCAGCATCCCTCTAATTGCGTATACTTCCCTATTCCACCAAATCATATTTGGAAAGCGACTAGAGTTCCTTCCCTTGATGTTTACGAGTTCCTACGCGGCGATAGGAGTGGTGGGCAGCTGGGTGGGCTATATGGTTGTGTATTATACATCGTGAAGAATTTATTTGAGAGGGAAAAAATATGAGGGCATCATGATACCCCAGAACTAGATAGATTAGAACCGTTTGAAGCATTTTTGAATCTTTCCTTGTTGCTGTTCTGCAGACATCGCAGCCAAATTTTATGCGTCGCCTGAAGTGCCCCATTGAAGCCGGCTTAGTCACCAGGTAGGGTCGGGACGTGTGGGGCGCTCCACGTGAGGCGAGGCTGAACGATTCCCATTTGGTGTTTGGTGGGTGGCACTAACGCTGAGGCTGGGCGGTGACATGGACAGGGACTGCGACAAGAAACACAAAGGGCCGGTGTTTGGAGAGCAAAGCGTGGAATTCGACGAGAGTTGAGATAGATGGAGATGAGATGCCTGGCTCAATGGGTAAGATGCGGCCATTTGTCTGATTTCCTTTTATAGACGATGTGTATGATCGCAGGTGGAATGACGTCAGGGCTAGTGCGTCGAGTTGCCCAATTTGGAAATTAGGGGATTTGCTGGAAACATGGACCGTTGCTGTACTTTTAGGTGGCTTATGATATCGAGAAGCAAGAAAGAACTAATAGATTCGCGTGGTGCAGTGCAATTGCGCTACTGCGTGGAAGAAGATTGCGCTGTGGCTGCAACTTCATTCGGCGCTCAATGCACACGTCGCGTCTCTCACTCCAGAGTGGCTCCCGAGGAGGAGAACCAGCCCGGCTCCGCCAATTCGACCTACCTGCCGCCGCCGATCCGCGCCGTGCACATAACGAGGCGTAAAATGGTGAAATCTGGACATAGAAGCTCAGTTCAATTTATGCACTATTCTGCGGAAACCTGGGAGCAAAATGAGGGTAAAAACGCGGATGTTGCGATTATTTGCGGAGTGGTTGTGCGTGTTGAAAAGTAAAAGTTGCATCAATGGGTTCTGGTCTATTTTTTTTTGCTTAGGCCCTTGTTTTTGGGGGAGGACGGGCTACGGAAGGCCGGGGGTAGGAAGGAAGGGGCAAGGAAGAGGGAAGATTGGATGGCGGCAGACAGCATTTTTGGGCCGGCATGTTTCCGGGAGGTGCTGCGGTACGGGGAAGGTACTTGGGCTGAGGCTGATTGCGATTGGGAGATGGAAGCGCTTACTTGGGCATGGCGTGGTGAAAGAGATGGTTCTTGGATGAGATTTACTGAAATAGCCGCTGTATCTGAGATACGTGTAATAATATTCGTTTAGCTTTTGTCTCTTTGTTTTGCTTTGTTATTTGTTTGTGCTCGACGTCGCCGTGCTTTGATGGTGCGTGGTGTAATCAGTACATCCTTTGTTGTCTACAGCTGCGTCTACCGCCAAATATATCGCTCTTCATGTTCAAATTCGAGAGAAATCCTTCTTCTTGCTTGGAATAATATTGATCATTTCTTACCAATTAGGATCAACTAACCCATTCAACAATGGCAGTCTCATAACACAGGCAGCAAGTACAAGTACCGCGCAGGTACCCCTTGCTTTACGGTACCGACCGAGTACCGCCCACCGCCAGCAGCCAACAGCCCCTTCTTGGATGTGTGGCTACCGAGCCCAAGCCCGCTAAACCGCTAAACCGCTAAACCGCTAGGCGCTGGTCCCCACGGCGGGACGCATTTTCCCTCGCAGCGCAGCATTACCTAAAGTCCCGGAACTTGAACTCTAGCTCGTTCCGTGGCAGCTCTTCCTCCCACCCGCGCAATTCTTTTTTTTTTCTCCTCCTCGTTCCCATCGCTTGCACGTCACTCGGTCGCGTCGTCCTGAGGCTCCAACCCGCGGCCACCACCGCCTCGCATCTCCAATCTGCAGAATATGCCCGCAGCCGACCTCGCCGTCTTCTTGCCCGGACCGCGTTCCCTCTAAAGCCGCCAGTTGCAGCCTCGTGTAAGTGCGAATCGAGCATCTGGACGACCCGCCTCCCAGGCACCGCGACTTTTTCTCCTCAGCCCGCCTCCACGCCGTGAAATCCACGAGCCTCGAACACGAAAGACAACGAACTTCTCTTATACGGCCTTTTTATATCGCCCAACTGCAGCTTGCTCACAGCTAGAGCCGCAGCTTCGCATCTCGCCCGTGCTTGGCCCGGATGCCTGTTCTGCCGGGTCCCTCGATTAGATAACGCGCTAAGCTTCCGGCTTCCTCACCTGCTCCTGATTCGGCCTCGACGCTGAACCTGCAACGCTTCTTTTTCCTTTCGCCTTCACCGACCGCACGCTCGATCCCAATCCCGGCTCGCAAACATGGTATGCAGTCACTGCCGACCTCCCGAAGATTGTCCGCAGCTCACTTATACGCTACTGCAAACAGGTGCTCTATAAAAGGAAGCCGGTGCAGTTTCTGCCCCCGGCTGAAGTCGAAGATGAGGACACCGAGGTATGGCAGACATGACTGATTCACCGCTGGGTCGCCTGCAGCAAGGAAGATGGAGAGCAGAGGCTGACTTGGTCTGATATTGGCTGCGCTTTAGGTCTGGCAGATTCCCCAGACAGGCGAAATATTTGTGTCCTACGAAGACTATTTGAATCGGTGAGCCTGCCTTGTTACTGATTCTGATGCGCCACACTGCTGACGATTTATCCTTCAATTTTCTAGCATGGATTTTTACAAGCAGGTGATTAACCTTGGCCCCACCGCCGTATCTGTCGCGTGCAAGCCAGTCGTGAAAGTATATACTAAAGCTACAATGTTCACAGCGTCGGTTCAATGACGAGATCACAGGCCATTCTGGCCTTACTTTCTTTGAGGCCCTCACCAGCGAGGTTCGTTTTTAACTATACTCCCATCTTTAGCTGATCACTAGCTCATTAGCTGCAACAGCGTGCCGGTGGCCAAGAAGTGGAGGCTGCTTTCCCTGAAGCGCTCAAGGGCCCTATTCTGCGCAAAGTCCAATTTCAGACCATTTCCCGCCTGGATAATCTCGTCGACATGGTGTATGACGAGTTCAAAGCCGACTTTTATCCGGGAGAAGATGTCTTCGTCACCCTTGATGAGTTCAACAACGAGAGACGCCCCTGTCTCGTGCGCGAGAAGACAACCTTTGGTGCCAGAATCTTACCAGATGGGTCGAGCTCTCTCCCTACAAGCCGGTATCTGGTTGTTCTCGGCGGCGGATCTGGGCAAGAGCAGATCGTGACTGACGATAACCTCAGCCGTGAGCGTGGTGCCTTCACAAAATCCATGCTCCGGTCCTTTATAAAGAGAACAGTTACAAGGGAGGCATGGAATGGCGCGCCATGGCTTGTAAAGAACGATTACGCCACCCAGTATCACATCGACACCAGGATTCCCCCTCATCTCCGGCATGACACCAAAATCCAGGAACGTAGGCAGCTTCTGGCCCAGAAGCGTGAGCGGAACTCGCTAGACGGCATAAATGGACATGGTGCCGTGCCGACTGGTCCAGTGCGTCTTCCTGAATTGAAACCTGCTCCTAAAAGTCATAAGGGGAAGCAGACTCCTGGCGGTTCAGGGGCCAAGGGTCTCAAGTGGCCTGGCGATATGGTCCACGACGGTGTCAACGGTGCTGGTTATTCACGACACGACGAACAAGCTGCTCTACCACGCGAGCCTACGCCTCCGCCACCGCCTCCTCCACCGAAATATCCCATTGAAGATTTGCAACTCGAGCCTCGAGCTGGAATTGTGCGCCCCCCTCTAAAATTCATCTGCAGAGATCCTCCCGTCAAAATAGATGAGGATGTAAATCAGCGCCAAACCCACCTGATCGATCTTATCCACCGCGGACTCGACATGGAAAGCGTGGGGCCTCTCTTGGAGACGTGGGATACGCTCAATGTTTACTGCGAAATTTTTAAGCTTGACTCTTTTACTTTTGATGATTTCCTCGAAGCGATGGAGGTTGCATATTCCAGCGGTCCCGTTCAGCTGTTTGATGAGATTCATTGCTCAGTTTTAAAGATTCTCGTTGATTCTGAGGCTGACGGCGGCAAGGTGCGAATCACGCTGCCAGAGGTGGAAGAAGAGGACAGCGACGAGGACGAGGACGAGGAAGAAGAGGACGAGGAAGAGAGCGGGGAAGAAGATGCTGCTGAGCCAGAGGACATTCCCGTGGCCAGAGCTACGCGCAGCAGCCTGGCAAAAATCGAAGCAGAGAGGCTGGCTGCTGAAGCGGCAGCTGCTGAAGAGGAGGAAGCTCGAGCGGAGCAGGAGACCAAGAACCGGGCAGAAGAGCTCATGAAGGAGTTTGACTGGATTGAGCATCTACGTAAACGAAACTTTCAGGACGGAGGCTGGCAGAGAATTATAGTTGGTCTGCTACACCAACTCTCCAAAAACGAGCGTCAGCAAAAAGCATGTGAGGAGCTGTTGCAGAAACTCGTACCTGCTGAGATGGTGCCGTCCCTGGAGAATGTGAAGAAGCAGTATACCGAGCTGGACATCAATTATCGCGTCAAGGCTCTACAGATTATCTGCATGCTGACCATGGAGACAAAAGCTGTGCGCGGCTACATGGAAGACTGCAGCGAGACAATGACCAGATACCGCAAAGACAAGATTGAGTGGCAGCGACAGCGAAAGCAAGTGTAAGTTGGCAGTTCTACCAATGGGTTATGACATGCGCACACTCTTTTACTGACCATTTCGCTTTATAGAACTGAAGAGCTTAGACAGCTGAATGAACAGCGTAAACTGTTGATGCCAGAAAATGAACCTGTCGAAGAAACAAACGGTACCCCGGTCAAGGAAGAAATCGATGTCAAGATGGTAGATGCGGATGAATCAGTCATTAGCAAAGATGACGAAGCCGAGGACGATCAAGACGAGAGCTCCAAGAAGAAGCGTCGGGGCCGCGTCTTGACAGATAAGAAGAAGAAGCATGAAGAAGAGGAAAAGCTCAAAAAGGCTAAGGAAAAAGCTCTGGAAAAAGCAAAGCCACAGCAGTCGAAGCAGTACATCAAACTTTTAAAAGACATACAAAAGAAGGAGGATATTATAAAGAAGTGCGAGGAGGAAGTTGCCATCATCGACAACGATCTACGTGAGGCCGACTGCCCACGGACTCGCGTACTTGGAAAAGACAGATTCTGGAATCGGTACTACTGGTTTGAGCGAAACGGCATGCCCTATGCTGGCTTGCCCGACAGCTCTACGGCTCATGCTGGATACGCGAACGGATGCATATGGGTTCAAGGCCCGGACGAGTTGGAGCGGGAGGGATATATTGACCTTCCTACTGAGCTTCAAAATGAGTACAAAGCCAAGTTCAACATGACAGTTCCCGAGAGGAAAGCGATGGAAGAGGGCGGAAGCAGCGTCTTCACCGCCAAACAATGGGGCTACATCTCCGAGCCAGAAGAATTGGACCAGCTCATCAAATGGCTGGATCCTCGAGGTTTCAATGAGATCAAATTGCGAAAGGAGTTGGTTACCTATCGAGAGAGGATCGCCACGCACATGAAAAATCGGATAAAATGGATCACCGGCAAAGATCTAGAAGCTGAAGCAGACGACAAGAAGGATGAGTCGAAGGACGAGTCAACGCGAGTAAGAACTAGACCCAGGGCCCGGGATAGGACACCAGAGTATCGCAATCCTTTTCGCTGTCTGCAATGGGAGAACACGATGGCTCTGGACGAGCTGGGTCACCTGCACAGCGAGCCACCCCCACCTCCGCGATCTAGGAAGCAGACGAAGAAGCGAGAAGCCATGGCTGAGCCGGCGTCAAGACCAGCCACGAAGACTCGCCGCAAATAATGGGACGCTGGTTGCGTTCTAACTTACAAAGTTGAATATCGTTTCCCAGGGGTGGATCGTTCCGCAGATGGGTAGTGAGCACCCAAATGTACATTTAAGTGGCTAAGTTGACTCCTGGTTTTTGAGCGGCGGATTTCCATCTCTGCTACCATGGAGCGTTTGTCGGATATAGCGTATCATAACGATTAGTTAGATGGACTTTGTACTAGAATTAGACAGGAGTTGGAATATGATATGAGAGAGGTAAGAAAAACAGGCATCTTAGTGGTTGGTTTTGTATATCTTCTTCATTCCATTACGTTTTTTGCATGTTGCAGGTATGTTGTAAGGGAGATAGGGGAGACTTGTATATAGCCTATTGAAAGCTTGAGTCTGATGACTGAAAGGCTCAGTTGGGCACGGTTCTATTGAGTGAGAGGGGAGATTTTTGATGGAAGTGTGTGCTCCTGAAATACGTGACGTCGCATTGTATGGATAGTGCGCGTATATGGGCATGTAGCTTGGAATCACCGCAAAGACATAATTAGTCTTATGAAGATCATTTCTTAGCATGTTAGCACACACATAGAGACCCTGATAGATAGTTACGGATATTTGTTCAAGACGTCTGCAAAGAAGGAGTTGTGGATCATTTTAGTTTAAAAGAATAAGCTGAAGGGGTAATATTTCTATGTATAGTGAGGTATCAGGAATTCATCTTTTCTCTGAGTATACAAGCGGGTTCTATCTACAGCTAGTCCAAAGTTTGTCCATTCGCGCCCGTTATCAACACTTCCATGTCTTTCAAGCAGTCTATTCTCTCATGAAGGTCGTACACCTCTTCTTCTGGGGGGGGAATTGCTCCTTTCTCGCGCAGCAGCGTAACAATGCCTTTATAACCCTTTGAAGCCGCCTGCGATAACGGCTTGACGCCGCAGTTGTCTTCTGCCTCAACATCAGCTCCCGCCTCAAGTAGCAGCTTGACAGTGTCTTCATAACCTCTTGAGGCCGCCTGCGACAACGGTGTCCGGCCCTCTTGATCTTTTGTCTCAATATCAGCTCCCCTCCTAAGAAGTAGCTTGACAACGCTTTCACACCCATGCGAAGCCGCACACGACAGCGGCGTCTGACCTATATCATCTTTTATCTCCATCTTTGCCCCTCTTTCTAATAATAATTTAACGCTGCCCTCATGGCCCCTGAAAGCTGCGTTAAATAATGGAGTCTGGTCCAAGTAATCTCTCGCCTCTATATCAGCTCCTCTCTCCAGCAGTAGCTCAATGATATCTTCCCAACCCTCAAAAGCTGCCACAAATAGTGGCGTCTGATCTGCATAGTCTTTTACCTCCGTATTGGCACCATTCTCAAGCAGCAGTTTAGTAACCCTTTTATGCCCTTTAGTCACCGCCCACTGTAAGGAAGAATAATTGCTACTAGTTGCCTCGATATCATATCCGTCTTCAAGGCATAGCTTCACAATAGCAGTAACGCCGTAATATGAGGCAAATAAAAGCTCGGATGCACCTTTAGAAGGGCCCCTATATATGTCCCTTTGATGCATTGTATACCATAATGAATAGCTTTTGGAATTTGGATCACAAATTCGCATAGCCAAAGGTAGAATGGTGGAGTTATCAGCAATTTCAGCCTTATGAAAATGGGTGGTCCAATTGTTGGCTGAGTAGTTTAAAAAATGAAGAAATTCGCTATTGTTATGGCGAATATAATCCATATCTCTTAGAAACTCACCATGAGAATTAAATAAGTCGAGATAAATCACACAAAGTTCCGCTAGTATAGTGTGTGCCTGGCAAAGAGAAATAGAATGTTGCCAGCTCAACAATGGCAAGTCAGCAGGAGCCGATGTCATCTCTGCAACGAGGAACTCTCTTGCAGTTTGATGAAGGAAGTAGACCTTATTTTGATGTATTGCAATGAATAAACCACATAGAGCTCGAATACGTAACTTGAAGGATTCTGCATCCTCCAAGTCAAGGTCGTAGGTATTTTGTGATGTCTGGACCAAGTTTAGAGCGATATTCATCTCCATGAGGGTTAACGGCCTGTTGGAAGCTAAGACGATGCTTAACGCTCTTCGGACTGTTGAGCGCTCTTTAGTCTTGTTAAGGATACGCTCATATGCCTCGTTAACACTGCTGGGAAGCTTAGCTATAGTTGACTCGATCCCTTTTAGAGTTTTCTTGAAGACTCCTTCTTCTAGATGCTTGAATATAAGATATACCCAGAGATAGGTCCTGTGAGAAATGCTTTGCAGCCTTGTGTTTAAGCTACTCTTGATTTCTGAAGTAAGATTCTTCTGTGTCGACAGCTGATTGATCCGATGCGTAATGACGTAGCCAATCTCTTGACTGATTGCTTCTGACTCTTCTTCTCCAGGTATACGGATATCTGGAAACGAGTTTAATAAGTCATGAAATTGCGACGTAATTTGTTCGTAGGGACGGCATGTTAACAGATACTTTAACTTGCTGCCTAGATGACCGTCGCCATATTGGTTTTTCACATTTCGTACAAAGTCCTCAAATTCAAGCTCAGGACACTCATCTAGTGCGTCAAGGACAATTATTACATGCCCTGCCTCAGGGTCCTCTGTTGCCTCTCGTAGAATTTTCCACAGCCGCGCCGTAGCTTGGGACAAATTGACTCCTTCTTTGTTAAACTGTGACAGTGCATGTTTTATTAGAAACGGCTTCTGTGAGAAAAGCTGGTGAAGTAATGCGCATAGTGCTTGACGAGAAGTATTCTGATCTTGGTCTTTGAAGAAAAAGTAACAGACGGTTGCTGATTGTGGTAGTACGTGATCAATAAGATACTTGGCCAAGACTGACTTCCCACATCCGGGATCTGCTGTAACTAGCAGAGGACCTGACTCTTGGTTCATCCATTTTTGGAAGTTTTCGTGTTTCAAGAACCAAAGGCAGGTGTTTTCAGCTCTCTCTTCAACACGGTCTTTGTACCATTCGTATGTCGCATCTTTGCTATCAGAAGTCAATCGGAAGACCTGGTGGCACTCTTTTTCTTCTTCAGATAGTTTTTTAGCAACTAGGTCTTTTTGTATCTGGAGCTGCGCTTTTGCAATATCACGATGTTCCTCCATTACCGTTTGAATCTCTGTCTAACGTTAACATGTATTAAGAGGACACATTAGATACTTGCTAATTACCGGATAAAGTATCGCTAATCTTTCTCTCAGCTTCAATCCTGCTTGGGGCTATCTGATTAAGAAGGTCTTTAGCATATGCCGCAGCTGCCATGGCCGCAAAGCCTTGCCACTCTTTATTCTTATGTGAATCTGAATAGTCGCAAATCCCCCGAATAACTAGACACGGAAAATGATTCATAAGACCAGCGGCTTCCATCTCAAAGCAAAGAATGCCTTTCCTTGCGATAAGGCTATCTCGGAGTAAAGCATTTTTCATTAGTGTATTTGCGGAAGCGATTAGACCGTAATGAATTGTTGAGTCGTCTTCGTCTTCGTCCCTTTCGCGCCGCTGAACCAGGCTTGACGGGTCGTTACCGCAAACTATAGAGCAATCGGCTTTACTCTCCGCTGGGTGAACAACTAGAGATTGGTACAGTCTATCAGAAGATTTTTCAGGCCGCTGATAATTTCGCCGCAGTCTTGGTCTTTTAGTGAGTGCACTGTCGATCGCTTTTTGAATCTGATTTCCCTCCAAATCTAGCTCATACTCAGCCTTCAAGCTATTGACCGCCGTCCGCAGTAATATCGGCGCTTGATTTAAGTACCCCAATTCCTTGAATTCTTCGCCCTGTATGGCTTTTCCAGAATCGTACTGAATCACAGCCCCCTGTCCGTTACTAACGGCTACGACAACATCGCCAAGACGGATGTCATGTTCTGCACTTGGGGCGCCGCCTCCAATTCCCACCATTAGCCCAATCCTTATATTAGGAAAGCTGCGCAGCAAATCTTTGGCAACGCCTGTTGCAGATGATAGTCCATATTCTCCATTTGGGAGGACCGCTATCACGATGTTATGATGGCCAATCCTGCCTAGCTTATAGGTGTTACTATCGCTGGGAGGCAGATTTTCAGGCGGTGGGTGACTATCATCCAGAAGTGCCTGGGCGGCAACGAATTCGGTTGATAGAGCACATATCCAACCAACAGTATACAAGTGCGGGTCGGACATGGCTGTCGTCTAAAGCTTCTTCTTTGAAACAATGAAACCTCTGGTCGCAAAAATGTGTGCAACAAGAGTTCAAGCATGCCGTTAGTTCCAGCAATGATTCCAGGGGCCGGATTGGCTTGGGGCGGCTGTGACTTGGATTAGGCAACAAGGCATTTTCCCCTCCTTTGTAATGAAACATCAATGGCTGGGATGCTGTCCGCTGCTATTCGCCGGCTCAATCAGCCAATGATATGAGCCGCCTTTTGAAATCGGAGCCTAATCGATACATACCCATGTAAATGTACGCTTGTACGCTGGGATCGAGGACTAGGCCAATTCGGTCAGTTACTCTCGTACTCTTGGAAATGTACTCAAAGAATTGAAACATTATTTTCTTCACCACTTACATGACCCAGTATTCTTGTTTATTGTCAATTGCTAAACTACCCTCTACTAGTGCACTTCCCCATGTATTCCATAGGCGGCGACTTATGCGGTCGTTATAGCGCAGATCCAATGAACAATGGATTCGCCATAGATGAAGTGAGTGGAGCCTGCTGAAAGAAATGAATTAAGAGCCTATTTGTTTGCAACTTAGAGAAAGAGAGGATGCCGTTTGAGTTAGACTGTAGCTCAAATCATCATGAGATGCTGGCAGCTTATCCTTTGTTATGGTAGCTCTAAACCCAGATGCAGCTTCGAGGCTGGACCAGTCCAACGTGGAACCCTTGATCCGATTTGCGCAGTCGCACAACTCTCGATCGTAGTAGGGATGTTCAACCACCGTCGCTGTGGTCGCTTTTTGAGCGCGCAGATAAAGTATCATCGCCTTGGTTATTTGCTCCATCTGAGAAACCGGTGACACTTTCTCTGTCTTCTAGGTCTTCTCCTATGTAAGAGAGGAAGAGGAAAGCTAGCGATTCGAGGTGTAGCAGTAACTGTAGCGCTAGTAGCAGTAACTGTAGCAGTAGTAGCAGTAGTAGCAGTAGTAGCAGTAGTAGCAGTAGTAGCAGTAGTAGCAGTAGTAGCAGTAGTAGCAGTAGTAGCAGTAGTAGCAGTAGTAGCAGTAGTAGCAGTAGTAGCAGTAGAAGCAGTAGAAGCAGTAGAAGCAGTAGTAGCAGTAGAAGCAGTAGAAGCAGTAGAAGCAGTAGAAGCAGTAGTAGCTTTATAATAATATTAGGTTGCTGGATGATTTTCCCTAAGAAAAGGCAGCTTCTCTCTCACTGTAGTTTACTATACCCGGGTATGTCTGGAATGTGACTTGCAGTAGGCTACCTCATTCAATTTAGTAGTAATGCCAGGGGATCTGTAGCTTTTCCTAAGCAGAATAGACTGAGAAAGAAAGCACGTAATTAACGAGCTTGAGGCATTTTATCAATATGAGGCAGGGTTTATAAGGCTTCGAACTTTTAAGACTGCGCCAAAGATCAACACGGCACGCAATTCAGTCTTTCAGACTGGAACCAGTCGGACGAAGCCGCTGCCAGGGATTTCTACGACCGCGCCGTCAACGGCTTGTTCGAGTTGGTTGACGACGAGGATGCTACTGATATCCCGGAGGGCCTTTTGGAGCTTAAAATAATGCGTTTCCGGAGACACTCGCATGCCTTTGCTATTCCGCGTCTCTCAACATCAGACACAATAGAGTAACAAAGGGGACATGCGGAAGTTATTTCGAGTCGCCATCTGTCGGTTTCGTCGTAAAAGTTCCATGAATGGTGACTATGAGAGGTTATCTCATGACAGGTATATAGATGATTCAGAAACTCTGCTATCGTGTCGAATTTCGGCATGCCTTTTCTGCGATTGGCATCACAAAACCATCTTCCCATATGGATCTGTTTTGACCTGTTGATTGAGTGTTGCCTCTCCGTGCTAAGCGGCGAATGTCCTCCGGTAGCTGGAGAAGATGGTATAATGCAGGTTTTATGGCAGGCAGTTCAGGACTGGAATTTAATATTGGCTCTTCATCAACGGAGAAATTTACTGCAGCCTTGTCAGTTCCTTATCATGTACAATAAGGCAGGGAAATTACCCCGTTCGAAACTTTCTTCTAAAATAGCCAGCAGCTCGAGTGCCATGTTTTTGGTCATTTCGTGGGAAGTTAATCGCGCATTGAGAGACTCTCTGGACACGGCAAACGCTCTACACTATCCAAGCACTAGGTACAGGGTAGGTCCCTAACCTATAAAAAAAGAGCCGGTTCATGATAGCAGAGAGATGTAAAAGGTCTTTTAGTCGATTATAGTTATATAGCTCACAAGGCAAAGTGCTTACACAGAGGGAGTGGCTCATCCGTCTCTTTATTTGTGAAAAGAAGCCGCAGTGTATACATTTAGTGAATCTATCAACCCTGTAATCTTTGTGTAACGAAAATTGGCAATTATGCATCTAGTAGGTTTCTTCTATAAGGAGCAATTCGCCATAGGTGAGCGTACATGTTGACAACCTGCCAATCAGCTTGCACAGACAACTTGTAGCTTTGCTCATTGCATTGTGACTCCCATAGACTCATCTATAATTCTGCGAGCTCGAGCTTCATCACGTGGGATGATTTGAACTCCAAATTTCTCTGGCAAGACAGAAAGTCCTTCCGTCAGTTTATCGGGATCCGGTAAGATAGGCTTGCCACTGGAGTCGAGCTCGGGAAGAAAGTCAAAAGCCCAGAGCATCCGCGAGATGGCAATAAAGAGACTCCTCTCAGCAACGTGAATACCGAGACAAATCCTGCGGCCGCTTCCAAACACATAGTGATCGCGCTTAGACGGATCCGGATTCAGTGCCGAATCTGCTGCTGATGCCATGTCGCCTTCAAACCGCTCTGGATTAAATGTCCGCGGATCAGGATATCGCTGTGGGTCCATGTGGATGGTGTAAACATTGTTGACCAGTCCTGCGCCTGCTGGAATGCGATATCCCATATACTCGTCTTCGCGGTTGGATGCGTGTGGAACACCTGCAAGAAGCGCAGTCGGCATCCATCGAAGAGACTCCTTGACACAGCCGCGGATATATGGCAGGCTATCCTCATCGTCCAGTGTTGGAAGGCGATCAGACCCAATAACTCGATCAATCTCCTCCTGTGCCTTGCGTTGCACCTCGGGAAATAGTATCATCGCCTGGATAAAGCCATACAGAGTTGAAGATGTCGTGTCTGAGCCTGCCTCAAGAAAGCTTCCCGCGACGTATGCAGCTTGTTCATCTGTAAACCCATTCTTTTCTTGCTGCTCTGCAAGAGAAACGCAGATACAATCCTTGTATGTGCCACTTTTGTAGCTCTGCTTCGCTTCTAGCCACAAATTCAGGTACATATCCATCTCTTTCTTATGCAGTTCTTTGGCTTGTCTCTTCATTGGTGTCAAAAATTCAGGAAGCCATCTCAAGATTGGAAAAAAGTCCAAAAATGCAGATGTTCCGGTCTGAGTGATCTTTCCAACATCACTAAAGCCTTTGAATACCTGTAGGAGTCTCGGATCATCGTGTCGTACCGTTCGCCAACTAGTTTGTACTTGTAAATCATGGTGTCATAAATGAAACATAAAGGACTCATTGACATACCCATAGATCATGTGAGTTGACAAAGAATTACTATACCTGCGCAAACTTTCGAGTATCAAATCTGGACGATCCAATATTTCACGTAATAATTGTTTGCTTTCTAGGATTTGATATGGTACGTATGCTTTTGATGACTGGACATTAAGGAGCTGGTGTCCAAGTCTTCGGAACTGATAATTTGGCGAGGTTGTTAACCTCCTTCATCATACCACTTTTTAGCAGAGGTTCAGATCTAGCTTACCATTCGCCAGTTTTCTCCGTATCCCTATTGTTCAGCTTAGTTGAGAATATATTTACGTATGACAGTGCAATGAAGCTTACCAGCATCAAGAATCGATAACCGCCACTGCAGAGCGTCTGTCCAATGTACATCTCAAGACGATCACTATGGATGCCACCACGTTTATCCAGTAACTCTTTAATTGCAACATCGTTTGACAATACAATCAATACTTGTGTCCCTAGAATAAGACTATACACTGGGCCGTACTCCTGTGCCCATTTTTGAAACTGCAAATGGCCTTGAGATTTAGGGAGCTATGCACATGAGAGGACTGTTAGAGACTTCATTGAGTGGATTGTGCAACCATCTCGTTGGAAATTGACACACCTGATGAATATTCCCTAAGATAGGCAATGTTGGAGGCCCTGGAGGAAAATCTGCCGGCCGCCTACCAATACGACTCAGCCTTCTTATCGCCTCAAAAAGGCCTACAGCGCATAAGACGTAGATGATAATAGGTGCACCCATTCTGACAATGTTAATGACCAGTGTAAATGGACGCTTGTGCCGCGTACTTTGATTTCAAGGAGAAATACAAACAGCAAGGTGACAAGTATAAAAGCGTATTTCACTAATACTATCTGACAACCCTTTGCTCCTTTGCATTAGACTATCCCTGCAGTCCTAGAGCCTGGAATGTTCCCCCATGGTCAAAATTCCGTTCCCCTTACTCTTATGGTTTAATAGTCTGTTTAGCTTGTTGAAAAACTAAACAATTACTAAAAAGGATTACGGGTATATGTCATATACTCCATGTATTGAACCGCCTTCATTTACCACATACTCATCATTATAGTATATAGCTCTTCTGATAAGTGATATGTTCGGGATCATAATTACGGTCTTTCCTTAACGAGTATAAGACTATATGCTTAGTGAGCTAATCTGAAGGAGTAGGCTTATAGCTTCTGCCTGGGTAACCCGCAATTTCCTGATGTAGAAAATGATTACGTTCATGACATGCGGTGGCTTGATTAATTAACTGCTAAAGGTTCGTTTTCACCTAGCAAGATGCTCCTTTGAATTTCGTAACACATGAGCATTGCAGGGAACGGATTAGTTTCAGTTTTCCGCCTGCCATACCCGGCGTCTTCAATCCCGTGAACTAAGACCGATCAAGTAATTATGAAAAATAACTCGCCTTGGTCCCTTCTAGACGCTGATGAAACAGGGTACAGCCGTTGCCGAGTCTGACGGCCAGCGGAGCCGATCAGGATCTGATCAAGCTAGCCAGGGAGCCTTCTTTCTTGATCTAGGGGATATAGTAATATCTTGAACCCTGTAGACAGGGGTGGCGATCCTCCTCTGCAGCCTAATCGTTGTCCATTCAGCTGTGTGGATAAAGGATCAAGAGTCAAAATACAACAGTGACGACCTTGCAACTCAACTGACTAACCCTTGGTCATCATTAAACTCCCTGAATTGAAGCACAATTACAATGGAACATATTTTACCGTTCATACTATCCATGCGTCAATAAGCCTGTGGGCCTGGAGAATGTTGAGGATCGCCGTCTCGGCTTAATAAAGAGGCCGGTTGTATCTTGAAACGGCTTAACAATATTTGTGGACAAGGTAGCACCGGAACGCTTACATGAGCTCTTGATATGTCACTGTCAAAGATGCCCTGCATGCTCACAAACGCTTGTTGAATACGAAGACTAAACGCTCTTGCACTTCGGCTTTCAACTATTCTTCCTCACAACTATTCTCTCAGCACATCTCATTGTGAACAATAACTGTCATCCACAGGTTTTACAGTGTGTTTACCAGATTTTCCCTATGCCTGGCATTCTGAACCAGACTCCTGCGCCTGAATATGGGCGCAGGCTAATACCCAACATCATTGACGAGCGAGCCGAGAGCGAGCCAACAAAAGCATTTGCGTCTATTCCGCGATCCAAAGACCTCGCAGATGGCTTCGTTGATATCACCTATGCCTTGATTGCCAATGCCATCAACCGGGCAAGTTGGTGGCTTTTACACTCGATGGGCAATACAGAAACATCAGAAGTATTTGCATACTTGGGTCCAAATGACTTGAGGTATCCCATTCTTTTGGTCGCAACGATGAAATGCGGCTATCAAGTATGTAAAACCAAAGACAAGAAATTTGAAGGTAACACAAGCTAAGACGTTGTGGTTCTTGAAAACTATAGATGATGATGCCATCGCCTCGGAACTCTGCAGAGTATCAACAAGAGCTCCTTCGTCGCGCCGGATGTCAGACGCTTTTCTGTACCCGTGGTTTAATGGCCAAGATGTCACCAGTGGTAGATGATCTAGATATTTTCTGCAGGATTGCACCTGATTTAGAGGAGCTGCTTGATCCCACACCCGTGGCCCCGTTTCCTTACGAGGCGACGTATGATGAGGTGAAGAAGAATCCATTTCTTATCCTCCACACATCTGGGTCAACTGGTAAGTCTCTGTGACAGAACAATGGTTTCTTAATAGAATTATTCTAATTTCGCATACAGGACCACCAAAACCAATCACTCTGACCATTGAATGCACTACGACAGAGGACACGCATCGCCTTCTAGATGACCCAGAGGGTCGACTATGGTGGCGCCTTTTCGCAAACCGGCGATACTTTATGGGCATGCCATGCTACCATGTAAGTCTCTTTTCCAAGCTACGAAACAGTTTCACTAAGACAATTCTCTAGTCTGCTGGCGTTTGGTTCTCGCTTTTCAAACCCGTCTTTTTCAACTCGACGGCTGTATTTGCATTAAGCGACAAGCCTCTCACAGCTGCTATCGCCGAAGCTGTGCATAGGACCGCTGAAGTCTCTGGTGGAATCTACCCACCCTCTGTTTTAGAAGAGATTAGTCGAACAGAATCCCTCAGTGGAGTCAAAGGCTTGGAGTTTGTAGCCTACGGAGGTGGTCCGCTTTCCAAATCAGCGGGAGACCGGCTCTCTAGTATAACCATCCTTCACAACTTCATTGGCTTCACGGAGAATAGCGCACCCCCGCGGTATGTCATGGAGCCAGAAGATTGGAACTACTTTGAGTTCCATCCGGCAGCTGGTTATGTCCCGGAACACTTGCACGACGACCTTTATAGGATGTCTTTCAAGCGTCTCCCCGAATACGAATTTGTGCAAACAGTGTTTCGGCTGTTCCCAGAGCTCGACAAGTATACCTCTGGAGACATACTGAGTCCACATCCCACAAAGCCCAATCTTTGGACATATGGCGGTCGTACCGACGATCTTATTGTTCTATCCACAGGAGAAAAGTTCAATCCCATTCCTGCTGAGCTAATGCTCAAGGGCTGTTCAGTGGTAAAAGACACTCTTATTGTTGGCGATGGACGAAGCCAAGCCGCGCTACTTGTTGAGTGTGATACGGAGGCTACGGCTAGATTGTCACACGAGGACATTTTAAATGAATTATGGCCGTTTGTCCAGAGAGTCAATGTGACACTCCCAACCCAAGGGAGGCTGTTGAGAACAAATATCGTCTTCGCGTCGGCTGAAAAGGAGTTTTCACGTTCACCAAAAGGGTCGGTGCAGCGAAAGGCTACTGTTGCAAATTTTGAGCCTGAACTCAATAACCTCTATGCGGGTAGCAAATCGCTACCAAATGGCAATAGTCATAATCAGTCGTCAAAGAAATCTATATCCAATGGAAACAGTGTTGATCAATTGGCTAAGAAACCACTACAGAGGGGAAACAGTCATAATTCGTCGACCAATAAATCGATGTCAAATGAGAACAGGCATAAACAGCTGTCCGAAGCCAACGGCTATGACCATGGCACAAGACTTGGGCTGAGGATTGATCCGGCAGCGATATCTCCAAGCCAGTCATCAAATAGCGATACCAGCTCTGCAATAACAACGCCAGTATCTCCCAGAACAGTGAAACCAGCGACAGGGTTAGATATTGATAATACTACATTGGTTTCAATTGCGACTGTATCTCAGCATGAAGAGCACTTGCTCGCCAAGAGAAACCTTGATAAAGAGCAAAAGACGACGGCCATGGTGAGCGAATCGCAAGCTATCAGCTTCATTCGCAAATCTCTGGAGGCCATATGCGGCATTCGCAGCAAAAACAACAACGATGACTTGTTCGAACTCGGACTTGATTCTGTAATGGCGTTACAGTTGTCAAACGAGCTCCAGGGAATATCGCCGTCATGGCCTCAGGAGAGAGACGCTTCTTTGCAGTTTATCTATGCAAATCCGACCATCAAGAGCTTGGCACAAGCTATAAGCCGGTTGAATGAACTCTCAACCAACTCGACAGCCTCATCCCACTCTTCAAAGGAAGTGAAGGTAGTAAACGTTGCTAAAGAGGTCGCTAAAGAGGTCGCTAATCCGAGGAGACTCGATGTTGCGGAAAGCCAGACACCACCCAATACCATCGAAAGACTGATCCAAACATACACGGCGAATCTCGAAGAGAGTGTTCCAAAGCGCGAAATCACCGTTGCTCTCACAGGCAGCACCGGAGCTGTGGGAAGCCATCTACTGAGTCGCTTGATGGCAGAGCCAAGTGTGACAAAGATATTTTGCCTCAATCGTTCAACAGACGGAGAGAAGGCTCAAAGAGCAGCATGCGAGAACAATGGCATCAAATGGGCGTCAGGGAAAAAACCAGTCGAATTCCTCACAGTTGATCTGTCACAGACGAATCTGGGACTCAAATCAAATCAATACGCTGCTCTTCAAGATGAAACCGACATCATCATCCATAATGCTTGGAAGCTTGACTTTCTGCACACTGTACAGCATTTTGAGAAGACTCATATCGCAGGAGTTCGGCATTTGATTGATCTTTCTGCAAACTCCGAGCGTCGACCACGCATAGTTTTCATTTCATCTATTGCCAGTGTCCTCGGTTGGAAGGAGAGTCGGAAAGTGCCAGAAGAGATCATCTTCTCTGAATCTGTGACTGCAACCAATGGCTATGCTCAATCCAAGCATATAGCGGAAAGAATTCTGTATGAGGCTTCGCAAACAGTTGGCATACAGGTCACAGTCGTACGACTGGGTCAAATTGCAGGACCTACCAGTGCTGGAGTTGGAAAATGGAACTCGCTTGACTGGGTGCCTCAGATTATCTACACGTCTAAGTCACTTGGAGCTGTACCAAAGACTTTGGGCATGGCAGATGACGTTGATTGGGTTCCCATTGACCGCCTGCCTGACATTCTGGTAGAGCTGATTCATCATGACCTGAAAAAGCCCGAGAGATTTCAGATCTATCACGCTGCAAATCCCAATCCAGTGTCATGGGGATCACTTCTTCCGGCGATATGCCACCGCCTTGGCCCTGATGTGCAGTTGGTAACTTACCAGCAATGGCTAGCAATGCTACGCAATAAAGATGGACATGCTGAAGACGTGAAAACTTTCCCAGCGCTTCGCCTTATGGGCTGGTTACAACAGTTGGATGCCCCTATGGGCGTCAAGCTGCCAAGTCTTTCTACGGATGCTATAGCTCAGTCGTCAAGCTCTTTTTCTACCCTGGAATCAATTCGCGGTGCATGGATGGAGAGTTGGATGCAGTCTTGGGGCCTTTGATTGATCTTCCGATCGCCTCTTTGCTGTTGATGTCTTTCATACGCCATTACAACTATTCGTTGTTGCTCGCTCTTTTGTTTCCTTTGTTAATCATATGCTTTGTTTCAATTCTTTTGTATTATCATCATCACTGTAATTAGCTGGAGTAAACTACAGTTCTCAATTTCTTTTTCAATACATATCTTTCTCCTTCCACTCCCCACATTAGGTCCATTTTCGTTCACTATAGTGCAATACGCTAATCGAAGAAAAAGGATATTTCCACTTCGTGCCTCGTATTAGCTATCAGTCAAGGAAGAGAGAATTATAGGCTTGCCTAGTCCTCTCTCTCGTTAACAAAACTTTGTAGCTCTTTTACATACCCTGGGAAAGCTTTCATAATGAGTCATGCAGAGTCAAATCAATGGCTAGCCGAAGTCATTACGAGCCAAGGATGGATGACCGTAGTATAGACCGAGGAACTCATAATTGTTTGATATCCTTGATTTCGGCAAAAATAATCAAACGGCGGAACCCCAAAATAAACAACGAAAATGACATCTCCCTACACCACGACAAGAAGGTAGCACTGTCAGAATGAGTAATCTTCGCTTACGTCAACATATAACGCACGCACCGCTGTCTAATTTCAAGGCACCGATCCTTGCCTTTACCTGTCTTCTTCAGCTAAGCTTTATTCTAATCCTGAGAGATTTTCCGTCTGGGCATTTTTACGCACCTCTACGGAGTACCCCGTACTGGGGTCTTTACCCTATGCCTGCAATTACTTGTTCGAGTAATTTTAGTAATCTGCGAAGATCCCGAGGCTGGGGTCATGCTGAGATGGATCAGATTTGCCACCCTGGCATATTGCTATAACCCCATGTAAGCTTCGGCAGCATTCCGTCAATGGCAGTCTTGGCCGCGGTCCTTATATTGTGGGGATCTTACATCCTGAAGCTATTGTTCGAGACCCTTTGGCCGCCTGTATAATCAATGCCACCGCACTATACGTCTAATTATAAGCGTATCTTTCCGTTTATAGTAAATGTAAGATACAGAGCTTTGTGAAGGATCATTTAACGGAACAGCAAAAACGACTATTAGCTTCAGTTCATTTGCGGACACCAGTTTTTTCCTGTACATCTCGCTTGATAAGATTGGCATAAATGCGATCAGTTGACAAATCAAAGAGTAAGAAACAACTACTGAGTTTGACTTTTGTGTAAAAATTACAGTATTCACACTATACTACATTTGAAACTTATGTGAGTTAAGAAGTATATATTCAAAATAATCAGCGACTTTGATATTATCCGCCATGCCCTCAGTGACTCTTGCCGTTGGTGTACTCTGGAAGCTTCTTACGAGGAGGAATAGGCTATCATACGTAATTAGTAGTTGGACATTGAATGAATAGGAATATATAAATGAGTCTCACCTTGGGATCCTCCACGTAATCGAAGTGACCTGAGTTTTGAAGGAGCAGATTGTTCTTGGGGTTAGCCTCTCCATTAAACCACATGGGGAAACCAATGTCGAAAGGTGCGGCATTTTCAATCATGTCCATGTCTTGTTTCGTAAGCTGCAGAGTAAGAGCTTCAATGTTACTCTTGAGATGTTCGAGCTTCCGGCCTCCGATAATTGGGAAGACGTAAGGCGTTTTGTGGAAGAGATAGGCAAGCGCCACACTAGTCATCGGAACACCCTTGATGCGGCCAATCTCCTCAAGAACTTTGCCTACCTTCCTATGGTTAGAAGTATCCATAACGGGTATGTTACGGCCGGAATTCTTGTTCTCTTGAGTATGAGTACGCTCGGTATCAGTCTTGAAGTAGCCGCCACCAAGGGCACCCCAAGGAGCAAGTGCCATTCCCTCTGCCTTGCACATGGGGATGATGTCTCGCTCAAAATCGCGCGCGGCACAAGACCAGTGGCCCTGGTAAACGCTAAACTGGCGAAGTCCGTGAGATCTCGCATCTATGACAGCATTAGTTATGCACTTGGCACTAGGCTTTTTGCCGCTTGTTCTACAGTGATACAGTGGCTCCAAAAATTTGAAACGATATACCAGGGAAGCGACATACATTCGTTGGCACGAGACACAACCCACGCAGGCGTATCACTGATACCCAAGTAGAGCACCTTGCCTGAGAGAACCAGCTGGTTCAAAGACTGCATAATCTCTTCAATCGATGTTGTAAAGTCAAACCAGTGGACATACATGATGTCAATGTAGTCCGTACGCAGCTTCTTCAAACTTGCTTGCACGGTCGTGTAAAGACTTTTGGTGGAGTTTCCGGTAAAGCTGGAGTGTTGGATGCCTTTCTCATGAATGCGGAAGCCGTTGCTATACTTTGTGGCGATGATCATCTCGTCTCGGCATCCTCGAGACTCCAGCCATTCGCCGATCCAGCGCTCCGAGTTACCGCCTTGGTAGTTGTTAGCGGTATCGATGAAATTGCCACCATGCTCTTTGAAGTAGTCCATCATAGCAAAGGCCGTTTCTTTAGAGCATGGTCCCAGGAGTTCATCCCTGCGTTTTGTCAATTGTTGTGAAACTCGAAGTTATCATTTTGTTATTTACCAGTTGCCGCCAAAGTTCATAGTGCCCAGGCATAGCGGACTGACTAGAACACCGGCTCTGGGTGAAAGAACTCTGTGCACGCCAAGTGCTTCAGGCTCCGGTGGCTGAGGAAAGAAAGGCATGTTGTTACTTGAAGAAGATTGGCTTAGTAGAAGTTGGAGAAAGTTGCCTAGGTAGATCCGGATCTGGAAAAGAGATTATCTCCATAACAATCCCACAGGCAAAGCGCACTAACTAAATACTTTTTCATGAAGCATGGCATGTTGTGCCTCATCGGTGATTTACGTTTACTTCAACGAGGCTGGTAGATCCTTGTAATCACTAATTCTAGACCACTGCGTCTAAAACGCGGATGGTGGCAAGCAATCCTTCGTAAGGACAATCACCGTAGCAAGCACCCTAAGCGGTAATTTCGGCGGCATTTCTCCTGGATGGAACATTGATTCTCCATGCATATTGCCCAGGCTCAAATGCTGGGAACTTTCGCCTTACCGACGATGTCCAGGGATGAGCTCGGTGGATTGCTTATTAGCGGAGCCCTGCCTCATACCCCCGCGGAGAGGATTTCAGATTCCAGGTACATGTCTATTTTACTCTATTTTATCCTGGTTCAAAGAATAAAGCACTGACCAATACCGTCTGACAAAAGTTCTCGGCCTTTGTTTTAATCTCCACTTTGTTTTCTGTATTTGCATAATTGTCTTTTACTCTGACTGAGCCAGGATCGGGACCTAGTACTGTATGCCCTTGTCAAGCCCTGTTCGATCGTCCCACAGGCGATCCCGTGTAACGGAGTTCAGGATGAACTGCCGTATAGGGTAAGAATCGCTAAATCGAAAATAAATCCTAGGATCAGTCAAATATAGAAATACATAGGCATATATTAATCAGCAGTTATATAGTGTACCCTTGATATCAGTATAACGAGGTATCTCGGCAGTTTGTGATAGGCAGGCAAATTTTCTATTATGCCAAACGCGAAACCAAGGATAAAGATGTATTCATTTTGTAATCGTAGAAAAGTAGCCCTTTTTAACTGAAAAAGGCTAAGTAACTTGGCTTGGACCGAATGTACAGGCTCTGTAAACATATAGTATCTAGTGCCGGAAAGAGACCATGCGTACAAATCCGGTAATTTACTTTCCATTTGGTGCCTGTCTCTCTGTCTCACGAAAGCTCAATATAAAGCGGGCATTAAAACAGGACTTTATCGTGTTGTTCTTCAATCTTCTTTCTTGTTTTCACTCAGAAGCCTCACCTCTCTCACTACCTTAAAGTGCCCCTATCCTATCTCGCCATAATGCCGTTCATTCCCTTGGAGCCTGCCAGTGTGCAGCTTCAGCCTCAAAATGTCAAGAGAGGCGTTATGGATTTGAACTCCATGAAACCTCAGGCTCGAGAAACAATGAACCTCTTACTCAAGGCCTCAGGCCCAGATGTTGAGACACAAAAGCGCAAGTCTTCAGTGGGATTGAACCCGCCGCCACCCAAGTCTGTAACAGACAAGGCTGCTGCAGCGGCTGTGGTGTTGAATCGCTATCGTATCGAGTACCAGAATGATTGGGATATGCCCGCATCAATAATAAGTTCTAAAGAACTGATCAAGGGATTTATTGATCGTAACGAGTCGATTAAGCTTATCCTGCCAGCATTCCCTTTCAAGTCTTCCAACAAGTCGCAGAAGGTCCTTGGATCGCTTCCAGATGAGGCAGAACGTGTATCACTACTGCATCTCAATGGACTCTGTGAATCCATCAAGGAGGTGACAGAAAACGACTGCCATCTCACAATTATCTCAGACGGCATTTCGTATAACGGTATGACACATTCACAACAATCAAGTCCATTACGGATAAAAACACTTGCTGACCTTGAATTAGATCTATTGGACGTATCTGACAGTGAGGTATGGACGTATGGACAGACTCTACGCTCCATGGCTCAGGAAATGGGATGCAGCAACATCCGGTTTTGCCGCATTTATGAGCTCTTAGGCTCAAAGTATAGCCATTATACCACATTGACAGAGGAAGAATATCTTCACATGGTTCCCGAGTTCCGAAAAGGGCTCGAACAGAATCTCCCTGACGGATACAATGTTGTGGAAGAAATCTCAAATAATGCGGATGTAACCGCTACGTATCGTGGCTATAAGAAATTTCTAGAGACTGAGCGAGATACTAAGCTTGGTCGCTCAAGAGCCGACAAAGAAAATGCTGAGATTGCCAAACGAATGTTGAATCGTGGTAAAGTAAGTTACAGCTACGACCAGCCATGAATGCTGTCAAAGGGTTCAAAGCTAACTTTTCCAAGGCTTTCGCGCAAGCTATCAAAAAGAGGTTCCCAGTCTCTGTTCGTCTGTCGATCCATCCATCTACAGATGTTGATAAAATCTCCATTGCGCTGTTGCCCCAGGATAATGAGGTACCCATGACTCCGTGGCACGGTGCCGTAGTACGCAAGGTTG
>JALIRY010000077.1:152500-156331 GCA_026401215.1 Trichoderma erinaceum
AATTCTGCAATTCACATTACTTATCGCATTTCGCTGCGTTCTTCATCGATGCCAGAACCAAGAGATCCGTTGTTGAAAGTTTTGATTCATTTTGAATTTTTGCTCAGAGCTGTAAGAAATAACGTCCGCGAGGGGACTACAGTAAAGAGTTTGGTTGGTCCCTCCGGCGGGCGCCTGGTTCCGGGGCTGCGACGCACCCGGGGCGTGACCCCGCCGAGGCAACAGTTTGGTATGGTTCACATTGGGTTTGGGAGTTGTAAACTCGGTAATGATCCCTCCGCTGGTTCACCAACGGAGACCTTGTTACGACTTTTACTTCCTCTAAATGACCGAGTTTGGAGAGCTTTCCGGCCCTGAGTGGTAGTTGCCCACCTCTCTGGGCCAGTCCGGACGCCTCACTGAGCCATTCAATCGGTAGTAGCGACGGGCGGTGTGTACAAAGGGCAGGGACGTAATCAACGCAAGCTGATGACTTGCGCTTACTAGGGATTCCTCGTTGAAGAGCAATAATTGCAATGCTCTATCCCCAGCACGACGGAGTTTAACAAGATTACCCAGGCCTTCCGGCCAAGGGAGTACTCGCTGGCTCCGTCAGTGTAGCGCGCGTGCGGCCCAGAACATCTAAGGGCATCACAGACCTGTTATTGCCTCAAACTTCCATCGGCTTGAGCCGATAGTCCCTCTAAGAAGCCGGCGTACTGCCAAAGCAATACGGGCTATTTAGCAGGTTAAGGTCTCGTTCGTTATCGCAATTAAGCAGACAAATCACTCCACCAACTAAGAACGGCCATGCACCACCACCCACAAAATCAAGAAAGAGCTCTCAATCTGTCAATCCTCATTGTGTCTGGACCTGGTGAGTTTCCCCGTGTTGAGTCAAATTAAGCCGCAGGCTCCACCCCTGGTGGTGCCCTTCCGTCAATTTCTTTAAGTTTCAGCCTTGCGACCATACTCCCCCTGGAGCCCAAGCACTTTGATTTCTCGTAAGGTGCCGAACGCGTCAAAAATGTAACATCGTCCGATCCCTAGTCGGCATAGTTTATGGTTAAGACTACGACGGTATCTGATCGTCTTCGATCCCCTAACTTTCGTTCCTGATTAATGAAAACATCCTTGGCAAATGCTTTCGCAGTAGTTAGTCTTCAATAAATCCAAGAATTTCACCTCTGACAATTGAATACTGATGCCCCCGACTGTCCCTATTAATCATTACGGCGGTCCTAGAAACCAACAAAATAGAACCACACGTCCTATTCTATTATTCCATGCTAATGTATTCGAGCATAGGCCTGCCTTGAGCACTCTAATTTTTTCAAAGTAAAAGTCCTGTTTCCCCGCCACACCCAGTGAAGGGCATGGGGTTCCGCAGAGGGAAAGGCCCGGCCGGACCAGTGCACGCGGTGAGGCGGACCGGCCAGCCAGGCCCAAGGTTCAACTACGAGCTTTTTAACCACAACAACTTTAATATACGCTATTGGAGCTGGAATTACCGCGGCTGCTGGCACCAGACTTGCCCTCCAATTGTTCCTCGTTAAGGGATTTAAATTGTACTCATTCCGATTACAAGACCCAAAAGAGCCCTGTATCAGTATTTATTGTCACTACCTCCCCGTGTCGGGATTGGGTAATTTGCGCGCCTGCTGCCTTCCTTGGATGTAGTAGCCGTTTCTCAGGCTCCTTCTCCGGGGTCGAGCCCTAACCCTCCGTTACCCGTTGCCACCATGTTTGGACAAGACCCAAACATCGAAAGTTGATAGGGAAGAAATTTGAATGAGCCATCGCCGGCACAAGGCCTGTCGATTCGACTAGTTATCATGATTCACCAGAGAGCCCCGAGGGGCATTGGTTTTTAATCTAATAAATACAACCCTTCCGAAGTCGGGATTTTTAGCATGTATTAGCTCTAGAATTACCACGGTTATCCAAGTAGTAAAGTATTATCAAATAAACGATAACTTATATAATGAGCCATTCGCAGTTTCGCGGTATAATTGCTTATACTTAGACATGCATGGCTTAATCTTTGAGACAAGCATATGACTACTGGCAGAATCAACCAGGTAACTATCGTCAGGGCGTCCGGGCACAGAGGCCCTCGCGCCCACCGGCGGCCTCGCGGCTGCCGGAGCGATTTCAAGTTCACTAGGTAGGCCAACCTCCCCGCCGTGAGGCAGTTCGATCAGCGCCGTCCGCCGCGCACGCCCGGCCGATTTTTTACGTCGCCTGGCACGCGCTGCGGGCAGCAATCCGCTCCCCCCGCCCAAGTTCCCAGGGCATCCCTCCGCCGCGCTGTGGCGTGGCATCGGGCGCCCCAGTAGAGGGACCCGGGACCGAAGCATCAACCATTGCGGCGTCCGCTTCGGGCGGGTTTCCCCCCGTTGCTCAGTGATGCCGCTCGCCTGAAAGGCCAGTTGCCCACCGAACCCATCCGCCAGCGCCAGGGGACCCCTAAGGGGACCCCCGACGACAGCAGGCAACCTCCGTACGGCGTGCACCCTGGGGAGCCGCTTTCGGGAGGGTCGACAACGAGTTACGCCCGATCGCTAGCGAGGCCGGAGCCTACAAGCCTGTTCAAAAGGGCGCGATAACTTGATGTCTGCAAGATATGGTACAGTTGATCGGTCAGGTTGGAACCCTCCGGCCGCCGCCTTTCAGCTGCTTCCTTCGGGCTTTCCCCTTTCCTCTCGTAGGTCCTCCGACCAAATGGGCGGGGTTGGCCGCCAGTTTTGGGCTCGCGGTCCAATTCCTATTTTCCGCAAAATTCGTTTGTATGGGAAATCGGTCAAATCGACTCACGGCCATACAAAAAAAAAACCAAACTAGCCAGATTTTTCCGACTTGGCCTTTTTTCGAGTGAAACGCCTACCCTGGAGCCGTTAGCGCCCGCACCGGGGCGAGATAGCCTACCCTGGAGCTACCCTGGAGCTGCCCCCGTGGCATGTACAGACATACAGGCAGATATATGAAAGGGGGCGACCTACCCTGGAGCGGCCTGCCTACCCTGGAGCAGAAAAAAGCCTACCCTGGAGCAGGGGGAGCGCCCTGGACCGGCGAACGCCCCCTCTGCAGCAGCCCACCCTAGGCCTGGGCATAAAACCATAGACGCAGAGGGTGCCCTTCCGGCCTCCCCTAGCAAATGGCGAAGGGGTCTCCTTCGTTTTCATTTTTGTTTTGTTGTTTTTTTTTTATTCCTTTTATTCTTGCCAGCTTTTCCGGCCTTTTTCGGGGAAAACGCCTACCCTGGAGCTATTAAGCAGGGAATGCCTACCCTAGAGCGGCCTACCCTGGAGCGAAATGCCCATGTGTTTCCATATGAAGCGCCTACCCTGGAGCTACCCTGGAGCGAAATGCCTTATATATCTATGCGAGGCGCCTACCCTGAAGCTACCCTGGAGCTACCCTGGAGCTACCCTGCAGCAGCCTACCCTGGAGCGAAATCGCCTACCCTGGACCTACCCTGGACCTACCCTGCAGCAGGAACGCCCGCCCTGCCGCGGCTCCCGGGTAGGCTCCCCCTCCGGACTTGGCCCTTTCCCTCCCCTTCTTCTTCTTCTTCTCCTTCCTCTTCTTCCTTCCCGGCGGCCCTCCCTCCCCCTCCCCCCCCCGCGCGCCCCAAGGGCCCAAGGTCTCCCCAAAACCCCCCGCCCCCCGCCTACCCTGGAGCTCGCCTTGGACCCTGGCCGGGCCCCTCGAGGGGGCTGCGAACGGGCGGGCGACCTGGGCGGCCGGGTTTGGGCTCGCGGTCCAGTTCGCATTTTCCGCAAAAGTAATTCGTATGGGAAAACGGCCAAATCGACTCACGGACGAACGGGCAGGGAACGCCTACCCTGG
>JALIRY010000078.1:0-154588 GCA_026401215.1 Trichoderma erinaceum
TTTTTTTTTTTTTTCTTTTTTTTTTTTTAATAATAATAATAATAATAATAATTAGATTTAATTTTAATTTATATTTAATTTAACTTATAAATTATTTTTAATAATTAATTCATTTATATTAAAAGTATATTAAATAGTATAATTAATATTAGATTTATTTATTTTATATAAAAGGTAATACTAAAATTACTTATATTAGAAGTCTTAAGTCTATTTATTAGCTTTAGGTTATTATATAGTATTTTAAAATACTATTTCAAAGGCCAACGCTGCAGCAATAAGGCAGTATTAGAGCTTCCAACTACAACACACCATTCTCCTCCAGGACTCCATGACGCCTGTCTGCCCACAAAGTTGGCCGATGACGACTCTATCTTATGGTGTCGTAACGGCTCATGAGCATCCTCCATGCTATATTTTGTTGCCCATGATTCCAGCGTCTCTGAGCTGAACTCATGAGAGTCTGTTTGGTTTATATATACTGGAGTCGACGGATCTTGGTCACTGTCTGTTGCCCGAGGCTTACTTGAAGTATCTGCCTTTGCACGAGGAATAACGGGTTTCTGCCAGCTTGGCAGTTGTAGTGGCTTGCTTTTGTCGGTGGAATTCGCCAGCGCCGACATAACGTCGCGGTGAGTCGTGAGACGTTTTAAATCCCAGAAGAATATGTTCCCTGCGGCATTACAAAACGCAAGCACCGGGTTCTGATTAGGAACATGGTGTAGCTTGAAGCGCATGAAAAATTGAGGACCACAGTTCGGAGTGTGGAACGCTAACAGTCGTGTATATTGGACTGGGCACTGAGGAGATGTCAAAGGGACAAAAGCAGATCGCGTTAGTCGTCCGGGATCCTCATAATTGGTTGGAAGTACGTTTTGTGGCGTAGGAGCAGTGCTCTGAGCTGGCAGAGGGTCGTCTGAGGAGAATCCCTCGATCTTCCATAGCACGATAACATCGTCGTGGCATGCTCTGGATAGGATGAGGTCTCCATAAAACGAGACACTAGAATACTGTTAATACTATCACATGCCGCCTTTAAGAAATCTTACCAATCAACAATGCCACTGTGGACTGCAGAGGTTGAAAAGTGAGGATAATGAACCTGTAGAGGCGTAGCTATTGATTCATTAGGGAGATCGGGAATAGTCCACTGTAGATGAGGGCGGTTAGCGATCTGTAGTGGAGGGCGATTTTTTGATCTCATACTAGATTAATGATCTGGTCGTGACCACCTGATAAAAGATATCGGCCGGTTTCGTGAAAAGCCTGCGAAGAGTAAGCGGAAACTCTGAGGTGGCGATAGATCATTGTTAAAAATTAAGGCATCTATCTTACTACGCTGAGGAGATTCCACGAATGACCCTCTCCAGCAAGGATACATAAACACGGCTGGCTCCTGTGCTTTTCTTCAAAGCTCCATATCCGTATACTCGTATCATCAGAGGCTGAGGCGATGATGTGAGGATTGACTGGAGAAGTTGCTAGGTCGTTCACGTCCTTTGCGTCAATGAGTTAATTAGCTCCGAAGGGGAATCGCTGGTAGAAGACGCACCCCGCCATGGCCGACAAAGCACTAAACACATGAGACCTTTCAGCTCAGCTCCAATCTCTGTTTCTAGAGAGCTGTGATGCGCACCTCGACCAACTGTCCATCAATCACGTCGTATATCTTGACTTTGGCATCCACGCCGCCAATGCAGATATATGGCTTACCATGCACAGTATCCATCGTCCAAGTGCAGCAACAGCTGGCGGCTTCGTCCTAGGAATAGCTCAGCCAAGTCAAACATGCGACAGTGTGGAAGAGACTTACATCATCATCTCGTATGACATTGATAACTTGACATGGGTTAGCTTCATTTGGGTCCTTGGTGAGTCGACAAATGATCACCTATTGAGCGTGTTAGAAAGCTGGTATCATCATAGCTTCAGAGAGAAACGCCAGAAGTTGCATTTACCGCCAGTCGTTGAACTTACATGTTTCTTGCTGATCGCAGCAAAGACGGGCTCATGGTCGAGCGGCTGGTAGGGACAGAATTTGACATCAAAAAACTCTATTTGTTGTTTACTGAGATGAGCAATTCATTGCTTGTATCACATGTAGCTGCATAGATGGGCTGTGATGCCTACCTGCAATATTATCATCACTGCCGAGAAACCTGGTGTCATTCTGTGAATGAAGAATGTAGTGTTAGCCTCTAGAAAGGCGAGCGTCATGCAATTGTGCTCACCTCTAGAGAGAAGGAAGTGCGTAATTTGGGAAGCTCGAAATTTACATCGTCAGTGCTAGCCATCCCGAGTGGTAGAGTTCTACAACGTCACCGTTGAAATATGAGGTAAAGAAAAAAGAAGGCGAAGTGAGTATGTAGTCTAAACATCTGAATATACCATCAGGTACTAGGCCTTAATAGCACTCACGCTGGTGAATGCATAGGAATGTCTTCTGCCCCACATCAACTTTGTCAGCAACGCAACACTGACTTAAACAAAAAGCATAGCACAGCTTCATTCGGTTGTTATATCGGTGAGGTGGCAATAATATCGACGTCTAGAAGCGTATTCTATGGTAGTAAATATCAAACTGCGCAGCATCTAGCTAATCCTACTCTGTGCCTGCTAATATGAATTATATTCGTCATTACATATTAGCCAAAAGCAACCCTGCTGAGGGAACCAATCGCGTTTGAGGCCTGGTCCAGCTCGGTGGCTCTTCTACAAAAGGACATAAACATGTCACAGGTGCGAACGTGGATGGAAATATGAACTTATTGCATATCTTGATATCACATTATATATACCTATACCTATATATATATATGTATAGTATATTAGATGTATATCTATCATCGCCTTGGTTGCCAATCAACAAACATCTTACACGTATCAGGGGTTAGTAATAAGAACATGAATACGTAGCAGATGTGATAAAATATTTATTACCATCCTGTACCTTGTAGGCCTACAATATAGGTGGTAATTAGTTAGCTTCTTCCAGATAGTCTTGCCAAGTTGCAATCGAGTCGGTATGCAGATCATGTTTCCATCCTACTGCACTCCAAGTCTGCAGGCGAGTTAAATGTCGAATCGTGGGACGCCCATGAGGACAATTCCAGGGCTTATCCAGCTCGCCCATGTGGTTAACAAGAGAATGCATCTGATTTCTCGTCATGGCCTTGCCAATCATAATGCTACTGCGACATGCTCTCATAGCAAGCATCTTTTGCACCTTCGAAGGACGGGGAATGTACGAAGACTCGGCTGATTTTTCACCGAGAAGAAATATCAGCTCTTCCAAATCTTCCAATTTGAATGTGACTTCTCGACTCAAGGGCAATGCCGTCAAGTGACACCGTGTACCCACAGGCAAGTTTCCCGTCGTATCGATAGTCACTTTAAACCCGTTGGCGTTCAACGCTGAAGAGTTTTCCAGTATAATTTCCTCCTCAAGGGCTGTTAGTGTAAGCCTCATAGGATGAACAAGACGTTGAGACTGAATCTCGGTAGTATTCTGAAGCTTCTCGTAATTGTACTTCTCATCAGAGGCATGTTGGTCGATAATAAAAAGTTCGTCATGTTTTACACCACTGTCCGTGCTCATGCGCCTGGCAGGTTTAACGGCAATGATAAAACCAAGATTGAACTGGCCGATGATTCTCATTCTTGAGAAATCTCCTTTTGCAATGATAAGAGGGAGCTTTGACTCCGCATCGCTGGCGTCGATTCGTTCTACAGAGGAAGCACTCTGTGTCGTATATGTGGACGAAAAGGTACGGCGAGGAAGATGCGCAGTGCTCATTCGCTGAACTTTGTCTCTCTGCACGCGTAAATGCTGTACGAGGTTCACTGTAGCTTCCTTCCGCCTTGCTGGTCTGGTGGATTGGACCTTAGATTCTGTAGTGATATTGCCCGCACTAATTGTATTGGTTGGAGAGCCATCATCTGTTAGCGTAGCATTAGATTTTATTCCCTCCTTTGCAGGAGACTGTAAATTATACGCGGACGGATCCGTAGAATCATCATCGTGTATAGCTTTGATATTTCTTGGCTTGTATGGAGATGGCTGGATGATAGCTTCAAGATCTAGCTGAGATGGACCAGATTGAATCAAGGATTTTTTTGTTTGATTGAACTTGGAAAGTTTGGAACGCAGTTTTTCGCTTTCGGGGGGCTCATCCTCCAAATCTGCTGTTTTCGTGAATCTCTTCGACGCCTGTGGAGGACTTGTCATGATATCCAAGATGTGGCCGCCGACGTCCACTGCAGGATTCTCAGACTTCTTCACGCTTGAAGAGGCAGAAAATTGCGTTTGGATGATGGGGCTAGGATCATCGCGTGGAGACTTATTATGACTTGGGCTGCTTTTGGTGCTGGATGCGCTTGATGAACCTTTATCTGGAGGTAAACGGTCTGCCAATGTAGCAGATTTTTGTCGGAAAGAATTTGTATCTGGAGGCTGTATACCGTTTGCTCTGATCGATGCCTCGGTGCCATCATTTAGAAGCTGTTTCCCCATTTTATTGCCTCCAAGTCTTGCGTTTACCGATTCTGCGCCTAATGCCGGGACGGTCATATCATCCTGCTCAGACTCTTCGCTATCACTGGCGGCATTGGACTCGCTGCTTTCATCGCCGGAATTGGGGTCCGATGTAGCAGCAGTATAGGCTTCAAGCGTCAATTTGCTGGGAATTTGACGAAGCTGTTCCGCTTTAGCGGCCCTGTTATGAGAAGAAAGCAGTTGCAGTTTTACGTTCTCAGCTGACGTGGTAATTGATATACTGTCTTCATGAGAATCGAACAGCTGTGATAGGGAGATACGAAGAGTATCTAGCAAGCTGTTTTGATCATGTAATAGAATAGATCGTTTATCGGGACTCACATTCACATCATACAGCATAGTATCTAGCTGGATGTCAGCGAAAATGAAGGGCGACTGTGAGTTATTGTATGATCGATAGACTTCGTTGAATACTTTGGCTAGCTGAGGCAATGAGCAAGGTCGGCCATTCACGAAAAACATTTGGCGGTCCGGAGTTTGTCTGCCTTCTCCGTGGGTGGGCTTTGAGACATGACCAACAATGCGAACGCCATGGCTGTCTGCCGCCGGAACTTCGTCAGACCGCACGTCACGGCGAGTTCCTGAAGGCTTGATCTCTAGTCCAAGCTCGAGAGGGATCAAGGCGGCTAGCGTTTTTGCGCCGAAAATGTTGATAATATTGTCACGAGTGCTCTGGTTGCCTTTGGTAGAAAAGAGTAATATTCGCTTCCCTTTTGTAGGCTGCTGGGATACGGAAAATTTCACGTTTGTTAGAATGCACGCGTACTGGTTAAGTAAAGCAATAACTTTGTGCCACTCCCTTTTGATATTACGGTCAAGCTCTCGGCGTCGGACAGGCAGATTGTGAAACAGATTTTCGACGCAGACTGTGGTTCCTTTCTGAGCCGCAACTACGCTGGTGTTTTCCAACTTTCCAGATTGCAGGAATGTTAACCTGGACCCTTTGGGGGCATCTTGTTCCAGGCATGTTGTCACAGTAAGGATAGATAAGGCGCATAACGATGCCAATGCTTCGCCGCGAAAGCCAAAAGTTTGCAGCGACGCTATATCAGAGTATGAAGAAAGCTTCGACGTGTGGTGCTTAAGAGCAACGGAACTGTAGTTGGCAGGTGCGATTCCAGATCCATTATCTTGAACTTCGATGGAATCAAGGCCTTGGTTTTTGAATCGAACATCTACAAAGCAGCACAGGTTAATCAGAAGGCTTTATTTGCCGTAGCTATCCTTCACACCGACCTAGGATGTTTGCTCCAGAATCAATACTGTTCTCAACAAGTTCCTTGACCACAGAGCACAGGTCGACAATTACCTGCCCCGATTGGATTTGATGGACCTATAAAGAATTTAGCAAGATGATCTGTTTTCTTTTGGGATGGGGTAGCTTACAGTACGGCCATCGATCTGTTTGATGGTGGCCATAAGTTCAAGGAGATGCGGGTTGTGTAGCCGCTATTAAGCTGTGACGAGATAGCTTAGAGACTATAAACGCAAAGCAACCTAAGCATTAACCTGTATATTTAGTAAACTTTTTTTCTTTTGGTTTAAGCTAACTATAATATCATTTATAATAAAGAAACAGTCAGATTTATTTAAATAGATCATTTTTAATAAATATATTAATTTTAAATTAAAATTTTAAGGCCAATTTTAAATAAACTATATATATAGATAGATGGATAGTTTATAAGTATATTATACTTTTAAACTTACTCACTAATAACCTTAAACGTCTCTAGTTTTGAATTATAAACAAAATCTTATAATATTACAATTTTAATTTATAAAAACTATAGAATGCTATAGCTTTCAATTTTATGATGACTGTCTTTCAAAATATGTCCACTGCCCTTGCGCCGGCTGTTCCTCCAAACTGTCCCAGCTGTAGACTGTATTAGCAATGACGAATGATGATGGACCTAACAGTTGAATGTTATAGGATGGGATAAGCTTACACCTGAGCCTTTTCCATAGTTTCGATCAACTGTAATTCGCCCTCCGCGACCTCAATGACTTCTTCAATAAGACCAGCTCCCAGCTGTTGCTCAAGCTCCTTGACCCTATATCATCTATTAGCCATCTGATGAGTATGTAAATTCAAATATGTTTCTGGCCTTACTGGTCAGCCGTAAGCTGGGGCTCATCCTCCCACACTAGCTTTTCGTCATTGAAGTGCTCTGCAGCGGGTTCGATGACCCCGTCATTTCTGCCCAATTCGTTCTCGCCATTCCACTCTTCCAACCGAATATCTCCAGCCTCGTGTTCCCGTCCAACCACGAAGATGCGATTGCCAAACTTGAAAGTCCTGGCTCCACTGCCGTCAACTCGATCACTCGCAGCCTCGAACTGATGAGGGTTCTTTCGCATGAGCTCCTTCGCCTTGACAGCCCATTCTTCGTATCCAGGAGGAGTGAACTTTTCCACTAGGCTCATACGATGCTTGGTCGTCGCTTCGACGGATTGGCGGTAGAGAGATGTTTCGGGTATGGATTGCAGCCTGTTCAGCGTTGTGCTATACAGGTACAACAGGGTCGACCGGGGGGTCTTGTGAGTCCATAGTCCTGTGAGTCCGGTGGGAGTTCCAGGCTCCAGGTAGTTGGCAAGAGCTCGTAGGGTCGGCCGCATTTTGCGAGAGTCAATGGTCAACCTGTGTGAAGTAAAGCGCAGTCGAGGTTCAGTATGGCCACTGGTTCGCGGGGAGAAGTTTGAGTGTATATTCAGTAGCTCATCCGCAGTACCCACAATATTCGGCTGCTGCACTACGCTGGCTGCATAAACAACAATTGCCGAATTAACAGAATATAACAATATATATACAAAAAGAACACTAGCAATAGAATCAAATATTTTTTTTTTTTAAAAAAAATACAATTAAATAAGAAATTATTATATAATTTATAAAACATTATATTAAGAATACTGATTATAATATAATTAAGTTATTAACAAATTATAAAATATCTAATTAATATTATTTTACTATTAATATGAAAGTTCCTATAGTGGTTCTATTCTTACATAATTATAACTCTAATCTAAAATGTATATATTTTTTCTTTTGTTAAATAGTGTAAGCTATTAGAATAATAACGTGTACAACCGATCGGCCCCTAAAAGTATAGTGCGTCAACCAAGCTAAGCCGGCCTAGAGTTCCGGGGGTACAGCTTCATCATTCAGTTGCGGCGCCAGTCATTCTTTGCTGAAACAAGCCGCCATTTCTGGACCTACCATAACACTCCACGGCAGCAAATCAACAACATGGCTCAAGGGTATGAATGACTGGAGTCGCTGAAGAGTAATTTGGGCTAATGCAATCATTCCCTATTCATCTATAGGTATTCCATTTTCATCGGCCTCGTGGTCATCGCTGCGTTAAGCGCAGCGGCTTGGTTTATGTCCCCGAAAGGCGAGAATCAAGTGTTAGTTTTGCACTCCTTATCGAACAACGAACAATTCTGATGGCTCCTTATTAATAGCTTATGGCGATCATCTCTCATCCTCGCTATCGTCAGCTGCTATCTCATGTGGCTTATCACCTTCCTCGCGCAACTTCACCCGCTGATTGCACCAAAACGAAGCGACCTGCGAGAAGAGTTTCTAGGGCATACTATTTAAGGTGTTGAATTTCAGTTCGGGCGAGCGCGATTTTATACATGTGCGACAGACTGGCGTTAGGGAGTCTATTTCATTCATGGCATCTTGTATTGTACCGGGCTTATTTCTGGAGGTTTCTCTTCTTACCTTCAAGCCATTAGTCGTCGATAGCGTAGGGAGTTATCGACATGGCTTCAGACTAGCCTGGGTCCTGTGTATGTGAGAATTTGTGACGGGGCCGAAGTATCTACGGTATCGTCGTTTAATAACAACATGGTATAGGCAATAATGGCACTGTAATTGCATATTGGAAGCCTTGATTGTCAAAATCGCATTATCCTACGACTAAACGCCCGGCCCAGTCCCTGGCATACTTCACAAGGGCCCAAAGAGCTTTGCCATCTGCAGCCACGCTGCTATCACCAATAGAGTCTACATCACCAAGTCCAGCTGAGATTAATATTAACTGGCCCACAGCCCATCGTACAGACGCGCCGGCAATCGCTAAGAAGCAGGCAACATAGTATTTGCAATCGAGTAAAATGCGGAGAGCCTCTACGTTGTTTGCCACGACAGCCCAGCCGAGGGATCTGGCAGCAGCAGGCACATCGTATTCCCAAATGACCATCAAGATTGGAAATAATTTGGTCGATGAAGAGACAAGTAAGGCTGTTGAAACTGAGTTGGGTCGAGAATACCGTGGCATTAGCTTCGTCATATTAAGCGGCGAGAAGGCGGATGAGGTGAGGAAGCGGATGCTTAGATGGAAAGCGAAAGTCGACAAAGCACAGAGGATCACTATATTGTAAATGTTAGGCAAAGAAGAATTAACAGGGAGGAGAAATGCCTACAAAAGAACATGTACTGAATCACAATCGGTTGTTCAGCGAGCGGCCCCAGTTTACTCTCTCCAGGAGTTGGCGAAGGGATGGTTTGTTTCTCTATACGCGCCCATGTTAAGTAGACATCAAATAAGAGCAGCAAAACTCCTAGGCGAATGATAGAAGGCTGCTCAGAATATTAGTGCTGAAGCGGCAGAGAAAGGAGGGCGCACGGTTGACGTACGTCGAAGCGATCGCCATCTCGCATCAAAGTATTATGTAGTAGGTGACGATAGACCTAACCAGATGTGAGATATGCCGCCATCATCAATGGCCAAATTTATAGTACCTGAGGTTTGATGAGGACTAAATCAATGAAGAGCACGACAAAGTCATGCTCTACGTATTTATCGCAGAAGTTGCCACATTTTCGACAGACTGTAAGGCGAATCAAGTGCCCATTCGACTTGTCATCGGCCCCGGAATACTGAGTCCATAGAGTTTTGACAGGATATCGGCACTCTATACAAATAGGCATTGGCACAGAGAAAACTCGCGCAACTTCGTCATGGATATTCCGTGTGCGGCGACTTTATCGTAGTACTCAGTATCATGCGCGTTGGAGTTGAATGTAGGTGCAAACTATCGTTTATTTTTTTCTTAACAGCCTGGTGGTTTAATTTGAGGAGCGCTCCGCAGCGCAGGTTAAGCACCAGGCCAGGATTTGGGTGTAGAGCTATGCCATAAGAATTAGTTAAACCTAATTGAAACGTCAGCTCACGTTTGGTTAAATAAATAATCATGCGTTTCCATATCATCAAAAATCAGCATAGAATTGCTAAAAGTGACTATAGCGAGTAAATTATTATTAAACTCTTTGATAATTATAGACAATACTTGTTCTATTCCTAAGGAAGTTGAAGTACATATATACATACTGCCAGTGTACAGACAGACAGGCAGACAGCCATACAGTACATAGGTAAGCAAAGGCTGATTACTACTAGGCTCTAAATTGCTAATGCAGCACTTATCTTTTCTAAATGACGCGAAACTCTCTCCAAGCCTAGCTGCTTTTCCCGCGCTTTTATCCACTTAGTGCTCTGCGCTGCACACTGCTCGCTCTAATTGGACCAGATGATGACGGAATGGGTCGCATTCGGCCGTGACTTTCTGGTTTAATTTCGTCTACATTTTCCCGAAGTATTTATCACCTTGTTCCGGCGCAGCAAAATACAGCCTCCCATAGCTTCGGCCTCGTCAAAGGTCCCTCTTCGCCCTTTCCCATGAAGAGGCGCTCGCCGTCTATTGATGTCGGTGGTAAACCCTCCCTCGAGCTGCAGAATCCAGATGCCGAGCCAGAACACCGCCTCAATGGCTTAATACCCCGTCAATCCTCGACCCAGGACAGGCAACCGAACGGCCTCTATTCGACCAAGGCGAATGGCCACCAGAATCCTTCCAGCCATGCAGCAGTCGCATCCTTTTCACCACTATCGCTCCCTACCTCATCGCACAGTATGACCACAACCAAGAAGCCCCCCCTGGCGAGCTTGGGGGCGCGCAATCGCAGCCTGTGGTTCATGTCTGTCCTGTCCTTTTTTGTCGCTACAGCTGGCGTTGGCCTCTTGGTCGCCATCTTCCGGTCCCTCACTACTCGCCAAATTGAGCCTAAAGGATGCCGAATGTCATACATGCGGCCTTCTTACATTCACTTTTCCGAGTTCGATACCGAACATACCCGGTTCGCAAGCAAATACTCTCTATATCTCTATCGCGAACAGGGAATCGATAGCGGTCAAGTTGGTTCCATACCCCCTACTCGAGAAATGGACGTGTCCAAGCTGACATTGTGCGAAAAAGCTGCGCGGAATACCCGTTCTCTTCATCCCAGGTAATGCTGGAAGCTACAAGCAAGTCCGACCAATTGCCGCAGAGGCTGCCAATTATTTCCATGACTATCTCCAGCATGATCACAGCCAGTTGGATTCTGGCATACGGAGTCTCGATTTTTTCACGGTTGATTTCAACGAGGATATCACCGCATTTCACGGCCAAACTCTTCTTGATCAAGCTGAATATCTCAATGAGGCTGTTCGATATATACTTTCACTATATTCTGAGCCGCAGAGAGCTGCCCGCGATTCGCATCTCCCGGATCCTACATCCGTACTTATCCTTGGGCATTCAATGGGGGGAGTCGTTGCAAGAGCAATGCTAGTTCAACCGAATTACCAGGAAAATTCGATCAATACTATAATTACAATGTCAGCGCCGCATGCACGCCCCCCAGTTACCTTCGACGGTCGAATTGTTCAGATTTATGACGAAATCAACGACTATTGGCGGCGTGCATATACACAAAAATGGGCCAGCAATAATCCGCTATGGCACGTAACATTGGTATCCATTGCTGGTGGAAATTTGGATACTGTTGTGCCGTCTGATTATGCTAGCATTGAGTCACTTGTGCCTGAAACCCATGGATTTACTGTTTTTACGTCAGGCATTCCGACGGTGTGGACAAGTATGGATCATCAAGCCATTCTCTGGTGTGACCAATTTCGAAAAATCCTGGCCCAGACTCTATATGGTGTCATCGATGTGCATCGAGCCTCTCAAACGAAACCCCGAGCGCAGAGGATGAGAGTCTTTAAAAAGAAGCTCTTAACTGGTATGGAGATGATTGCCGAGAAGACTCTATCTTTGAAGGAACCTACAACACTTCTCACCTTAGACACTTCGTCTAGTACAGTAGTGCCAACAGGTGATCGATTGATTCTTTCGCAACTGGGTTCTGAGACCAGACCGATGGCTTACCTTCTTCCTGTACCGCCTGCTGGATCACTCGAACCCAAGCGCTTTACGTTATTGACTGATGTCCAATTAAATGTACCTGCAGATAATAGTCAGCTGCAGGTCCTCTTGTGCAGCGTTTACCCTTTTCAGTCTACGGGCGTCAATTCGATATTCTTGTCCACGATAGATGTATCGAGAAATGGTACAACGCCAACAAAGCTAGCATGTAAGGATACTGCATCGGACACGGTCCTTCTTCCGGCTTCAACAACGGATATAGAGGCTCCCTTCTACCTGGACGGACAAACCCCGATATATCCCTTTTCATATCTACAATACGACGCTGAATATCTCTCTGATCACCAGTTTGTCGTTGTTATCGATAGGGCTACAGAAGTTAGCAATGGCTTTGTCACTGCGGAGTTCAGTGACCTTTCATCTTTTCAGAAAAGGGAGGACATAAGCCTTATCCGCCTTCTCACATTTGGTCTCTCTTTTCGGCTTTCAGCTATTCGCCCTATTGTTACGGCCATTGATGTACCGGCTCTTAAGTCAAGTCTAATGGCTTTCAATATGAAGATCAGCCAACAATGTAGCGGAAAGCAACAGTTGTTTGCGCCGCTAATCCGCCAACATATTCAAAAACCTTACGAGTCAAAATATTTCGTCAACGCTCAAGTAACTGGAATCAGCTTCCATGGGGTGGCTCCCTACATGCCCCCTCCATTAACTTTATCGAGTGGCGATGGCCTTGCTTTTGACATCTGGTCTGACCCCATTTGTGGTGGTCCGTTAGAGATTGATCTCTATGTGGATGTGCTGGGAAGCCTCGGAAAGCTATACATGCGATATCGTACTGTCTTTGCGGCCTTTCCGTTGCTCATTGTCACGCTGGTGCTTCGGAAGCAATTCAGTGTTTATAACACGTCTGGCACGTTCATTTCCTTTTCTGAAAGCCTGGACCTGTCTATGCGGCAATCAATTCCGCTTCTGCTTTCTTCCCTAACTTTGCTTTCTATTTCCCCCAGAGGAGTGACAACTTTTCTCGCCACGCTTGTGGATAGCAATCGGGCCAATCCAAATTTCTCTTCGAACATCGGCTTTCACGGAAATGATCTCCTTGTTGGCACAGACGACCCCTTCTTCATATATCTTGTACCACTCATTGGCGTTGTATGCATCGGGGTCTGCACTGTTCTCCATTATATTCTTCTGGCATTGACAAGAATACTTGGCGTCGTATACGCTGTGTTTTCAGTGCTGCCGGCAATCAACAGCAACCAGACTCCAAGCCCATCACCGGTATTTGCACCATCAACCCCACGGCGGCGGATAATATCGACCATAATTCTATTATTCTTAGTTTCGACTTTTATTCCGTATCAATTCGCATATTTGGTCGCTTGTCTTGTACAGATTCTCACCGTTGTTCGCGCTCTTCGCATATATGTCGTCACACCTTCAACAGCCAATTCCAACTATTACCATTATTCTCACTCTATCCTTCTGCTAATGATGTGGGTTCTCCCAATCAATTTGCCTATTTTAGCGGTCTGGGTTCGTAACCTCGCCGTCCACTGGCTCACACCATTTTCTTCGCATCACAATGTGCTGTCAATAATGCCTTTCATATTATTGGTAGAGAACTTGACAACAGGTAAAATGGTTCCCCAAATTACAAGCGGCTTACGCCATATTACCAGCGGGCTCCTTTTTGGTACGGCGCTTTGTGCTGCAATCTATGGCGTTTCCCATGCATACATGCTCCATTATCTGGTTAACGTGGTGGCTGCTTGGCTGGTCATTCTTCACTCTTCTTCAGAGCCATGGTCTTTGATGAGTTTTGGCACTCTTTTCGAAGGAGATACAGATGGGCCGAAACACATCAGTGGTTCACATTGACTGAATGGTGTCATTTGTGTTTTTTAAAAGGCGTTGTTTCAGCTCCTACTGCTTTTATGCCATATAGTTAATATCCATTTTATAGATAACTGTAAAATATCAATATATATAATCAATATTTAATCTTTTTATATATAAATGAAGCATACAATTTAAATCCAAGTTAAAGCCATATCTAGATTGTCAGGTTCCAGCAATATCCTATGCTATAAAACGTCTTTAGCAGCAATTGCTAGCCAATGAATTAGCCTAAGCCTTTTCTGGACGCTGGGCCAATTACATCATATGAACGCGACTTTAGCTGCAGTCGGTCCGAGGTACTTCCCTTTTGAACTTCCATACTATTCATCAGCCTTTCTCAATGCCCAACAACCGCACGGCCTCGTGGCTGCGCTGGATATTCGGAATGGGTGAGCGTCGAAAATTAGGGGATGTCGCCCTAGACATCGTCCTTTTTGCTGGCATGGTAAGAATCATTATTTCGTTCATTGCCACTTCGCTGATAATATACTCCAGATGACAGCTGGTCTCTACGTTGCTCGCACGTTTCTGAATCCCATCCTGAGCAACCTAGTCGATCCTGATAAAGAAAAGCACGAGCAGGCGAAGCGCCAGGCCAAAGCCCACCTTGATCGCTTAAGTCGAAGGCGACATATTGATGGCATCGGAGACAATGGGGCCGATGGCGCTCGTGGAAGCGCGCGAGTTGAAGAACTAGTCTTGAACGAATACGAAAATCTAATAGCACTGGAAATGGTGGCGCCGGACGATATTCATGTCGGCTTTGATGGTGAGGATCGGATATGCGAAATGCTGAAAGTACTCCGCTAATTGGACCTGTGACAACTCGATAGATATTGGCGGTCTGGATATGATCATTGAGGAACTGAAAGAATCTGTCATCTATCCATTGACAATGCCCCATCTCTACCAGCATGCCGCTTCGTTACTCTCTGCACCGTCTGGCGTTTTGCTATATGGACCGCCTGGTTGCGGCAAGACGATGCTAGCTAAAGCTCTTGCTAAGGAGAGCGGCGCCTCGTTTATCAACCTGCATATATCAACGCTCACGGAGAAGTGGTATGGCGATTCCAACAAGATAGTCAGAGCTGTTTTCTCCTTGGCCCGTAAGATGCAGCCGGCCATCGTATTTATCGATGAGATTGATGCTGTTTTGGGCACACGGAGAAGTGGCGAACATGAGGCTAGCGGGATGGTGAAAGCCGAGTAAGTGCTTACCTAATTTTGCGATGATGTTGCGTTGATGCGTTGATGCATTGAGGATAACTAGAATGGATATTGACAAACTCGAAGATTCATGACACTGTGGGATGGATTGACATCGAGCAACTCCTCTGGTATACCAGCGCAGATAGTTGTGCTTGGCGCCACCAACCGCATTCACGACATTGATGAAGCAATTCTCCGACGAATGCCCAAAAAATTCCCCATCACGCTACCTGCGTTGGAGCAAAGACGCCGAATCCTACAACTTATCCTGAAAGACGCCAAGGTGGATGCTGAGCATTTCGACTTGGATCATGTGTCTAAACTCACCGCCGGCATGTCGGGAAGTGACATCAAAGAGGCTTGCCGCGATGCCGCTATGGCTCCTGTGCGAGAATATATGCGACAGCATGGCCGTGATGGCTCTAAAAGACCCGTTGATCCCGCTCAATTTCGTGGGATCAGGACTGATGACTTCCTTAAACACTCAACTGATCAGTATATGATAGAAGTGCTTCAGCAACGACAGGGTGGGTCTAACAACATTCTAGCAAATGATGTGCTCGCAGAGATTGACGAGACATTTGTTGAGCCCCAAGACTGAGCCTCGCACGAGGCCCAGGCAAGCAGCAGCGCCTAATTCTACATTGCGAGAAGTAATACTCCCTTTTGACTTGCTCCTTATATTTTGCTTTTAGTTGTTGGTGTATTATTTTCACGCCGGCGAGCGTATAATTCACGAAATCACCCTTCGTCTGCTTAAAGTAGCCCTTACGGTACTTCTGATGTTAATAGACAGTGAAATAGCGTCCTGGCGGAATTTTCAGGAGATATATATGTAACGAAACCCGTTTGTAACTAATACAGGTGCCTTTCGGGACTTCACCAATAAAGCCTGAGGCATATCGTAAGATAGTACATCAGCTAAGCCAAGTTTTTTGTTATTACGGACATGTGGCGCTTGAGGAGTAAAGTTATGCTGATAGTTAGGCTTTGGTTTCACGCCAAATCCTTCCTCAAAAGTCCTATTTCATAAATCAAACACACTCTTAACCTCGATGGAAATTTCAACATATGCTCTACCCACTGGCATCGATATGAGACCGTAGCTTTCCTACCATTACGTTTAAAAACATAAGACTTTAGACGGCCAGAGAATCGCTTCTCTCAGCCCAGTGACATGTCTAAATTTACATTGCTTATATCTCCATTAATGCCAAAGAATTGGAACCTATAATTCACTGATTAGCAAGCAAAATAAAGAATATTTGAGAATCTCGGCTACGTGAACTTACCAATCTTCGACGTTTAGAGTTGCTGGCGCGGGCTGTCCTTGCGCAGAGCTTGTGCCCCAGCTATCAGGACTCTGACCATCTTGAAGACCACCATCAAAGCCAGCTTGCCACAGATTAGACGTTCCCTGGAATCCAGACATCTGCAAGATACTGCCCGCTGGGCCGGAGCCTCTATACTGATTGGCCTGCATGCCTACTCCCATGCCGCCTCCCGGCACTTGATTCATCGCACTCTGATCCAGACCTTGGTGTGTTTGAGGAGGTGAAAGGTTGGGGAATGCTGGCATACTTGAACTTTCGGGGAATAGTTGGTCAGGCTGAAAGTTCTCCCATAGAGATTGTGATAGATTTGGTGAGTTGCGGGTAACCAGATATAAATCTGGGGGAGTTGCTGGGACAGAAAACGAAGGGTTGAATGGTGTTGCGGGCCTTGTTTGGGGCCGCGAGTTTGTACCGCCCATGAATGTGTCTGCCCCGGTTTGACGAACATTTGGAGATGCTGCGGACGATCGTTGGTTGACGTTGCCGACGTTCTCAGTCTTGGCCGCGCTAGGGGTTTGCGGCCTGGATCTTTCATACGACTCTTGTGGCGTTGGCGTATTGCTCATGAAGTCGATGGACATATCGTCGTATTTCCGCTTAGATGCGTCTTGCCTGTTCATCTGCTCAAGCTGCGCCATGCTTTGCTGTATCTTCCGATGCCGCTTGCCTCCTGCTTTTTGTAACCGCTCTTCCAGATTCTTATTGCCAATGATTGATTCAAAGAGAGTATATACCATCTTCCCCACAAGCCAGACACGCGAAACTTCCTTCATGGCCTGCATGCAGCTGCGCATCCTATCCTGAGTCACCTGTTGTATAGATGGTACGGGAGAGCGCATTTGATAAACGTGCATGATTAGGGCAGAGAATAGGCTGTACACAATGAAAGCAGGACAGTAGCGAAGCTGGTTATGTGCCGCCAAGTTTTCAACTATCGAAGTAATCATGGCTGCGGCCTGGAAAGCAATGTTTCTTGATGGATATGGGGTATCATTGGGGAATCGAGGTGAGCCGCTTGGTGGCATATGTGCTCGGTGCAAGAGACACAAGGTTGTATAGTAGTTGGAGTGAAGAAGGGCAGACCAGAAATGATGGCGAGGCATTTCCCAATAGACAATCTTGGGGCAATTCTGAAGCCAATCAGCCAAGGCCATGTCGCTGTGAGTCAGGTCGATAGCATTTCGCTGCCTTCCTTTGGAAGCTACCGAATACTGCTGTGATAAGACAAGCCCCATAATCTCGCAGAGTTTGACGTACTGCAGGAAGAACTGCACATGGATGGGATCTGGTGGGAACTCGCTACCCCGGTCAGACTCATCCTCAATGAAGTCGTCCTCAGTCAACATCTCAACGTCAGAATCGTCAAGATTGATGTGAACAGGGCGGCCAAGAGCAACAGCAACGGATCGATCGCGAGTGAAAAGCGTCCACCAGATGCGCTTCCAGAGCCGCTTATCAGATTTGCTCAGTTGAGACCGCTCAACAGATCGATGCATGCCCGACCCTTGAGCAACAATGGTGGCAACACGGCTCCAGTAAAAAACGTTTTTGGTGACATCCTCAGGTCCCTCCCAGTACCATCCCATGAGAAGGAGGGACTGGACAATGGTGACGCGATCGTCTTCGTAATTGGCGTCATAAAGGGCCTTGGCGCGTTTATAGAAAGTCAGGGCAGCTGGGGTTGTCGAACCATTTGCGTCCATGAGCTGTGCGTTTTGGCAAACTCGAGAACCAGCTAGAAGAACAGCCTGTAGGAGGAGAAGTGAAGGCGGGTTTTTGGGGTCTCGGTATTGCTTCATAAAGCGAGTACGGTTGATGACGGGGACAATAGGGTGAACCCATTGGAAATAAGCGTCAATCAGCTCATCACACAACGACCGCGGAGGTAGTAGAAAGGCGCCACGCTGGTGAAGAATGTCGATTTCGACATTATCGAGCTCGGTCAGCCTAGCTCGCGAGCCTCTGACATTCTCAGGTAGCGGGTAGTGAACCACGTCCGCAGAACCCTGGCGGTCGTGCACAAGGAGAGTAAGATTTGATGATTCGCCGAGGTATGCAACACGGCCTGCGTCGGTGATGGGAGCTCGCGTGAACTTGGGCTTCATGACTATATTCAAATATGTGCCATTATCGACCTCTTCTTTGCGGGCTTGGGCTTCTGTGAGAGACGTGGGCGGTGTTCCATCCGCAGTATGCGATACGGTAGGAGCTGAAGGCCTTGGGGAATAAGAGGTGGCAGTGCTACTGAGAGGCGTCTGTCGTGCCTGCTCATCGGTATTCTCGCCACGGTCACTGAGAAGACAGACGCATGTTGGTTATCATGATGAAATACGGATAAGTCGAAAGGAAGCTTGACGGCAGAGACGCTCACCTGTCGGAATCTTTGCTTGCTTGGCCGCCAGCGGTCTGGGTCTTTTTGCGTTTCGGCTGGGGAATCCGACATTCGATCTGAAAAGCAACGCAGTTGGTGCAAGGCACACCAAGACTGGCTGCGTCGCATCGAACCTGAACACGGCGACCAGGTTAGCCCACCAAAGAACCGGGACAGAAGAGCGCATGCTCTGCAGCAGACGTCGAGGACATACCTTTCGGGCGTGACATGTCTATCAAGTCAAAAGACGATACACTAGTGGTTAGCATGATTACAGTACATTACATGTAGATTGCTTTCAACAAGTGCGAGTGGTCAGTCAGCGGACCCGCCGCTGAATGCCTCGGCACGTCGAGGCGTGAGGATTATTAGATTATGCGCCCTGCAAGACACCACATACCTCGCATGCTCGTGACGCTCGTTGCCTATAAGAATCAGGTGCATTAGACATCTGCGCTCCAGCAGTGGTATCATCGCATGGCGGTCTCCATACCTCCTGAAGCTCATGCCGCCGGCTGCCGCTGCTGCTGCTGCTGCTGCTCCGGCTGTCGCCGTGTTCATCGCACTGCCAGACATCGGAGATGACTTGGATGGCGGTTGCGGTTGCGATTGTTGCGGACTTGCTGGCGCCGCCTCGTCGCCGGCAGATATTTCGACATCCATGGTGCGGGTTGATTGGCGATAGTCGACGACACAACAAGATTCGAGAAAGCTAGGAGTCGTGGGTTGGCGCTCGGGACAGGAAGCAGAGAGGGGCGATGGAAGGAGGAGGCGAACAACCTCCTCCCCGGTATGATGGCGATATCAAGCTTCAGCTAAGCAAATAGATGGAAATATGAGCATCGGAGCTCATCTGTCGCCAAAACAGAGCCAGGTATCCGATATGAGGCCGCAGAAAGGACAACGCTTGCGTTATGCTTAGACAGCACGATCAAACAAGCAAGCCGAGCGCGGGCATGTTCTGTGTGGCCTTCGTTCAGAGTAGGTAGTCGGCGCCTGGGCGGAGGCCGGATCCGGTTTCTTGCTTACTGCTTGGGGCTGATGCGATGCTGAAATAATAGGCCTAGGTAGAGAACAGGACGATTCGGCAAGAAGTACGTATCGACAAGTCCGAGACGCTCTCATCAAACATGGGATCTGGAAGCTGGAGAGCGACACTTGATCTTAGTAAAACATGAGGCGCGCCCTGCCTCGGCTTTTACCAAGCATTTGCTCCTTGTAGTCCGGAGTAGCAGTACTTGGAACTAAGGCTTTATAGCGTATCAGTCGGTTTCAGGTACCCAGCCATTAGCGCGATCATGACTGCAGCTACTCCGTTCCTGAGTACCTCCGACGCCTTTGCCTCTAGTCGGAGGTAGAAGTACGAACTGCATGGCTTTCTACTAGTAGCTTAGCAGCTCGTGAGTCGCTACTCTACCTAATATACTGTGCTCCTGTTAAAGCTCCAGCACATACCTACTATTATAGGTTCTACTATGAAATACTAATTGCCATGATGCAGATGCGTTTATTGCTAGCAATTCTATTTCCGCTATACAATTTTAGTCTACACGCTCCATTAGTGATTTTATTACTCTAGCATAAAACTTGGACGCTTGGTGTCGAGGGAATGTGATTTCTTCTGTTAAATAGTCAGGGAGTACGTCTATCAAGTCTCCGTCGCGAGACTCGTCCAGCTGGGGTCGATAGGCAAATTGTACATCCTCGTAGCTATCGGCGGCCTCTAGATCTTCTAGGGCAAGCTTGAAATGGAGAGCTATTGAATGGTCAACATCGAATCGAATCCTAATTCTCCAATAGATGAATGATCTTGACTTACTGCCGTTCCGTCCAGTTTGGATGCAGTCAAAAACGTCTTCTTGATCAACGCGGCGCACATCTCTGACGATAAGGCCTGTCAAATCAGCATACAGCTCCTCCTTTGTTTGTGCAAATGGTTTGTTCTCTCCTGGACCCGTCCGATTCGCCGCTAGTTTTAAGTAGAGAGCTTTGTTCTCGGCTTTTGCTTGGGCTAGACGCTGATCCGCCTCTGCTAATTCGGTTTGTATAGCCTCTATGTTGGCCTTTTTGGCGCTTACATCTGCCTGTAACTGCTCCATTTGCTGACTTTGCTTGGTGAGCTCAGCTATCTCTTCCTTGAGCTCTGCTATGAATTCATCGGCCACTAATAACCACATTATATTAGTTATTGATATGGAGCTATGAGTGTCTGTGCTGGTGATATCATAGCCCCTCACCTCTCGTATTTTCACTGGTTTTGGCCTTCAGAAGCTCGAAATTCTCCTCGGCCTTTTTTACGGCTATCTCGTGAAGATCATGGAACCTTTTTTCCAGGATTGAGTATTTCTGCTGTGCTTCGGCAAGTTGCTGCTGAATATCACCATCGTCTTCTGAGTCTGAGTCTTGAAATTTTGCGGGTTTTCTGCCGTTGGTGCCTCCAGACTTGGGTGCCGAGGTGCGTTCATCTATCTGGACTGAAGAACTGTTTGTATTATTGCGATCTCGTGACACTCTATACCGCCGTCGTGGTGGCTTGGACGAGTCTGGCTGGGCCGGATTTTTGGTGTCGTCGTCTACTCCTGATGCAACACTGCCGTCTGGAGACATGGTGATATCCCGTTCGGTCTTATCATTTCGTGGTCGTTTCGCGGACGTCGACGCGACGGATTTCGTTTTCGCGTTGGCTCGACGGGGTCCATTTCGCGACCGCTTCGTCACTCTGTTCGCCGCCGCCGGCCGATCGCGCATTGTACTTGTCTAGAATTATAAAATGGAATCGCTCAATGCAAGCTATAAAATGTTGAAATTGGTTTTTTTTCTTTTATTTTCCAGAGGGTGGTGCTTCTAAAATACGCCAAAGAGCCGTTGGGAGGCGATGTGTAGTGATGCAAGTTGCTGTACCCAGCTAGGGTGGAAGTACCTTGTTTAGTACTGCTAGTTAGAGCCTGTGGCTACTTACTACCTACCCTATGTTCGGTGACGTATTGGCAGAGCAGGGGACTTGACAACAGTTGGGGCTTCATGATCCTTGATAGCAACAACACAAAAGAGATTGGATAGCTGGCTAACTCAGTCCGAATTTTATATAGTACTTTAATCAAATCAAAATTCACAATATCATGCTCTTCCATTGCCCTTTTCCTTTTCGCAAATAATACCGAATGTCCTAATATGGCAATTTAGTATTTCCTTAAGCGTCGGGTTCATATTCCCTACCTCCCAGGTAGCTAGGGAGATACCATACCGGGTTATGGCGAGTCAGAATCGTATCACTGGTTCTCATATATCATATCTATAATAAATAGTTTAATATCAGTGCCTAGCCTATCTAACGGCGTGCCCCGCAAAGTTACCTAGACATAAATAACACACTTATAAATGAAATAATTCTAATCCTTTAAAATATGCATACATGCAAAGTACTCTGTAACCAGATATAGACTGGTAATTTGCTTGCTTGAATTCTATCCTTATCGCTTTATGCTAGAATCGTCATCTGCCTTACTTCCAAGTGATGACGCGGGTACCTGTGAATCAAAAATATTAGGGCGCGGAGTGTCCTCAGCACCTGGAGTGTTCATCAACTCTATCAAATCCCCAATATCCTGTCCGCTTGAGCTCCCCGGTCGTGATGATGAGTTACCGATCAACGGTGCCATGTGGCGTTTGGACCAGGCAGTTCGAAGCCAGGCTTCAACCGCTGCCGCGGCTTTGTCGAGGCCATTGTTCTGATGGAGAGGCGACGTTGTATCCCCCCTCTCTTCGAACGAGCCCTCTACGATCCCTGCAAGATCGCGGTCAAACCCAATCCGCGCCATTTCTGATCCCATGACCGACATGGATGGTATATCGTCCATGTGAAGGCCGGGGAGATGTTTCTTGGCCCACGAATTAAAGTAGTCTTTGTCTGGGCCGGGAGCTCGAACACTTCTACTCATAGAGCCGACGCCGCCAGGACGGCGCATCCAAGCTGGCCTCGCACCTAGCGCATCATCATCTCCATGGCTGTGGGTGGATTGACGTCTTTCCAGTAGTGGTGGCCGGTCGCCTATCGAGCTCTGCCGTCTAGACAATGGCTGACTCACCTGGTCTGCACCATAAGCCGAAGTCTCAAGGCTGTGCCGTGGCGATGATGAAAAAGAAATGGTCCTGCCAGTCTTTTTCCTCCGCGGTGGGAAGTAGCCCATTTTCTGGCGTGCGATGCGTCCAATTTCCACTGGCTCAGACAACGAGTCTATCTTGACCCATTTAACGTGCGACCAGGGCACGGCCTCTTTTTCTGTACTCTCATCTTCTGGTTTGGCTCTTTCGCTGAATGGTTCGAGATTGCTAAAGGATGTATTCCCCGGTGTTGCTGTGCCAATTATCGTCGATGGCGTCGCTGAAGGGACTTCTGTAGCATTGCGTTGTTGATTGTTGAGCGGCGGATCACAAGGACTTCCCCGTACCTCGCAGGCGTCGACGGGAATAATGACCCATTTTCGGATTTGTATGCTGTCCCTGGACCAGAGCCCATTCGCCTTTCTGAACGCATCCTCTAAACACTTATATCGGAGGATGATTCCGGCATATGTATCGGTTGGTAGGATTTTGTGAACGTATACAAGATATTCTTCCGGCTGCGAGTTCTCTGAGGTAATTTCGTCCGAGGTTCGGCGCTTATACCTTCCTGTGATGTCTATTCCTCCACCAAATCCTTGACTATTCTCTAAAACGCTTGCTCTCTTGGCAGTTTTCAGCGCGGTCTCTCGCTGGTCTGATGATCCAGTCGCAACCCTGTTGGCTGCCCTTTGGCTGGGTAAAATAGAGGAGCCCATTGCTTTGAAACTCGCGCTGGCGTTACCACCGACGCTTGACGGGATTCGGTTCCAAAGAGACGAGGCAAAGTTGTCTTCCGGTTGAGGATGCGATCGCGGTTGAGGCATGTCACCCGGACTTTCTGCGCCAGAGAGAAGAGAGGCTGCAAGCCCTTGGACTGATGACCAGCTCTGCGCCCAGGAGCCGCCAAAGACCTGTCCCAGGCTGGGCGAGCTTTGTTTGCCTCTGGCATCCTGAGCCGGTCGATGTGTGATTTCGTCATGGTTCCCTAGCGGACTTTCGGAGTTGGTACGAGGGCTGCCATTGTTAGGAGGACGGCGATTGCGCGACCGAACCGACCCAGAACCCATGGTTCCAGCCAAGGGCCCCGGAGAGGATGAGGATTGATGTGGCGACGATATTCCAGGAACATTGCGGTTGGCCATAGTGACCACCAATGGTCGAGGGTAGCACTCGAGTTGGACAAAGGCTGCTCATCAGTGTTTGGCTACAGTGGCAAGACTCGGTCCTTCGTCGTAGGGGAGGGCATGGGTCGCCAGCGGACCCGGCAGTCTTTGGTTAATTAAAACCCAAAGACCTCGTGAAGATCTCTATCTCGGAGCCTTTGGCCTCTTTTCCGTCATAGGAAATAGGGGAAAAGAGAGTTGCCAGGCTAAGACTTCGTGTATACATCTCTACACAGCAATGGAGAGACGGTCTCCTTCTGTCGCAGCTCTTGGCCACGCACACGTTATACTAGAACTGGCATGCCCCCCCACCATCTGATGAGACAGCATACATTCCGGGCAGGTACCGTGTACATCCAGGCATGGCTGCCCCATGCAGCGCGCTAGTGCGCTGCAGCGAAACCTGCTGGAGTATCAGGTCTGGTGAGATTCGCTGTCTGGCAATGGGCAATGGTAGTGGCGCCGCACTACTAATTATATGATAGCGTACGCGCTGGAAGGGGCCTGAGCGCCCGTGCTAAATGGTCGGACGCCACAAACAGGTACCTACTTTGCAGGTACCTGCCCCCCAGGAAGCGGGTATTGCAGGGCAGCGAAATTTAGAGATCGGTTCAACGCGACGCAGCTCGTGAAAGCATCCCTCTGGCTGCATGTATGCTTTACTTCGTTCGCTCGTTTAAACACAGCAGCCCACGATGGATTCCTTCATGCTTCAAGATGATGGCGTGCGTGACCGTATTCGCCAAGCAGAGGAATTTCTGGTTCCTAGTATGAATAATCGGCATCACTTCAAATGTCTGCACATTCGCTAATCCTGTTCAAGACGATCCTCATGCTCGAAGTTATAGAGCGGACATCATCTTGATGTTACGCAAGAACCAGCGCCGCCTTACCGTCAACATAGACCACGTCCGAGACCACAACCCAGAATTAGCGCAAGAAATACTTCAGAAGCCCTTCGACTGCACTCTTGCTTTCAACCATGCCCTCAAGGAGATCGTGCAAACGCTGCCTCAAGCCCGGCCTGACCAAACGGCGAGGGATACCGTTTACTACTGCGCGTGGGCTGGAAACTTTGGTCTCAATGCCTGTAACCCTCGCACGCTATCGTCTCAGCATTTGAACCACATGGTTTCTGTTGAGGGTATTGTGACGAGATGTTCTCTCATTCGGCCCAAAGTCGTACGAAGCGTTCACTACAATGAGACCAAAGACAAATTCCATTTTCGAGAATACCAAGATCAGACTATGACCAACGGCGTGACTACATCTAGCGTCTATCCACAAGAGGACGATGAAGGGAATCCCCTTACTACGGAATATGGATTCTGCACATATCGTGATCATCAGACGATATCGATCCAGGAGATGCCTGAACGAGCGCCCGCCGGTCAGCTTCCTCGAGGTGTTGACGTTATTTTGGATGATGATTTGGTTGATCAGGTAAAGCCTGGCGATCGAATCCAACTTGTCGGCATCTTCCGTACCCTGGGAAATAGAAACGCCAACCACAACAGCGCGTTATTCAAGACCGTTGTTCTTGCGAATAATGTAGTCCTCTTGTCGTCCAAATCCAGTGGCGGGCTAGCCACTGCGTCGATTACTGATACAGACATCCGAAATATTAATAAAGTTGCCAAAAAGAAGGACCTTCTCGGGCTTCTGTCGCAGTCTCTTGCTCCGAGTATTTACGGCCATGATTATGTCAAAAAGGCCATTTTGCTCATGCTTTTGGGCGGTGTAGAGAAGAACCTCGAGAATGGCACGCATTTGAGAGGAGATATCAACATCTTAATGGTTGGTGATCCCTCTACTGCCAAATCTCAGCTCTTACGATTCGTCCTGAACACAGCACCACTGGCCATCGCTACCACAGGCCGTGGCTCTTCCGGAGTTGGTTTGACGGCAGCCGTTACTACTGATAAGGAGACCGGAGAGCGGAAATTGGAGGCTGGTGCTATGGTCATGGCTGACAGAGGGGTTGTCTGCATTGATGAATTTGACAAAATGTCAGACATTGATCGAGTGGCTATCCACGAAGTCATGGAACAGCAGACAGTGACTATCGCCAAAGCTGGTATTCATACTTCGTTGAATGCTCGATGCTCTGTCATCGCAGCTGCCAATCCCATCTTTGGGCAGTATGATCCTCACAAGGACCCCCACAGGAATATTGCACTCCCAGACTCCCTATTGTCACGTTTCGATCTGCTCTTTGTTGTCACTGATGACATCGAAGACGCCAGAGACAGGCAAGTTTCCGAGCATGTATTACGCATGCATAGGTATCGTCAGGCGGGTAGCGAAGAGGGCGCCCCTGTCCGTGAACAAGTGTCTCAGTCCCTGGGCGTCTCCGCCAACACTCAGGCTGGATCCCAACAGTCAACAGATGTTTATGAGAAATATGACGCGATGCTGCACGCAGGCGTGACTAGGACATTGGGCCGAGGGTCTAACAAAAAAACTGAGATTCTTAGCATACCCTTTATGAAGAAGTATATCCAATATGCCAAGCGAATCAAGCCTGTTCTTACTCAGGAAGCATCGGATCGAATTGCTGACATATACGTCGGTCTTCGAAATGACGAGATGGAGGGAAACCAGAGGCGAACGAGTCCGCTCACTGTCCGTAGTCTGGAGACAATCATACGACTGGCCACTGCCCACGCCAAGTCACGACTCTCAAGTCGAGTGGAGGAACGAGATGCAGTCGCTGCAGAGGGCATCCTGCGATTTGCCCTCTTCAAAGAAATCGTGGAGGATAACTCGCGGAGAAAGCGCAGACGTACACAAGCCACCGGCCTGGTCTCATCCAGTGATGACAGTGATGAGGATGATAGCGACGACGGGGACGACGAGCAAAGCCAACAGACCAGCCAGCCGAACGGAGGCAATTCTCGAAGCTCCACTGCGCGTATGCAGACTAGAACTTCCTCGAGGCTTAATGGAACGAATGGATCCACAAGCCAAAATTCAAATGGCTTATCTCAAGCATCTGGAGCGACCACGATTCCAGGCAATAGCTCTCAACCACACGGAATGGTAGACACGCAAAGCTCTTTTGCGTCGACGCTGCCTGCGTCTCAGGTCTTGTCCCCGACTCAGGGGGAGGCTGAAGATGAGAACCTGGCTAGTGCTGCCAGTAACTTGGAGATTGAAGAAACCAGCCTCGCCCCTCAGCGACTGTCAACTTTCAGAACTAACCTTGGGCAGTTGCTCAACACTGACATTTTCGAAGATGACTCAGCTCCTCTCGCTGCGGTAATCAATGCCATCAACGATAGAATTGGTAATCGTGAGGGAGGTGCCTTTAGCAGACCAGAAGCAGTTTTGGCGCTGAAGAAATTGGAAGAAGCAAATCACATCATGTGAGTTTTAAACATAAGCCAGCTACTTCAATCAGGACTCTTAGCTAACCAAGGCAATAGGTTTGGCGATGGTGATGTTATTTATAAGATTTAAGGCCTACTGACGAAGATTTTACCGGTGTTTAGGATGGATCTGGGAGCTAATTGGACTGGAGGGAACGAATACGGTGATGACATGCCAGGAAAATATAAAGGGGAAAAAAAGCCTAGGTAACAGTCTAGAGCATTCATGATTCACAAGTTGATGAGAATAAAACAAAAATGATAATGGTATATGATCTATGATTTAAAGTCTTTCTTCGAACTTGCGCAGTCGGTCTAGTACATTGCATCCATTCCAAGTCTCAGTGCTGTCATCCTGTCGATCAAGTGTCGGCATGCCAACTTGCTCTACGGCAAAACTAGCCGCTACGGATCCCCAAACAGCGGCTTCTTCGTAGCTCTTCCCTCGAGCCAAAGCCACAGACAGACCCCCGAGAAACGTGTTGCCACCGCCTGTAGGGTCAACAACACTATCTTTATCCGTATGGTAAGCCGGGATCCATCGCTCGACTCCGGGATCAACTTCAATCTCTTCGCGAGCAATTGAGCCATCTTCGTCACAGATGAGATCAGCCAATAGGGCTGTCATGTCGATATCGGGTCGTAGGCCACCTCTAGTATAATTCTTTTTTCGGGTCGATTTGGAGCTTTGTCCCGGACGGCGTTTCCTACCGCCATTCTTGACAACGTAACATCCCTTGTGAGCGGCTCGCACGACGATTGCAAACGATTGGAGAGGCATGCTATCAAGAAGCTGTTCGCAAGCACGCTCAATAGCCCGAACGGAGATGTCTCCCGTCACTGGGTCCAGGCCATCGTCGCCCATGAAGCCGGCAAGCTCGCTGTGGTTTGGGCTGCAGATATCTACAAGCGGCAGAGTGTTTGTAAGATTGAGAAGCTGGTCCGGGTTGCATAGATCGGGCACTGGCTCCCAAACGAAGATTGGTTTAGTATAAGTCTCTGAAGTCGAAGCTTCCTTGCGGCGAGAGATTATGGTAGTCACCAGCTCCTGGCAGCGAGTCGGAGAGCAGATGAGATGGAACGATTTGGACTGGAGCTGCTCTGGTGACAGGTCGTCACTCGTGAGGCGCTTCTTCGGGGTCAGATACTTGAACTCGCGCTTGTCGTCGGTGCCGCCGTAGCCATTCCAGCCTCGAGTGGTGAGCCGTTCTGGATCGTGGCGCATGAGGGCAGACGTCTCCCAGCTGTCGATCAGCGTGGTAACCGAAGGTGGGAAGTCAGAGCCTTGGTCCACGATCCATCCTACCGTGGAGGACAGTGGCGGAGGCGAGAACAGGCGAGCGCCAAGGGCAGCGTAGGAGCCGCCGCCTCCAAGGATGTCTTTCTGAGGAGGCTTTGGATCAGGAAAATCGATATCATCTTGACAAACGAATCGCATGGACACGGCGGTCGGTCAGCCCCAAGCTTCTATAGAGGCTAACAGGGCCGTAGCGGGAACGCCTCACCGATTATGAGCATGCCAAAGGTGACAAAGTCGATGCCGGCATGATGCTCGGATTCCTGCTCGGATTCCGCCTTGGGATCTGCATCTGCACCCGTATGGGAGCCCATTGGCACAGAGTGGGATTTTGTGGTTTTTTATTTTTTTAATTTTTTTTTTTTTGCAGAGTCGAGAATCAAAGTTGCTCGGCCGCGTCTGGCACACGGGCTGTCATGTTTATCGGGCGGCAGTGACCTGATTGACCTGCAGGCACTAAGGGAAGGTGGAAAAGTACAGAGTACACCTGGATGGGGAAATGGCTGCTCTTGAGCTATTGGTAGCCGCTACATGAAACTAATGGGCTTTCATGCATGCTACGCGATAAGGGGAGATTAGCGTCTAAAAGGCCGAGCCCAGAGGAAGTTTACCAGAAGATCTCAGCATTGTGAGAGGATAGTCACTGTGATTACAGGAACAGTGATTTTGATGAAAGCAAATCGCACTTCTACGAAAGGAAAGAGATTGAGTTTTTTTTTTTTTTTTTTTCTAAGCTTCAAGTGGCCTCAATTGGTCAATTGCTGCTTCAAGGTACGGCACCTTGAAAAACACGTCCCTCTTGGAATTGGTGTTTCAGCCATAGCAACGGGTTGTGCTCCCTTCAGAATGCGGCCTAGCTAGCACATGTACGAGACGCTCTATCTGCAGTCTTTGAATATGCCTAAATGGGCAGTGGGCGATCAATTTGGAAGAAAAATGCCCTTTGCCGAAAGCATCCCTTTATTTTGCTTTATCTCTATATACCTATTATATGTGGCGCATTATAAAAGAGTCTATGAAGAAGCATCGCCGACACATATATGTGCATACAAAATAACAAGTCTACAGCTTGGCCTTGGGTGGCTCCAGAGTAGGAACCAGCAGGTCTCGCATCTCGCCCGCAGCCTCGTTAAGATAATAGCTCATCCGCTCGCTTCCCAGTCCCTTGGATACTACGTTGAAATTGATGCTGTGATGGGTGTCAGCGTGGTTCATGATGGAAACCAATAGATAGCATGGAATGAATGTCAGTATCTCTTACCTGTTCTCGTTGATCATGTACGCAATGCCAAATCCGCCGTCAATCACCTGGCTCCAGCCATAGCCGTTGAAGAACTCGGAGCTAAGCTGTGAAGTAGACAGGTACCAAGATGAAGAGTAGCTGTACGCGGGATCCTTGTAGATGGCCGGGAGCTCTTCACCAGGCCCAAGGAGTTTCTTGAGTCCGAATAGATGTCTGTCGACACCCTTGCCGTCTGAAGCAGCCGAAATGTACTCGATGTGAGCTGCAATGGCCTTGCGGAAAAGGTCAACTCGGAGCTTATCCTCAGCTGCGGGATCCGCCATGGATGTGCACCAAGCAACTGATTCATCGGAAACGCTACGGCAAGTCTCAGTACGTCCCAGCTGGAAGCGTCGGGTAGCGGCTGATTCATATGTCGGTCGATTCTTGCCGTACATCTTGTAGTAGGCAAGCTGGATGATCATCTGCACGTATGCGTCTGGAGAGCACTTGAACTGCTTAATGAGGCCCTTTCCGTAAGCCTGGTATGCTTGGACAGCAAGTTGGTGTTGGCCAATGACGTTGTTAAAGTCGGTAACAGCGCGGTCGATCTCGCTCTGGACTTTGGGCGTGATCTCGAACTTGATGGGCTGGGGCTCAGGCAAGTCGGATCGAACATTGGGGTCTGAGAAATCGATCTTGTTTCCAAAGATAAGATCATTGATGTAATCGTTGAGACGGTGCGTCGGTGTGCCGTCCATCATTGAGTGCTCTCCCATAAAGCCCGATGTGCCGTTATCATTGACGATAAACTGGAGAGGCTTATCATACCAGCGGTTGGCGCCATCGCCGTGCCAGTATTGGCGAGCACGCTCTTCTAGTGTGACGGGGGACGCATCATCCAAGCATACCACGAACGAGGCAGACTCGATGGCCTCCAGAGCCGCCTTGTTCTTGGGGCTTTCTTGGATCAGCACTTCACGAGCATCCGCCCAAACGTCTCGGTTTTCTGAGGTCAGCGCGCCCACAGGTGATACCCGCTGCGCGATCTGGTAAATGCGGTTAAACTGGTGCTCAAGCTCTGATGTATTGAGTTGCTTGCCGGCAATTTCGTGCTCGACCTTGAAGAATTGGTTCTTGCGAATGACCACAATGTGCTTGTTTTCGGTATGGGAGAACTTGATAGGATAGTCGGCAGGGCGGGCAGCGACGCGGCTCGCATTGAACATCCACTTGTAACTATCCATGCAAATAGGCAGCTTCTTCATGTACTCAGGTTCGAGGTTGCCACTGTCCACGAGCTTCTTGAATTCCAGCACACTGCTGGTGATCGCTGCAGCTCGCTTGGCAGGGTTGCGTCGCTTGGGGTCGTCTCTGTGTGAATAGAAGTAGCTGACATATGGCACCACCGGGTCTCGGTAGCTCAGATAGGCGGCATCGTTCCACCACTCGTACATCCAGTTCTTTGTCTTCGGATCTTGAGCCTTTTCAACAAGCTTTTGCTGGAGCTTGCTTCCTACTCCGCCCGGTTTAATGAACTCAGCAACCGCGGCTTTACTTTGCTCGAGCTCGGTCTTCGAGATGATAGGACTTAAGCTCTTGAGGTATCTCTTGGCAGTCTCTTCGAGAGTTGGGACTGGAAGGCGCGGAAGAGAGTCTTGAAATCTCAGCATAGCACCCTTTGACTTGTCTTCGACATAGCCTGTCACAGAATAGTCTTGTTAGCCGAGGCAAAATATTTGGTATGCGGGAAAAGACTCGTATGTTCGATCGATGAAGCCACGAAGCAAAAAGCCTAGTCGCCTTGTACGCGAGAGGACATACCGGCAGGGAGCGAGCTGCTGTTGCGTTTAGGTGCCATGGCGATGCGATGGGACTGCTATGAGCGGGTGTATAGATTAGCAACCGGTTCAAAGTGCGACGAAACGGAGCGAGACGAGCATCTTACAGAAGAAAGCGCAACGCGTCGAAAGGTGCTAGTCGGTCTGGACGAACGTATGGCTGACAACATGGCAAATGTGGGAGACAAAGGGGGAAGCGACGTGGTTGAGGTTGGCAGAGCGTTTATATCGGCTGCGAAAGATCCGCTCAGATACCGCGGCTCTTGGACCTCGTTGCCCGCAGGATAGCGCAAGGTAGGATTGGCCGTAACCGTTGCCGACCGAGTGTGCGTTCAAGGCCAAAACAAGCGTCGGATGTTATTGGGTGGCTGACCTAGCTTGCGCAACTCGAAAACAGCAGAGATGCCTACGAATCGAGGGGAATTGCAGGAGACAGGCAATGGAGCCGCGGGAATCATATAAAATACCGTCTCGTGAAATGCGACCAAGACCTCTAGAGCGATGTCGACACAGCGGCCACATGCCACATGCAGGAAACGACGCTGGGCTATTGGGCCGCCGCTTACCGCTATCGGGACTTGATCTCCACTGGACCCCGGATGCCACGAGCCGAGGTAAATTTCTGGGTTACCGAACGCTGCGTAGGGCACCGGTTGCACGACCACGGATAGCAGGAGCGCGCTATCGATAACGCTACGGGGCAAGGGATGGTGGCTGATGTACGGAGATGCTCAGGCACAGATGACTGTACATAAGTGCTGGGCCCAACCTATCATCTGCAGCTGAGGAATGGAATCCTGATTTGGTATCAGATCCATGCGCGGTGCCACCGGGATCAAGCGCTGCCCATTCGCATCTAGATCTGGCAGCAGTAGGCTCAGGCGACCATCCTCTCCGCAGATGCATAACAGAAGAACTCTGCAAACCTGAAGCTTCTATTGCAAGACATACTGCCACAGCGCATCGGCTGACCGCCTACTTCAACAGGAAGTCCTCAACTACGGAAGCTGATTCGGCGCATCCTTGCTGCTAGGACCAGCAATCTGTATGGGCTACATCAGTATTTCTGTTATAAGCAAGTCACACGCGCCAACACCAACTCCGTAATCCGGAGCAGTGTAAAGTAAGATATGGAGCATATCCGCTGGCTGCCGCGCACTATTAGATAGCTCATCGCAATCAGCACCTTCCACCCATCATTATCAGATTGGCTACCGATATCTGTGTAGAACAGCCAGATAGCGCACCAGCTTCTTCTGGGGTATCTTCAGATCCCGTTTGGCTGAACCATGATCTTATTTCCTTGATACCACTGCTCATCTCATGTATTGATTTGATATACTGGCCTCGTCTATATTCCGGCTCAGGGGCGTCCCGAATCTGTCTCAAGTTGAGCTTCGTCGCCCTTGTCGCGCCTGCGATTACACCTACCTGAAGATACGACATCTCGTAATCTCGATACAGAGCTCATTTTCCAAGATCATCGTTTATTCTTCTGCCTCAAAGCAACTCCCTCCGTACCACTTGCAAAGTAGCCAGAAAAGATGCACCAAGACCAAGATGCTCACCGTGGACGGCTTATCGCCTCAGTCGCTGCAACTGTCATCTCCCTGGCCTGCGGCACAAACGTGAGCAACCATTTCATGATTTTGCATCCTCGTTCAGTTAATCCACACATTTCCCACTACCCTGCGCTGAAGATGAATAGAGAGATGAATATCGTCAGCTGATTTGACCCAATAAACCAGTATGTCTATTCTGCATGGGCGCCACAGTTCGCCGAAAAGCTCAGACTCTCCACCACGGAGAGCAACCTGATCGGTCTATTCGGCAACCTAGGCATGTATACAATGGGTGTCCCCATCGGCATGTTTGTGGACGATCGCGGATCGAGACCTGCTGTGCTTGCTGGCGCTTTCCTCCTAGCTATTGGCTATGTTCCCCTCTGCATCTCCTTTGAGAAAGCCGCGGGCTCTGTACCTGTGCTTTGCTTCTTCTCCTATCTGACTGGCCTGGGTGGATGCATGGCTTTTGCGGGTGCTGTCAAAACATCTGCGCTCAACTGGCCAAGCCACCGCGGCACGGCCACAGCGTTTCCGCTTGCTGGATTTGGGCTCAGTGCCTTTTTCTTCTCTTTCGTTGGAGCAATCCTTTTCCCTGGCAGCACCAGCTCCTTCTTGTTACTATTGGCATGGGGCACGTTTGGCCTTACTTCTATCGGCTACTTCTTCTTAAAGGTCTATCCCCAGGTATCCTATCAGGAAGTGCCCACCCAATCATCCGAACCATCGTCGTCTAGTCGAGCAAGATCGCGTAGTGTAACCGAACCTGGTATGTTAACCGACCCCGATGCCGTTCACCCAGATCTGGCCGTGCCACCACAGGCTCTTCCAGGATCAGACGCCAGTCGCGCCGATGCCTTAAATGACACCGAAGCTGGTGATGCCCCGAGCACCGAGACTTCATCTTTAATTGTCGGTGCTGCAGGCGCCGAGATTGTTGGGCGCAGTAGTATTGATCAGGATATGTCTTATCGACTAGATGTACGAGGAGTGAAGCTCCTGTTTTGCCTGGATTTCTGGCAGTTGTTTTCCATTATGGCAATCCTCGCTGGAACCGGCCTCATGACTATCAAGTACGTTTTTCATACCTCTCTTGCCGACCTGTTACCGACGAAACTAACGTCTGAAAAGTAATATCGGAAATGATGCAAATGCCCTCTGGAAGCATTATGATCCCTCAGTTGATGAACCGTTTCTCGTTAGCCACCAGCAAATACACGTATCTATTCTTTCTGTCTTCAATTTTGTAGGCAGGCTACTAAGTGGTAAAGCTATCTGAAATCGCCCTCAATACTCTGTCTAAGGATTAATTTAACCTTGATACAGGAATTGGTTCTGATTATCTCGTCAAAACTCTTCGGGCCAGCCGCATCTGGTGTCTAGCTGTGGCTTGTCTCATTTTTCTCCTGGCACAAATCTGTGCCTTGCAAATCGAAATGCCACACAAACTTGTATTCGTTTCGGGTCTTTCTGGCTTGGCTTACGGCTTCCTCTTTGGTGTCTTCCCTTCCATCGTTGCAGAAACATTTGGTATTGGCGGGCTGAGCCAGAATTGGGGTTTTATGACTCTTGCCCCAGTGGCCTCGGGAAATGTGTTCAACCTGCTGTACGGAAGGATCTATGATCACCACAGCGTCGTTGAACCTGATGGCACACGATCTTGCGACGACGGCATCGCTTGCTACCGCCCTGCTTATGCGGTGACCGCGACTGCATGTGCCTTGGGACTATTTATCACGCTATACATCATTCACTACCAGAGGACCCAGTACTTAAAGGCGAAAGACAAGCTGGATGAAGAAGACTGATGTATTCGCATATTGCAGGGTGCTTAAGATGGGAGCACAGCTGCAACTGATTTTACCAGCGTTAGTTATTCAACAATATTAACATCTTTTCAAAATTTTCTCTTTTCCTCTCAAACTGTAACAATAATGTTATTACAACGGCATAGCGTTCCAACAGCTATTATTTGTTGAGTGTCCGCCACTGGCCCAGGTGGTTCATGCATCTAAGCGATTTCGCAATAACGCTTATGGATACAAGCACAGAATCACGCTAGCCGTTTATGTCCAGTTATGTCATCTCGTTTCGGTCACGGGTACCTTTGTCGTGGGCCAGACGCATCATCCTTTTCCGCCCGACAACACTACCTACGAACGAATCGCTGTCGTCGCGCAGCCTGCGATCTGACGCATCCAACGCATGTCTCATTTTTTGACAAAATGGGCGCCCTTCTTTCTCTGCCGCTGCTCGCGGTACCCAGCTTAAGCACAGTACGTTACATTGAGATCGAGCTTTATTCCTTGAAGGCGCCTGAATCTCTGCCAGACCCGGTGCTTCATCGTTTTTTGCTCAAAGCGACTATATTATGACTGACTTGCTAATTTACGTTATGTAGGCAACATCTTGCCTGGCCAGCTGCTGCGGTGCAGCTACTTGCTCCATGGTTTGTAGCGCATGCGGCAAATGTGGAAACAGGTGCGATAATGTCCAGCTCGTTTCGGATTTGTCGAAGGTTTGGCTAATAGTCCCGCAGTATTGCTACGCGCATTGCCTACGCTCTACTTCTCCTCATAAACTCGATATTAGCATGGATTATGCTCACCGATTGGGCTATAGAAAAGCTTCAGCATCTCGCACTTGATTATGTGAAGATCAACTGTCCCACGGGGCAGTGCTATGGATGGCTGGCTGCTCATCGAATCAACTTTGCTCTCGGACTTCTGCACCTCATCTTCGCTGGCCTTCTATTCGGCGTTCAGTCCTCGAAAAGCCCTCGAGCCGCTATACAAAATGGTTACTGGGGACCCAAGATCATTGCTTGGCTGGCACTCATTGTCATGTCTTTCCTCATTCCCGACAAGTTCTTCATGTTCTGGGGAAATTATGTCTCGTTTGCTGCGGCGATGCTGTTCCTTGTTCTCGGTCTCATTTTGCTCGTGGACTTGGCGCACACTTGGGCTGAGTACTGCTTAGCACAAATCGAAGACACTGACTCTAGGTTCTGGCGAATCGTTCTCATAGGCTCGACATTGGGCATGTACTTGGCATCCATCGCGATGACCATCATCCAGTACATCTTCTTTGCTCAGGGCCAATGCGCCATGAACCAGACTGCCATCACCGTCAATCTGATATTATGGCTGATTATTTCCGTTGTGTCCGTTAATCCCACGGTTCAAGAATACAACCCTAAAGCTGGACTGGCCCAAGCCGCAATGGTGGCAGTCTACTGCACTTATTTGACAATGTCAGCTGTTTCCATGGAACCCGATGATAAGAACTGTAATCCCTTGGTCCGCGCTCAAGGAACAAGAACTACGTCCGTTGTTATCGGAGCCATTGTCACAATGCTCACAGTTGCTTATACGACAACCCGCGCGGCCACCCAAAGCCTTGGCCTAGGAGGCAACGCCGACGGAATTCGACTCCCGGAAGATGATGAGCATGACTTGGTCACACAGCAGCCTATGGACCGCCGTGAAATGCGGGCCGAAGCTCTGCGTCGTGCTGTGGAAGAAGGCAGTTTGCCAGCTGATGCTCTATTGTCAGACGACGAGAGCGACGCTGGCGGAGATCACACACACGATGATGAGAGATCCAACACCCAGTACAATTACTCAATGTTTCACATCATTTTCTTCCTAGCCACGGCATGGGTATCGACACTTCTCACTCTCAATTTCGAGGAGTCAACTCGAGATGGTAACTTTGCTACAGTGGGTCGTACCTACGGAGCCAGTTGGGTCAAGATTGTAAGTGCCTGGATTTGCCACGGCATGTATATTTGGACGCTCATTGCGCCTATCTACTTCCCCGAACGCTTCTCTTAAATTCGGTGGCATGTACACGTTTTTCTTCACAATTTTCGCAGCTAAACCCGATTGTATACTACTGAGTGTACATTCATTCACAAAGGGGGATTTGGCGATAGTATCCATTCGTCTGAAGAGCTGAGAAACCGATACCCCTCAAGATTGTCTGACTGGTTAGCTGCGCTATCAGCTTACTATAATATATCACTATAAATTCGACCTTTATCACTGTCCGATTTGTTTGGAGAGCATATGCAGCTTCTTTAACAATGCTTTTTGGTCCCTTGTATAACCGGCATAACTAGAATGTTTTATTAGGTAAAGGTGAAGGAGTTTGCGATTTCGATCAATTTATTAAATCTGTTATATTACAATCTGTTTTTCTGCCGTGAACCCAGCCACATGAGAAGATCGTAGAAGACATAGGTCGCATTTCTGCATATGGAAAACCATTACCAGTGCGATACAAAATAATTACTCTAAATGATGTAGCCCGTCCTTAATTCTCCTTTTGTCCATCTATAGCCCCTGCTGCCTTTGCGGCCGCGCCCTGATTTAAACCAGCCTCTTTATTGCTTCCCTGACCCTGCAATTTCAAATCCTGCATCTGTTGCTTGTCCTGTTCCCATTGAGAGTTGGCATCACCAAATTCCTCCTTAATCTGTTGCTCTTTGATCTTTCGGTCTTCTTCCTCCTTCTCCCTAGCAATTCGTTCTCTTTCCATTTCCTGTAGAAAGTTTAGTTAGCATAGGTAGTTCCACCAAGCGTAATCGGAGAAAAAAACGGAAGGACAAAGACAAAAATACGCACTTCCATATGTTTGATATCATCAACGCTAGGCTCGTACAAATGCCAAATGGTATAGTGTGGCAAACCAACAACAGAGAATCGCATTCGTTTCGCCATCTATTGAGTTTGTCAGTTTAAACTTCTTCAGGTGTTTGGTAGCCCTTATATTCACCTTGCCAAACCCCTCCGTTTCGGCATGCTTCTCGAAACTAAAAGCAGGGAAATGGACACCGCTGCGAAATACTTTGGCTTTCGCCAGAATACTGACACCTCCAACTCCGTCAATCTCCATCTCCATGTCTGGGTCGCCATAGGGGTCTCGCAAATAGGCAAGATGGGGTCGCCATGTGGCATATTCGGCATAGCCCTCTACAATGACGGCATCTTCGTCCAGTGTATCGGCCAACGCAAGAGCGGTTTCGGATTCTTGCCAGGAATTCAAATCGTAGGGCTGTTCACCACCGAGCCAGTCAGGAAGAGGACGCCACACATCTTGAATATCGTTAGCACAAACATAGGATAGCACAGATCCGTGATCAACATACTAGGGACAATGACGTCTTTATTGTGTCGCATCAGATCCTCCAGAATTGTAAACGGCGCAGTCTCAACGTCCACATCACGCCAGTATACCCAAGAATGATACGGTCGCAGAGCAGCACTGAGAAGCCAGTTGCGCGCTTGGGCCATAAGCTTTCTGCGGCTAGCCTGAGCGGCAAATCCGTGTCGACTTTCAACATCCTGGTTCACCTTTTGGCCGAAATCCTTTTCGATGATGGAGATCTCGCCATATGGCTGCTTTGGGTCCGCATCCGCTTGGATAGCCTCCAAGTTTTCCGAGAGGACTTGCAGTGTCCGGTCTTTCGAATCGGAAACGAGAAAGGCGAGATCAATCAGATTATGGGGATATGTAAAGTTCTTTAGGTGGGAGAAGAACATTGGCAGATGTTGCTCGGCATCCCGAAGCGGTACACATAGCAGGATACGCTCTTCGCGCTCCCAGCCGCGCGCAGATCCTTGCACGTTGGTGAGGTCGTAGTATCGCACCGTTTCGAGTTTCAAGTCCTCATATCCGGATAAGATGCCGAGCGAGATCAGAGAAGCGACGGACTTTGGCTGTCCAAACCAGAATATGAGAAGGACAATGATAGCCACTACTATACCAATACGAATCGCAGTCCTCTTGCGCTTTTTGTGAAGAGGGACGGTAGCTCTCGGTTGGAATCTGCAAACGATTCGGTCAGTACATCAGTTGAAGTCGAATCGCGCGCAAGGAGAGGGGGAGAAAATCAGCACCTATGGGGGGAAATCTCGAAGGTGTCGGCGCGCGGATATCCATTGGAAAACCCGCTGGAGTGATGCCGTGGCATCATTTTGAAGTCGTTGGAAGACTTATGAAAACATCAATGGCCCTCTATTAATCGCGTACTGCACGCGGGCGGCTTCTACCACCTGCGTGATTGAATTGGAGTGATCAAAGCCGGTGATTTGTGACAAGACAGGAGGCAAGGCCTAAACGTAACGTGTATGGAGAGGTGCCTCGTATCCAGAAAGACCCCTTGATCCTGTTGCGGCCATTCCACAAAAAAATGTTAGCCTGCTTCGTACAGAGTACTTTTTTCGCAGAGCCCGCCAGATAAGCACCACAGGCAAAATATATCTATTTATAGCATAGCTTGCAAAATACAGCATTTATTTACGGGATATTTCTCAAATTTAATCTTGAGACTATCCAAGATATCATTTCAATACTTCAATTTTAGTAATGGACTACTTTGAGTGGGATGCATGTAATTGCGAGATGCCTAGAAGTCATTTATTCCGCCAATATATATACTGAGGCTTCTCTGTTAAGCCCCATCGAATCGCAATACTGTAAATTCTACTGCCTGTTTTAATTACCAACTCAAGCATGACTCGGAGAATAGATGAACCAGGCTAGTACGGAGTGGTAGCACTATGTGTGGATTTCGCAGGCTCCAGGTTAGCTGCCTGTGAGCCCCTCCACAGAGGAAATGGGCAAGCTATCGCGCACCACTTCGTGCTAGCCTAGGAGTTCGTCACTGTCACTTCTGGCCACGAAGAGCTATATTTCCTTGCGCTGCTCATGCGCCTTGTTATTTCTTCCAATTATTGACGACGGGATACAGGACACGATTATTCTCATTGCTCTTCCAAAGCGATTGCTTACTATTTCAGCGCAATGGCTGCCCAAAATCAAATGCATAATCTGACAACGCTCATCAAACGGTATTTGGATATCTCGATGTGCTCTTTGGCTCCCACGATGCTGACTGCTTGGCAGACTCGAAGCTGCAACCTCACGCCTAGAGGACATCGCTTCCTCTACAGAGCTCCCCAAAGATGTTCCCGGCCTTGCCCAGCCCGCAACTCCTCAGTCGGAAACTGCTGCAACCCCGCTGCCACCCGCCCCGAAAGAGCCTCAGGAGGCGCTGCCCGAGTCTATCGAAGATTTCGATGCTTTCCTAAACACGAGCCTTGATAAGTATATCAAACTCAGCAGTCAGCTGGGCGGGGTTGTTGCTCAGCAGGTCCGTACCTACCTGCTCGTTAATCTCTCGTAGCACTGGTCAGGAGAGCTAACTATCAAGCTGCAATGTAGGCGTCGGAGGTTCTCAGGGGCTTCCAGGAACAACGAAAATTCCTGCTCATTGCTACCAAGGCGGCAAAGCCGAGCACCTCAGGATCTAGCTTGACTGTCTACCAGAACTTGCTTAAACCTATCAACGATGCTGTCATGGCCGCGACCGAGCTCAAGGAATCAAACCGACCCGACCCAATGTACAGCAACTTGAGCGCTGTTGCGGATGGAATCATGGTGATGGGCTGGGTTACTATTGATCGCCGCCCATACACCTTCGTCGAAGAATCTTTGGGCGCTGCGCAGTTCTTCGGCAACAGGGTTTTGAAGGAGCAAAAGGACAAGTACGTCTAACATCTGGATGAAATGTTGTTACCAAATAGCTAACTCTTTTCTTTTCTCACATCTTAGTGACCCTAAACAGGTTGAGTGGGTGCAGTCTTTCTATCAGATCTTCCATGACCTTGGCGATTACATCAAACAACACCATGCCTCTGGTGTCGCTTGGAACCCGAGAGGAGAACCGGCCGAGGAAGTCGCAAAGGCTTTGACTGCTGGCAAAGCGTCGCAACAGCCTCCGCAGAGCAGCGCTCCGTCAGCTGGTGCGCCACCACCACCTCCTCCGCCGCCGCCCCCCGGACCGGCTCCCATCTTGGATATACCCGTCGAATCTGCAAAGCCGGCTAGTGCGGCACCCGCTGGTGGCTTTGGAGCAGTTTTCTCAGAATTGAACAAAGGCGAATCTGTGACCAAGGGCCTACGTAAAGTGGACAAGTCGGAGATGACACACAAGAACCCTGCTTTACGGACAGGATCCACGGTCTCAGAGGCTCCCCGGGCTAAGAGTCCTGTCCCGGGCAAGAAGCCCAAGCCTGAGAGCATGAGGGTTAAGAAGCCAGCGAGCAAAGTTCTTGAGGCCAACAAGTGGACTATTGTACGTTCCCTTAGACCATTAACAGTTGAATTATTACGTACTGACCGTTCCATAGGAAAACTACGATAAGGAGTCCGAGCCAGTAGAGATTGATGCTTCCATTACCCACTCCGTACTGATCAGCCGATGCAACAACACCACTGTTATTATCAAGGGCAAGGCAAACCAGGTCACGATTGAGAACTCTACTCGGTTGTCTCTCGTCGTTGATTCGCTAGTCTCCACCGTAGATGTGGTAAAGGCGAACAACTTTGCGCTTCAAGTACTTGGAACCGTGCCCACCGTCATGCTAGACCAGATCGATAGCGCGCAGATTTATCTCAGCAAGGAGAGCTCCGCTACCAAACTGTTCACGAGCAAGAGTGATGGAATTAATGTGAACATCCTGGCTGGGCCGGATGATGACTACAAAGAGGTGCCGCTGCCTTCTCAAATCTGCCACTATTACAGTGAAGAAAAGGGCGAGATGGTGAGCGAAATCGTGGCCCACGCAGGCTAGACACGTACCTCGCGATAGATAGAGAGAGAGACATATGGTATATAGGAGACAATATATACAGCACTATATTCAGATAGAGATAGAATTGAATATAGTAATCTTTACAAGATTCTTTGATACGATGAGACAAGACGAAGAGTTCTGACCACTTGAGAACAATCAATCTGCTGGTAGTAAAAGCCCCCTATTTCGTCATATCCCAGGCCGAGTTCCGGTACCTATCAGTACTATCGAGTACTAATCTACCAGTCTGTGGCACTGACAGAAAAGTAGCTTCAGGTATAGGTGCGTACCCCATAGGTTCCCCGCACCGACAGACCGTGCTGCCGGTATCGCAGCACTACGCCCCATTGAGTAACGCAGCCCCTCTACTGTCATTCTCCAGAGAATTGCGACTTCACCAACCAATTATCTACCCACTAAGCCAACGCACTGTGACTCTGAACCGTTTCTAGCAGTCTGTTTTTTTTTTTTTTTTTTTTTTTTTTTTTTTTTTTCAAGAACAAGAAGCATCCTGAGACATCAATTGTGCATATACTTCTGCATTATCATCACTTCCTAGGCCTTTGTTAGTTTCCTTCGACGAGTAATTGCTTCCTTTGCATCAAAGTCGGGTTGTGCGGGAGCAATACAGTATAAGTTTCCGCTTATGCAATCGTAAAGACGAAATTGCTCTCCATCATCAACTACAGTCTCGTTTTCTGAGAAACCCCCTTCCTCTATACATTCAAAATGGCAGCTGAAGACAAATCTGCCAACCCCCTCAAACGTGTCGACCTCGATGGTCACGATCTCCCACCTTCACCCGCACCATCGAGCCCTCGAAACGGACGCCGCCGTTATGCTCTAGCGACCGAATTAGTCTATACCGAGGGAAAAGATCAGTATGGCGCTTCAAGCACTCCAATCTATCAGTCTGCGACCTTTAAGCAGAGTTCTGCCAGTGGCGGCCAACAGGAATACGACTATACAAGATCCGGCAACCCTACACGCACTCATCTCGAGCGCCACCTGGCCAAGATTATGAATGCAAACCGCGCCTTGGCTGTCAGCTCTGGAATGGGAGCTCTCGATGTGATCTCGCGACTTCTGCGTCCTGGTGACGAGGTCATCACTGGCGACGATCTGTATGGCGGCACACACCGTTTGCTGACATATCTTGCGACCAATCAGCAAATCGTCGTACACCATGTCGATACAACAGATGTCAATGCCGTTAGAGAGCGGCTCTCGGAAAAAACGACTATGGTGCTCCTCGAGACTCCTACAAACCCTTTGATTAAAATCGTTGACGTACCGTCTATTGCGCGTTCAGCGCACGAACTCAATGAAAAGGCTCTTGTGGTTGTTGATAACACTATGCTGTCTCCCATGCTGTTCAACCCCTTGGACGTCGGCGCAGACATTGTGTATGAGTCGGGAACCAAGTATCTCTCCGGTCACCACGACATTATGGCCGGCGTGATTGCCTGTAATGATGCGGCGATTGCCGATAAACTCTACTTCACCATCAACTCGACCGGATGTGGATTGTCTCCCAATGACTCGTTCCTTCTGATGAGAGGAGTCAAAACGCTGGCTATCCGTATGGAAAAGCAACAATCCAATGCACAAGCCATTGCCGAGTTCCTAGAATCACACGGGTTCAAGGTACGATACCCCGGCCTTAAGTCTCACCCACAATATGACTTGCATTGGGCAACCGCCAGGGGAGCCGGCGCAGTATTGTCTTTTGAAACAGGAGATGCAGTACTCTCGCAGCGAATCGTGGAGGCAGCCCGTCTGTGGAGCATTAGCGTCAGCTTCGGATGCGTAAACAGTCTCATCAGCATGCCCTGCCAGATGAGCCATGCCAGCATCGATGCCAAGACTCGAAGGGAGCGACATATGCCTGAAGACATCATCCGGCTCTGCGTCGGTATCGAAGACGTCGATGATTTGATAGAGGACCTGTCTCGTGCTGTAAGTTTGTCTTTCGAACTAATTGCCTATTTTGTTCCTTTGCTAACGACTTCATCCGTTCTTAAGCTTGTTCAAGCTGGCGCAGTAACAGTCTCTCTTGATGGATTCCAGGCTGTTGAGCCGGCTCAGACGCAATGAAGGCCTGGGAGGATCTGGTCAACGGTGGATCAACTATAACGAGTCATCTACTCTCTGTACGTTTTGAAGCAAGTCGCTTCTGTCTTACAACACCAGTGCGAGGTTCGCCCTCCTATAATGGGCCTCTATGAGCGCGGAGGACACTAAATACCCCCGGAGGGTATGAGAGTGAGCTACTACTGAGCGGCAAAAAGCGCTGGCCTTAGTTGCCTCGTAGACATGATAATGGTGCTTATCGGCTTTCTCCGTACGATGCACATGTACGAGTAGATCCCAATGGAGCTCCTTCGTGTCCTATTTGTTACAGCTTTGGGTTTTGCTAGTGCTACTGCTTTGAGTGCTGTAGTTTTTTTTTTTTTTTTTGTATGGAATACTCTATATACCAAGCAATACGATTAATGAAGGTAGCAGGGTGGTGAATTTAGAGCCGTGAATTAAGCACGAAGTAGTGCGGAGGCAGCCAACCGGCAAGAATGGCGCTAAAGTCAAGCATATTTATCTAATTCTGAGCTATTTCGCCCAGGGGTGGACTGCGAACCTGAAACCCTGCACATGTAATTTATCCAATACGATTCTTTTTGCTCAAGCTTGCTCTGTCACTGGTGTATGGGATGAGGTTCCTCTCTCTTTCTTTTCCCGGTCTTTCTGATATAAAAGACGACGTATGGCGAGTGAAAAAAGTGGCAGGTTTTTCTACTGTGGACCCTCCTGAGACGCTCGTCTTTAACAGTCGATCGAGTCAACTTGAAAGACAAGAGTACTAATGCTATTGGAAAAATTAGTATCATCATAGCGTTATTTTTAACCTTGCAAAAGTTCGGTCTAGTAGAATTAGTTTGTATTTGTACACACCCTAGCCTTTGTCCCTTCTTTCCAATTACACACATACATAATAACTCTCAAAGTAAAATGGAATATGTAGCGTTCTACCAGAACATCCATCTCTCCTTCAGGAAATACATACTGTACCAGTTAGCTTATGCCATCTAACAGACCGTCCTTGAATTGATTGCCGTCATCGTCATAATCGGCACCATTGCCGTTTCCGTTTACCTATGCGTAACATAAATGACGTACCTGGCAGAATGACGGACGGAGAGAAAGAGCATTTCGAGATGATCTCTTGCATCTCCCTCTCACTTCTAATTATAGGGCTTGTACTTTTCTCTACAGTAGATTCAAATGAGACATACCTATGAATTGGCATGCATCATCCTTTGGCAGTTTCTCTTCCCCACAGCACGGCATGGCGGGCACATCTGCACATCTCAGCTTACCAGCAGACTTGTAATTTTTATCCACAGACTAAGCGCCTATACCCACACGAGCATGGGCGATTCCACGTTTTTCCTCTTTTTCTTGGAAGAGGGAGTCTACCGACCTTGCGTACGGGTCAGAATTGCCCCGTCGATTGGCGCCTTCACAGCCACCGACATTTTCGTTTCACGCATATTTACTCGCCCATGCCCTCAGCTCTTCTATTGGTGACTCCTGAGCAGGATTTTACTCTCGGAAACCTGGCAGCCTTCCACTGAGGGCCAGAGCCTTAGAAGCAGCAAAGCCTGTAATGCCCCGTATCTGCACGGCCTGAACGCCAATCTCCTCTGCCTGGCAAAGCGTCTGGAGCCACCGGAGGCTTGCCACGTCGTCAACCCCTGGGCCAGGCCTGCGCTACGTCGCTCGTTGAAGCGGAATACCAAAGGTATTTAGTATCGTGCATTGCCCAGAGCGAGAGTCAGCCGAAGCACCAATATTTCTGCTCGGACATCTCTAGCCTTGACTACATATTAGTAGTCGCCGTCTGGGCTGTCCACTAACACCACCACCATTATCGCCTTTGAGCCCATGTTGTTACATTGAACAGGGACGAGACAAAGAGATATTCATTAGCCCCACCCCTTGGCATCGACCCGCGCTTTGATTCAGGCTGTTTCAATGGCTAGTCCCAGCCATCGCCGCTTTGGCTCTCAAGGCCAGCGCCAAAGCCTCGTCCACAACGAGGGCCTCGAACCTGGACCTGTTTATAATAAGACCTACGGCGCTGAAGAGACGCTTCCTCCCCCAAATACCACCAGCGGCGAATACAAACGAACCCAGTGGCGGCGAAGTGGTGAAGGACAGAACATGAAGCTCTTTAAGATCAAGAGCGGCGGCGAAAGTGGCCGCAACGGCATTCACCCCTGGCACTTCTTCAGAATCTGCTTCCGATCTTCCTGCAAAGCCAGCGCAGCTGTCAATATCCTCTGGCCTGTTGTTCCTGTCGCTTTGGCTGTTCGGTGTAAGTCGACGCGAGCTGCGGTGGCACGGAGGCTCTGTCCACCACATCTTTATAGAGTTTTTTCGGCGCCGTTCAACTGACTTTGAATATCGTGGTCTCCTAGATTCTTTGCCAGAACAACATGTTCTCATTTTCACTCTCTCCTACATTGCAATGGCACCTTGTGCCAACCTAATTGGATTCGCTGGCCAAGAGCTTGCCCGCAAACTTCCCCACGTTCTCGGCGTCCTGATTGAGACGACCGTCGGTTCTATCGTCGAGATCATCCTCTTCATGGTTCTACTCTCCATGAATCAGTTTCTTGTCATAAAGGCCGCCATCCTTGGTTCGATTTTAGCCACTATGCTTCTCTGCTTGGGCCTCTGCTTTTTCGTCGGAGGATTATACCACGAGGAACAGAGCTTCAGCGATACTATCAGCGAGGCTGGCAGTGGTTTACTTCTCACAGCGTACGTCTTTCTCGCCTGCATTCGAATAATGAATGTTAGCTTACCATAATTCCAGCGGCGTGGCATTAGGCATTCCTACAGTCTTTCAGCGAGGACTCCCGGAATCCAATATGACAATTGAAGAGATGGCTCACAAGACCCTAAGCATCTCGCGAATTGTATCCGTCCTGCTCATTATTGCATACTGCGTCTTTGTCTTTTTTCAAGCCCGGACGCACCACGGTCTCTACCATGACATTTTCGAAATGGACGAAGAGCGCGACCGCGACGGTCACAAGGACGCCGCCAAGGACAAACTGACCCTGATAGAATGTGTCATTGCACTGAGTGTTGCCGTTGCTCTTGTTACGTTGATTGCAATCACCCTTGTTTTGCAAATCGAGCCCATCATCGAGCACTCAAGGGTGTCTGACGCTTTCATGGGTCTTATTCTGGTTCCTTTCGTCGAGAAATTCGCCGAGCATATCACCGCTATTGACGAGGCGTGGGACAACCAGATGAACTTTGCGCTGTCGCATGTCCTGGGCGCCACTCTTCAGACGGCCCTGTTAAACGCGCCCCTGGTCGTCATCGTGGCTTGGGGCCGCGATAAGGCTCTGGATCTAGACTTTGGCATTTTTGACCTCGTCATGCTTATTCTCGCCATTCTGACTGTTGGTCGATTTTTGCAAGATCAGAAGAGCAACTACCTTGAAGGTTTCCTCTTGGTGATTCTTTACGTGGCTATCGCGGTCTCTGCTTGGTACTATCCGAATCCAGGCCACGAGGGAGCCGAAGGGTCTGGCTCTCCAGAAGGTGTAGAAGCTAGCGAGAAGTTCCGCCTTTTTTAAATATGGTCCACATGTTTGTACGGTTCAGCATGGGAAATACTACCTAAACATTAGACTTTTGTTTGCTGCTCGTTCCTACCTGAGCAGCCCGGATACAGCGACTGTAGCATTGTGAAGGACAATTTCGAGGATGTTTTTAGACTTACGAGACCATATATGGCGTTGGATGAGATAGTATACGGCATATATAAAGGTTCTGATCTTGCGCTCAGGGGGGCGTCCACTGGTTTCCCAATTTACTGTTTGTATAAGCGGCTTCACTGTTTGTATAAGCGGCTTCGTCCATTCTTTAGATCTATACACATACTAATCGAAATGAGAAGAACATGAACTTAGTTAAGATTGCATTCTCGACTCCTGGCTTCTCTCTATATGAAGGAATGTGGTACTAGAGTGATGCCTTGATAATTTGCATTTGAGAAGAGGCATGTGATGGTGCTTTGGCCTACCCTACATAAAGTGACAAGATTTCGTTTTCTTAAAGGGAGCACTTACCTATGATATTGGACAAGAATAACATGAAAGTTTGTAGTGGTAGTACTTTTGCCTTCTGGATCCTCGTCTCATCGCTTTGCATAGCCGATAATTTGTGCACCTACGTGCCTCCCATGTGACAAGTAATGATGCTCCTCCTATTGTCCCATCACCAGCTCATCTAGCTGTTGTTTGACCTGATTGGCTTACGTTCTAGAGATGAATGTCCGCCTAAGCCCCGTGTAGTTTAGCGTGCAACAATACTCTGCGCATCGGGCTAAGCGAGATCTCGCAGCCACATTGTTCCGGCGCGCCAGTGCTAGCGCGTGGCTGACTCAGCGCTGCATCTGCTGAATTAAGCTCTCACTGATGATGGCATTATCGGCCAAATAGGAATTTCGCTGTTATCAGAGTTCTCTACCTACTAGTAGCCATTTCGCATAGCTTAAGCCTTGCGTCTATCCTGTGGCTGCGAACGACCAAAGGCTGAGAGTTCTGATTGTTTGGCCGACTCGACTGCTTCGTGCCATATATCCTCTTGTCCGACCTGTCTCCTCGGACGCACCGATGCTGCTGGATCGCCTTGCCCAACAACAGTGCCATATTTTAGGGCAGTACATCCCTTAGCAGCTCGGCGTCACTCGAATGTAGTACCTCGAATAGAATCGGTTGTCGCAATCCAGACTCAACGAGGGGGTTGCCATGGATCGTACGAGGAAGCGTATGTGTTGTGTTTGCGACCCTGCCGCTCACCACTTTATGGGCTAACAGTGAATATTATTAGGAGAGCTTCGAGCTCTTAATGAAAAGGCCTGGGATGGCGACAAGGGTACGGTGAACGAACGACTCCAATGCTTCGTTGTTCGTTGGCTAATATCTTGAACAAAGGCCTCATCAATGTCAGCGGCTCGCTTGACTCGTCTCTCAAGAAGAATACCGCCTTTATAAAAAGGCTTCGAACCGCTATCAGCGCTGCGACCCTCTCGACCTTTTTGCAAGAGATCCGAACGCTTAGCTTGCATAAGTATCTTTCCGAGATCATATCTGCATGCTATGAAGGACTGTGTAGACTTAAAGCCCCAGGGGAGATTGAGGCGGCGGTCGAAATTGTGAGCGCGCTCCATCAACGGTTCGGCCCTACCGAATTCACCGAATACCTTACTTGGCTACTTGGCAAGGGCATGGCCACGCCTGACAAGAGCATTCTTAAAAGTTTGCCGGCAGAGGTGCGCGAGAAAGAGGAGAAAGAGCGCATCACCCGACAGCGTGCTCTTCTCAGGGTGATTACGGAACTCTGGCTTGTTGGTGTGCTGAGGACGCTTGACGATGCGAGCAAACCAGACGATGCTACAAAAGGCGCTACTGGCAAAGCTCCAGAGCTGAAGACTCGGAGTAGCTCCAAAGTTGGCGCCTCTGCGGACCCATTCCCTCTCGAAGTCTTGAAAGATTTGCTCGGTTATGATAGGGAGCACGCTAATTTGCCGCTGCTTGTCATCTTCGTCAAAGCATTTAGCTGGGACATTCTGGGGATCCGAACCACTACGCCTGAAAGTCGCAAGCCTGGAGATGATGACAGTCTACCAGTCACTGAAGATACAAAAGGGCTTTCCGCCGAAGACCAGCCATTCACTCCTCCTGAACTAGCGGACAAGTTCAAAGAGATCTTGAAAAAGTACTTCGACGATGTTGCGAATCACATTGTCCGCGACCAAAAATCCATCCATCTCCAAGCACGGCGCAACGCCGAGGCCTATGTCAAGTCCGGAGAGGTCTTTGAAGATAGGCAAGCTAATTACGAGAAACAAGTGAAAGCTCAAGACAGGCTGGTTGCGAATGCCCAAGTAATAGCAGACGCCATTGGCGCGGAAATGCCTAACCTAAAAGACTCCAATGACCCTCTTGCAGCTTCAAATAACTCTATAGGCTTGGTCAAGACTGGCGATTACCTGCGATCTATGGCAGATGGCGCTGGCATTTGGGAAGATGAAGATGAACGTCGTTTCTACGAAAATTTAGTGGACCTCAAGGGAAAGATTCCGGCTATTCTTCTAGAAGATGGCAAAAAGAAGAAAACGGAGACTGAAGAGCAGCCTGCTAAGAAGCCAGACACTGCCGAAAGCTCAGAACCCACAAAGGCTCCGGAACCCATCGATGACCAATCGATGGCTATTGCTAATAAGACCATCGGAGCACAGGTAGATGCCATCTTGGCTCGTTTGCCGGACCTTACAAATAAAGAAATTATTGACCAGACGGCCATTGATTTCTGTTTTCTCAACTCCAAAGCGTCGCGCAATCGGCTCGTCAAGGCTCTGACGGAGGTCCCCAAGGGGAGAAGCGATTTGCTGCCATCCTGGGCTCGTCTAGTTGCTACCTTGGGCAGATACATGCCAGACGTGCCCAAAGGTTTGGTCGATTATCTGGATGCCGAGTTTCGTAGTCTACAGCGACGCAAGGAAAAAGACTTTCTGGGCCAAGTTCGGTTGAGCAATATTCGGTATCTGGCCGAGCTTACAAAATTTGGAGTAGTCCCTGAGCATGTGGTTTTCCACTGCCTCAAGGTCAGTCTTGATGACTTCTCTCGGATGAATATCGAGATTTTGTGCAATTTAATTGAGAATTGCGGCCGGTATCTCCTCAGGAACCCTGAAACTGCACCGAGGATGGCAAGCTTTCTTGAGACGCTGCAGAGGAAGAAGTCTGTACAGCATATTGGCCAGCCAGAGCGGATGCTCATTGATAATGCGGTGTATCACGTTGATCCCCCAGAGCGACCTGCTATTGAGCAGAAGGAGCGAACTCCAATGGAGCTCTTTATTCGAAAGTTAATCTATGGAGACATGACTAAACGAAATTACAGCAAGATCTTAAAGCAGATTCGCAGACTCCATTGGGAGGAGACAGAGGTAAGACTGTTAACCCCTATCCTGCCGCATTCTCCCCTGTCAGCTGGCTGTATCTATATTATTATGATATTCGACGTTGCTGATTTAATTTGTGTTTCCAAATATAGGTTGTTGCCATTTTAGAAAAAGTGTTTTCTAAGCCTGGGAAAGTGAAATATGGAAACATTCACCTTCTTGCCATATTGTTGAGCGCCCTGTATCGACATCATCCGCATTTTGTGGTCAAAGTCATTGATAACGTTCTAGAGTCTATTACTTTCGGACTGGAACAAAACGACTTTAGGTTCTCCCAGCGCCGTGTTGCTGAAGTCAAGTATCTTGGCGAGCTCTACAACTATCGCATGCTAGAACATCCAGTGATTTTTGACACTATGTATAAGATCGTTCTATTTGGATATAGTAAGTCACACTCTGTTTTCCTTGTAAACATTGGCTTCTCTGCAAGTGAACTAACATATTTGCCAGATGGGCCACCTGTACTTGGCAAATACAATCCTTTTGACCCCGTGGATGACTATTTTCGGATCCGCCTTATCTCCATAATGCTAGAAACCTGTGGGATGTTTTTCAACCGGGGTGCTGCAGGCAAAAAGCTTGACTACTTCCTATCCTTCTTCCAGGTAAGGCAAGCCTATTAATTTGACGAGTGAAGTGTAGCTAATCCGATGCGTTTCTACAAGTACTATGTCCACACGAAATACCCCCTGCCCCTGGATATCGAGTTTCTTGTGCTTGATACCTTTGCATTAACTCGACCCCAATGGAAATTTGTGGAAGATATTGAGGAGGCGACTAAAGCTTTTCAGCTTGCCATCTCCCAAGATCAGAAGACTGCAGGTCTTGACAAGGTGATTGAAGCAGATGATGCTACAAGTGGCCCATCTTCTGAGGATGAAAATGGGGACTTGGACGACGTGGAAGCGGATGGTGATGGTGATGATGAAAGCGCTTCTGAGGAAGAAGAAGAAGCAGAGGTGAGACATAACCCCCGCATTTTCACATGAGGAACAAGCACCATATGAACAGTTCACTAACAGCATCCTTGTCAGGATGGTGATGATGGCTCAACTCACGAAAGCGAATATGATGAGGCAATAATTGTCACCAGACAAGAGGAAGTTGTAGATCCTGAAGACGAGGCCGAATTTGAGCGAGAATATGCGAAAATGATGGCGGAAAGCCTCGAGTCCCGCAAATTCGAGCGCAAACAGTTATTTGATGTGCCACTGCCTGTGCGGTCTAGAAATCGCGAGCCATCGATGTCTACTGGCTCTGGAGAGACGGGACAGAGCGGCACTATGGCCTTTTCCCTGATGACCAAGAGAGGCAATCGACAACAGGTATGTTCATTCATCCACGTTGCTCATATTTCATATCGCCTGTGCTAACGTGCACCTAAGACTCGCACCGTTGAACTCCCTTCGGACTCGACGTTTGCAATTGCTATGAAGACACAGCAACAGGCAGAAAGAGAGGAGCAGCAACGGATAAAGAACCTTGTGCTTAATTATGATCTTCAACAAAGCGATGACCAAGAGGGTAAGTGCATCTCATCTATCTTGTACCCTGCATTTATTTCGACATAGACTCATTCGGATTAGGTAACGAGCGGCCAACGACGTTCTATCATAACCGGGTAGAAAAACCGAATAAAGATCGGGGCCAACGCGTTCGGAAGCTTCAGCTGAGCGATGTGGACTGGTAGGGTGTTTACAATGACAGCCATTTACTATGGCGACGCACGATACAGCTACTCTCTACTGTGAATTTGGGCATCAAGCGATTATAGATCTTGAGCATCATCGGGGCATAAACTTGTGGTGCCCACCACCTTCGGAAAGGAAAGGAACAAAAGTCGGTTGTGCTATATGCAGGCTGATACACAGATCACTACTAGCGAAGGGAGTTGGGACATGAGACCGAGAGGAGGATGAAGATATGGTTCCTTTCTGCCATACTCATGCCGCCTAGTAAGAAAGCTAAGAGATCATTCAACTGATGTTGCAGCATCTGCCGCATTTCATGACACTATCTGAGAGTCATTGGCCAAATGTGCTCTCTTTGTCCGGATATTCGGTCATGGTGGCAGAACGCAGATGACAATAGCAGGGCTCGTACTGTGTTGCTATTGTTAGGGGTAAGCTCGTGCCATGATTGACTGCAAAGCATGGGTTTTCCTGATGGAAGACTTCTCGCGGGCTTCGCCGGCGTAATGAATCCCGCAACAGAAGGGAGGGGCCGAGGGAGGATGCAAGGGACTTGAACTGCGAACCCTTGTATGAGGGTGTCGCCGCCGCTCTTATGTTTACTACCTAGCACTCCTACTTGCACCAGCACCAGCATCTTATTATCCATGTGCCCGGGCGAGGCTAAACAGAACCTGCATCAACTAGAGCGAGGAAATTCATAGGGCATATCTTGAGCCTCTGCCTCAGTAAGCTTGCAGCGATTTATTCCCCGCCGCCAAGCTGGCACCAGGTACCTGGGCATGTATGTAGGTTTGTATACATGTATTGAATAATACTAGTACTGGTACTATGGATGTATGCATCAGAGCGATTTTCTGAAAGCTCACTGGCGAAGACGCAAGCAATGGACTCATGCCGGCTCTCGTATCTGAAGTGGCCGTTGCTATTTTAAGAGTCCAAGCGCTGCATGCTAAACTGCTCCTAGAAGGTCGAAAGCACCAACAAGGCAGTGAGTGTGTGTAACTGTGTGTGCCTACTAGGTAGGTACCTATATGCATGCAGGTACGTGCAGTGTGCCGTCTGAGTTGTTGTTTTGGGCCTGAATAGCGCAATTGAAATTCTGTTCTTCTTTAAATCCTCGTCTTCACTTCTATTCTTCTTCTTCTTCTTCTTCTTCTTCTTCTTCTTCTTTTTTGTCCCTCTCACAGGATACTGCCTCGATTAGGCCGTGGTTCCATATTGGGCTGTGATGACGCCTGCAGCTGCCCATCGACCTATTCCTGGCCTGGGTCTTACTTGTTCCAACTCTAGGCACGAGTGAACTGAACACTTCCCGTACAACCAAATCCAGCAGGTGGTGGCGCACATCACTTGCCGCTCCTCTCAGCGATTTGATACCATTTCTTTTTCTTTTTTTTTCTTTTTTTCTTTTTTGCCTCTGCTTCAAACAGCCTGCTGTAACCTTTTCTACGCTTCACTCTCGCCTTTGCCTCCACTTCTGTTTCTCGCTTCTTAGCCGCTTGGCTGTCAAAGGTTGAGCGTCCTCGTATACAACAGGGGTAGTGGTGCGCTGCAGGCCGGCATTTGCCGCAATCCCGCTGTGTCTTTGGCCTACCTTCTGCTGTCTCACTGCCGGCTTGCCACTGAGTGTCACGACGACTGCTGTTGAGCAGCCTCCTCTGCTGCGAAATTTTGGGGAAATGTTGACTGGTGTTAGCATACAAGCATAAATCTATGGCACACCCGTGAGCTATCTCTCTTTGACCTCGTTCTGCTCTATCTTGTTGGAACAAGAAAGCTGTGTGTGGATACGTGCATGCATCTACGCCTATGGTTTCCGGGCATCAGAGAAGTAGCAGCTGATTGGCACTTTTTACATTTGCTGTTAACCTAAAATTGTATGGTTGAAGTCATCGTTTTTTCTTTATAAATACCTGGCAGCGCGCCATTTTGGTTTTTACTTGGGGTAGCGAAGCAAGATGGCGATCGGTTCGACTGGGTCAGAATGGCCTGTCAAAGATGTAAGTGGATGTGTGTCATTTGATGGCGCCCATTGATATCAACGGCAATCGGTGAAAGGCTAATGAAGGGCTGATTTAATATGAAATAGATCGTCTATACTGCCATCATTGGTGTAGTGATGATAATGGCGCTGCTGGAGTGGTTCCTCTGGCTGGCGGCATTCGTCTACTGCTTATACAAAGCTTTTCGGAAGGCTGAGCATTGGTCCATCAACGTGCTCTGCATCGTCGTGGGCATAGCATTTGTAGCATTCAGGTTGGTGCATATTCAGTTGTGTACAGACCGAGAGCCGCTGACACTCATTCCATTCAGATGCATCTTTCTCCCGATTATGATAGTGACTCTGCCGCTACCAAGCCAAGTTTCCAAATACTGGCCTGAATCCGTCGTCTCAGTTCTCCAATGGTTTGCATTCTGGAGCTTTTCCATTCTACTTACGGTGCCTTGGCTGTTTTGCGTCTACCAGCTTGTCACCAACCAGCTTGGGCGTACAAAGCGTATCAAGCAAGTACTTGATGACGTTACCGCCCCAAAAGTTGTGATTGTGATGCCATGCTACAAGGAAGAGCCTGATGTGCTTATCACAGCTATTAACTCTGTTGTTGACTGCGACTATCCCGCTGCCTGTATACACGTGTTCCTCTCGTTTGACGGAGACCAAGAAGATGAGCTTTACCTCAACACGATAGAAAAACTGGGAGTACCTTTGACCATGGAATCATACCCGAAGAGCATCGACGTCCAATACAAAGAGGCACGCATTACCATCTCTCGGTTTCCTCATGGCGGCAAAAGACACTGTCAGAAATCGACATTTAAACTCATCGATAGAGTATACGAACAATACCTCAAGATGAATGACAATCTATTCATCTTGTTTATCGATTCAGACTGCATACTAGACAAAGTCTGTCTACAGAACTTTGTTTACGATATGGAGCTTAGTCCCGGCAATTCTAGAAACATGCTGGCCATGACTGGCGTCATTACATCGACGACGAAAAAACACAGCATAATAACGCTACTTCAAGATATTGAATATATTCATGGTCAACTTTTCGAGCGCACGGTAGAGTCAGGCTGCGGATCCGTGACTTGCCTTCCCGGTGCCCTGACCATGCTTCGATTCTCCGCGTTTAGGAAGATGGCCAAATATTATTTTACAGATAAAGCTGAGCAGTGCGAAGACTTGTTCGACTTTGCAAAATGCCACTTGGGAGAGGATCGCTGGCTCACCCACCTCTTCATGATCGGCGCCAAACAGCGATATCAGATACAGATGTGCACGTCGGCGTTTTGTAAAACGGAAGCTGTGCAGACCTACCGCTCCCTTATTAAGCAGCGGAGGCGATGGTTTTTGGGCTTCATCACCAACGAAGTATGCATGCTGACAGATTGGCGTCTATGGAAACGTTACCCTCTGTTGGTAATTGTCCGCTTCATGCAGAATACCATCCGCACGACAGCCCTTCTCTTCTTCATCATGGTGCTTGCACTGATATCGACCGTTGCAAAAGTCAAAGATTTGCCTGTGGGTTTTATTGGTGTCTCCCTTGGTCTAAACTGGCTCTTGATGCTATATTTTGGCGCGAAGCTTCGACGTTTCAAAATATGGCTCTATCCACTCATGTTTGTCTTGAACCCTTTCTTCAACTGGTATTACATGGTATATGGCATATTCACTGCTGGGCAAAGGACTTGGGGAGGGCCGAGAGCTGATGCTGCTGTTGCCGACGGCAATACAACCGCACGAGAGGCAGCCGAAAAGGCTGAGAAACAAGGGGACGAACTAAATGTGGTTCCAGAGACATTTCTGCCCGCTCTCGAGGCAAGAAGGGCGGCAAGCACAAAGGGTCGCCCCAACACACGACTTGAGCATAAGAGAAGCGTGGTTAGGCCTCCCGATGGCATTGACGGTATGTTCTCTGCTAGACAGAAGACACCAGCTGGACTTTATACACATCTCGACGAATCGGATATCGGGCTTGGAACACCGATTGCACTGTCCACTAACCCGTCTTCGTCATGGGACGCACTGCAAAGAAGCTCTCTCGAGGGTTTCGAGCTCAACGGGACTGGAACCGTTACAATGGACCAGTTTATGGGGGAGGAAGACAGGAGAAAGTATGCCATAGCCCAGCGGGCACAGTTCCAACGAAGCACCAGGGTTGATGCCGGATCAAATAAGGAATCTCCGGATGTTGAGCTCATTGATCTTTCGTCAGACTCGTAAGATGGTGGCGCTGTCTGGCCATACGACCTGCTTACATGCTGGCATCCCCATCCCTCACCAATACAGATATTTGTACAAACGAACAGGAATCAAGAGGGGGAAAAATGCAATTCGATTTTCGATATTGTCAACATCGTAATACATTGGCTATTATTTTAGACAATATGTTAGTTAGTGTAGATATGTTTATACACATAGAGAAGTCTTTTAACTTTGTTTGCACGAGAAGCCGGCGAGATTTGGAGGGGCATTCTACTTGTAGTGTGATGGCTTTCCCATTTGGTCAATATTATCTACGGAATATGAAGTCTCCGGCATGAGTATATACGCTCGGTAGATTTGGTTAGGTTAGGTTTTTTCACTGTTGTTGAGAGAGTCAAATATAAACATAGAGCTGAGTAGTGTTCACCAATTTGCATGTTGCATAGCATGTGACCCGGAGGATTGAGAACCCTGGGACAGTCGGTATTACTCTTCAATCGTGGAAGGGTCCATCTCATAATCGCCATTTTACCCTCTGTGGCGCGTTGTCAAACCGAACCTGGGTTTGTCTGCCAGACATGGCGGGGCAATTCAAGGAGGGGCATCAAAGCAAATTGGCGGGGTAGTTTTTATGGTTTGGTTATCGTGGCTGCGTCAACGAAGAAACAACGTTGCGCTGCAAGCCACTGACCTAAAGAGTATGTATATGTGGAAAAGAGAATATTCATAATTGTCCAATCATACTTGTCTGACTCGACATCTAGCGAAGCGATTGGAAAATGCAACAACCAATGAAACCAAAGACTGAGAAATCAAGACAGCTGCCAAGGGAAAAGAGAGAGAAAGGCAGATAAATACATGTAATGATATCAATGACAAAAAATAAGAATAATATTGCCTGCTAGTAGTATGGCGCAGGCTTGGCTGGCACCTTACACTCCCTGTAGAGGTTGTCTTGCCGCAGCTTGGCTGTTCTATTGGCCATCTGGTTAGGTACCAAACAACAGCCCTGCAAAGCCAGAGGCCCTGCGTGCCTCCTCTTGGCTCGCCGGTTAGGCTCCCAGGCGCTCAGCTTTCTCGTGGAGTCTGGAAAATTCTGCAACCTTCCATGGGGTACCTCTCTCGGTGGCGGCGGGGCAGCTGCTGCGAGTACCCTTTGGCCTGCCATTTGCCGGCACAGGTACTCGTCGCAGCAGCGCCCAGCGCCAATGACAGGTACCCCGACGGGCACTTTCCAGCAGGCTGCGGCACGTACTGAAATTTTCCTTCAGGTTCGCATTAGTACCTGATCTCACCGCCCACCACCCGCAAGAGCCAGGCCTCCAGGACTATTTGGCATCCCACTTTGTATCGCAACCGCCACTTATCTGAACGGCCCCTCTACTCAGATCTTTTTTTTTCCCTTCCTTTTTTCTCTTCCTATTGTCTTCACCTTATCCTCACCCTTCACCCACCAGGCTTGATCGATTATATCCTGCCTTTACGCCTCTACGTCCCTTGAGCAACAAAATTCCCTTCTTTTTTCCTATTTCTCCCCAAGCTCGGGCCCCTCAGTCAACCACGCAAGTGCGACTGTATACCTACCGACACTCTTCAAGGACAGGGATCAATAGCAAAACACCAAAAGAGACATCATGACTTCCGTCGTCGGTATGTTCCCCGCAGCCGCACGTTCATTCTTATGCTTATTTCTATACTGCGTCCCTCTTTGCTACAGATTGGAAAAAGAATCGCTCTCATGCTGACCAACTCCTCCCTGCGTCGCAGGTGTCGATTTCGGAACCCTCAAGACGGTGATTGCTGTCGCGAGAAATCGCGGCGTCGATGTGGTAAGTTGATGTCATGCACAAATATTACTCGTATATACTCACCGGAGCTGGGCCATCGCTGACAAAAATTCTTTCATCACTTCTAGATCACCAATGAAGTATCCAACCGAGCAACCCCGTACGTCCTACCCAAATAGCCTTATCAGCGAGATTTCTCCCTCCCCACCTCCAATCACATGTGAATGCTTTTGCTAACTACAGTGCTGCAATCCAGATCTTTGGTAGGCTTCGGTCCCAAATCACGCTACCTCGGTGAGGCCGCCAAGACTCAGGAGATTTCCAACCTGAAAAACACTGTCAACTGCCTCAAGCGTCTTGCTGGCCGCTCCTTCAGCGACCCCGATATCCAGACCGAGCAGCAATATGTTACCGCACCCCTCGTCGATGTCAACGGACAGGTCGGCGCTGAGGTCAACTATCTCGGCAACAGCGAGAAATTCACCGCAACACAGCTTGTTGCCATGTACTTGAGCAAGATCAAGCAGACTACAGCCAACGAGATGAAGCTTCCCGTTAACGACATCTGCCTGAGCGTCCCCGCTTGGTTCACAGACTCTCAGCGTAGAGCGCTGCTGGATGCCGCCGAGATTGCTGGCCTCAAGGTTCTCCGACTCATGAACGACACAACCGCCGCTGCTCTTGGCTGGGGTATCACCAAGCTGGATCTCCCTGCCGCGGAAGAAGCACCTCGACGGGTGTGCTTCGTTGACATTGGACACAGCAACTACACCTGCTCCATCGTTGAGTTCAAGAAGGGTGAGCTGGCCGTCAAGGCTACTGCTTGGGACCGCAACTTTGGTGGCCGAGACTTCGACAAGGCTCTTGTGGACCACTTGGCCAAGGAGTTCAAGGGCAAGTACAAGGTTGACATCTATACCCATGGCAGGGCTATGGCTCGTACCATTGCTGCCGCTGAGAAGACCAAGAAGATTCTCTCTGCTAACCAGCAGGCTCCCGTCAACATCGAGTCCTTGATGAATGATGTGGATGCTTCAGCCATGGTCACTCGACAAGAGTTTGAGGCCATGGTTGAGCCTTTGCTCGCCCGTATCCACGTGCCCCTTGAGCAGGCTCTTGCCCAGGCTAAGCTCACCAAGGATGATATTGACGTTATCGAGATTGTCGGTGGTGGTTCCCGAGTGCCCGCCCTCAAGGACCGCATCCAGGCATTCTTCGAGAAGCCTCTGTCTTACACCATGAACGCCGATGAGGCTATTGCTCGAGGCTGTGCTTTCAGCTGTGCCATCTTGTCTCCTGCTTTCCGAGTTCGTGACTTCACCGTTCAAGATATCATCAGCTACCCTATCGAGTTCGGCTGGGAGAAGGCCCCTGATATTCCCGATGAGGATACCAGCTTGACTGTGTTCAACAAGGGTGGAGTCCTGCCTTCGACCAAGATCCTCACATTCTACCGAAAACAGCCGTTTGACCTGGAAGCCCGCTATGCAAACACTGAAGATCTTCCTGGAAAGACGAACCCTTGGATCGGCCGCTTTTCTGTGAAGGGCGTTAAGGCTGATGGCAAAGAAGACTTCATGATTTGCAAGCTCAAGGCCCGAGTCAACATTCACGGCGTGTTGAATGTGGAGAACGGTTACTATGTCGAGGACCAGGAAGTCGAGGAAGAAGTCAAGGACGATGACAAGAAGGAGGATGGCGACAAGAAGGATGCCGATGTAAGTATTTCGAAATCAATTGTTGCGCGAGGGGAGTAACAGACTTTACTAACGTACTGCAACAGGCTATGGACACCGACGGCAAGACCCGCAAGGTGAAGAAGCAGGTTCGAAAGGGTGACTTGCCTATTGCCAGTGGCACTTCATCGCTTGATGCCAGCTCAAAGACTGCCTTGACCGAAAAGGAATCTGCCATGGTCATGGAGGATAAGCTGGTTGCTGATACAGAAGAGAAGAAGAACGAGCTTGAGGCCTTCATCTACGATCTCCGTGCCAAGCTTGACGAGCAGTACGCCGAGCATGGTAGTGAAGAGGAGAAGTCCGAGATCAAAGCCAAGCTTGAGTCAACAGAGGTATGTTATGGGCACTTACTCTACGCTTGAATTGTTCGTGAATCGATCAACTAACGTTGAATATAGGACTGGCTTTACGACGAAGGCGATGATGCTTCAAAGGGCGTCTACGTCTCCAAGATTGAGGAGATCCGTGCTCTCGCTCTGCCCATCACCAACAGATATCAGGAGAAAGTCGAGGCTGAGCGCCGTGCCGTCCAGGAGCGAGTCGAGGCCGAGCAGGCTGCCAAAAGAGCCGCTGAGGAAGAGGCTCGCAAGGCTGCTGAGGCCGAGAAGGCAGCCCAGAGCGGATCCGACCAGGAAATGAAGGATGCTGATGCTCCCCAGACCGAATCTGAGGAGACCAGCGACCCTAAATAAATAAACGCCACGAAAAAAGATAAAATTGGCGAGAGGTGGAAACAAAACAGAGTAAAGAGGTATACAGCATAGAAAAAGTTGACCTTCGTCAAAGACACGCGAAGGGAGGTATTATCATGAAGAGGGAAATTTGTCTACGCATTCTAGATCCATTTTATATCATATGCCCCTAGTAGCTACGATTTTTCATACACTTGAAGAAAATTATTCTAGAATTTTGGTCTATTGACCGTTAAATGTCGTTAAAATTTGAAATAAGTGACTCGACCATGCTTGAAAAATCATATGATGGAACTTCTTCGCTTATCTATTCTCCCATTTTAGCCCATAGCTCTTCGCCTAGCTGAGCTTGATGCATGTTCTATCCTCTGGCCTTTCCCACATTTCTTTTTATTTTATGAAGCTGTTTTATGATGCGATTTCATTTCTCATGAAAGGCTTGCGAATCAGTTCAAATTCTATCTCTTGTTTTTGTGCCACGTAACATTGTGTTTTACAGACTTGCGTTTCTTTCTTCTCCCGTTCTTCTTCTAGCCGCTACATTCTTCTACTCGATACACACAATTGCCATTTCCCTTGGCAATTCTTAGCCGGAACCTCACCATAGGCTCTCCCAGACGAGGCTCTTTTTCTTTTCCGCTACCGAATATGCATGTGAGGCAAGAGAAGCCAAGAGACACAAATTGAGACGTGTTCCAAAAGTCCTAGCAAAAAATAGACAAAAGAAAGAAAAAGAGATATATGGGGTCAAATGCTTTTATAGAACGAGGAAAAAGTAAAGGAGTTAAGATATGTCAAGAATAAAGTCGGCCAAGCGATCATATGTAGGAAGTCGAGTGGCCGAAATGACTAAATTAGTCACAACAAGAAGCAGCAGACATTTTACTTCTTTCTGTGCTTTTCCAATCAACTACCTCAAATGTCAAACAGGGGCTTCAGCTTAATAATCAGCTGCCATTCATCGTTGGTCACGTCTTTACGGTAGAACTCCTTCAGAGTGTCAATACTGGCTCGAGAAATTTGGCTGTAGAGCAGATCGGCCTCTTCTAGGTGTCGTCCGTATATGGGCTGGTGACCTCCCATCTCGATCTTGATGGCGACAGAGGGCTGGCCCTTTTTGCAGACCGGGATTTGCTTGTGGTCTCGCTCAATCGAGGTGCTAAACGTATATCGAGTCAGTATTGTGTGGGTGAATTAGATATTTAAAAAGTAGGGTGGAATGATAGAAACTTACACTCTACCAAGGCCAATAATCTCCTTGGCATTCGTCACTGGATTGGTCTTTACAGCTGCAATTGGCGTATTGATTTTAAGCTGACCTTCCGTCACGTCAACTCCAATGACGATGGGGCCTGTCTTGTTGAAGACAGCAACAGGCTTCAAGACGCAAGGGAAGACAGCCAACATCTTAGACTCTTCCTTCTTCTTCTCCAACATCTCATCCATATGCTTGGTAAAGTTATCAAACAGATGATAAATAATGTCAGCTTGGAAAATCTTGATACCCTGGTCTTCGGCATAAGCCATAGCTTCTTTATCGACTTTGACATCGAAACAAAGCATCACAGCATAGTCGGGCGCTTTTTCCAGCATGATACCACATTGCATGACATCACGCTTGTAGACGGGGCCGATACCAACATTGGCCACGGGAATCTTGCAGTCTTTTAAGAAATCGAGCAAAGCTTCCAGTGAACCAAGGGTGGAAGCCTGCACGCTGACACCACGACCAGAGGTTTCGACTCTGCTGAGAAGGTTGGCCAGATCCGACTCGACCTCGTCGCAGATATCCTCTTCATCATCGTCTGGTCCAACCACCATCAGTCTAGAACCTGCAATGGCGCCTTCAAGACCAGGGGCGCTGATCTTGACACCCAAAGCAGCCTTGACCTCCTTGTTGTGGACGTACGCTGATTTGAGACGCAGCTCGCGCAGCGGCGCCGGAGTGAGCAGAGCTCTGATATTTGTCACAATCGCTCCTTCAGTGCCACACAAGACTATTCGATCACCCTCTCTCAAAATTCCGTTGGACAAGATGACGTCAATAGTCATACCAAAACCCTCGATAGCCTTGACTTCCAGGACGGTTGCCTGGACCTCGGACAGATACATGAGCGAGCCGACCATACGCTCCTGGGTGAGCTGGAGGATGAGTTTCAACATATCCGGAATACCTTCTCCAGTGTGTGCTGATGTGGGCACAAGCGAGACGAATTTGGCCATAGACTTGTTCTGGTAAAAGAGCTCTGAGTTGAAACCTTGCTCTGCAAAGGCTAGCTTAGTGGCCTCCAAACGGTTCTTGAATTCGTTTTGAACCGCCTTGCTCTGAAGCGCTAGACTGTCTTGGAAACCATTGTTATCCACCTTCTTCCATCCGTAAAGTCTGTCAATCTTGTTGAGAGCCACGATAAATGGTGTTTTTCTGTCGCGGAGCAGGCGCATTGATTCCAGAGTCTGTTGTTCAAGACCGTGCATAATATCCACAACCAGAATAGCAATGTTACACAATGATGAACCACGGGATCGGAGATTAGAGAAAGACTCGTGGCCAGGGGTATCAATAACCAAGAGACCGGGAACCTTGAACTCAAATTCATTGTTCTTGTTAATGACGGCCGTCTTCGCTTTGATGGCCTCAACCGGGAAGTATGTAGCACCAATCTGCTGGGTAATACCTCCAGCTTCGCCCTCTTGAACGTTGGTCTGTCGGATCTTGTCAAGAAGTTTTGTCTTTCCAGTATCGACGTGTCCCAGAATGCAGCAGATGGGAGAGCGCAAGTTGTCCTTGGATCGAGCAGCCAAGGCGGCTTGATGGGCCTTTTCTCTCCGCTCCGCAGCTTCTTTCTTGCGCTGAGCTTCGGCTTGCTTGGCCTTTGATACAGCTTCATCTTCAGACTCGCTCTCGTCGCTCTCGTCGCTTTCATCTTCCTCCTCTTCATCCTCCTCCTCGTCCTTTTTGTTATCTGCAACATTGGATTTGGCGGCTGATTTCTTCTCGGCTTCTTCGTCGGAATCGGCATCCCAGCTGTCTTTGACGTCGTCCTCTTCTCCGCTATTTGCAGCGGCTTCCCAGTCATCTTCAACATCACTCTCTTGAGCGGCCTTTGCAGCCTTAGCTTTGGCCTCGGCCTCGGCCTTTTCCTTTGCAGCCTTCTCCTCTGCTTCCTTGGCGGCCTTCTCGGCCTGAAGTCGTGCTCGTTCAGCAGCCTCAGCTAGGGCAGCCTCTTCATCTTTCTAGAAGGAGGTAAAAAGATAACATTAGTAAGATACATTAATGAAATGAGAAGGTAAATGGAGGGGATCGGTGGACTCATTACCTTATCGTTCTTCCCTCTCTTCTTCTTGCTATCATATACCACCTTCTTCTTAGGTGCGCCCTCTTCCTCCTGAGGACCAATCTTGATACCAGCTGCAAGCATCTGCTGAAGCTTCAACTCGTTTCGAGCCTTCTCTTCTTTCTGTGCCTTGGTGAGGAACTTGCCCTCCTTCTTCAGCTGGTCAATACGCTCCTTCTCACGCTGCTTCTTGATGGCCTTCTGCTCTTCCTTACGCTTGGCCTCTTCAGCCAATCGCTTTTCTTCCTCTTCAGCCTTAGCCTTGGCTTCAGCATCCAAGCGGGCAATCTCCTCCTGTCTACGGCGAAGTTCCTCTTGTTGCTTCTGGATCATAGCCAGATGCGCCGGAACCTTCTTCTTCTTGCCTCCTGTCTCAGCAGGAGCAGGGGCAGCAGCCTCTTGAGGGGCGGCTTCATCTTTGGCAGGAGCTGCCTTTTCGGGCTCCGGGGCTTTCGCGGGTGCAGTCGTCTTCTTCTTCGCAGCCTGGTTATGTCCACGTTAGAAATCGGTATGCCTGGAAGGGCCAATGCGATGGGAGAATTCAAACCTGTTCCTTCTTACGCTGCTTCTCGCGCTCCTTCTTCAGCTTTTCCTTCTCAGCCTTGGTGAGAATCCTGCCGGACTCTTCAAGGTCGTCATCATCCTTCTTGGCCGCCGCTGGAGCAGGCTTGCCCTTGCCACCCTTGCCCTTCTTTTGCGGTAGGGCGAACTCGTCATCGTCTAGAGATGCTTCGACGGGCGCTTTGGCAGACAGATCCTCCTCCACCGCTGGTTCTGAGGTAGGCTCTTCGTCCACAATGCCCTTCTTCTTGCGCTTCTCCTTGTTCTTGCGCATGATGGCCATCAGGCCGCCACCACCAGCAGCTTCATCGTCCTCGCCATTCTCATCGTTGGCCGCGGGCGCTTCATTGGCCGGGGCGATGGTTTCTCCCAATTCAGCCTCCCAGTCGTCCTGGCCTTTCTTGTTACCCTTCTTCTTCGGCGCCATCTTGGTGGGTATTCCTGATGATATTGGATGGAGGGGCGAATCGGGGATGTTATCGACCACAAAAAAAAAAAAAAAAAGAGGGAGGGGTAGCGAAAATCTAGTAATTCAGATTCAGCCCCGCAGTATTGAAGAGAAGAGAAAATAGGCGACGATCGTTCTCCCAACGACGGAATGGAGGACAATGCAGAGAAGAAAAACCAAGAAAAAAAAAAGGTCCGGAGATAATACCTGAGCTTGTCCCGCACTAAAGGCCCATTAATTGCTTGTGGTGGTTATACCAAGAGCGTGTGTTATGGAGCCTGTGGGTTGGCCACTGGGCTTTGTCTTGCGGGGCAGATGACTTTTCGTTTAGTTAGCCTGCTTTAGACTTCTGACTGTCTGGCCAGCAAGAGGTTTAGAAATGCCCTTGGCTTATTGGAAGAATGATTTGGAGTCGAGTTATGCTGTTAGACGTGGTGAAATGTTTGACATGCGACATTTGAACACGTGGTTTAGTCCGTTGTTGGCGGACTATAAGAAGCAACTAATGCTCGCATATATTAACTCTCTTTATACTTCGCCGTCAAACGAATCACCATAGGTAGGTACTTTATGGTTTTGCATGTCTGCAACTACGTCGAATCTTTATTTGCTTGACCCTTGGTACCCATGTCTCTTTTTGTCTCTTACTCCGAACAAGTATGGAAATGCAATTGTTAAATGTGCACTCGTATTCATTTAAGGAAAAAAAACCCTTTCATTTCCGCTGGAAATGATAGACGCTCTACGTCTGGTACCCGCCATTACAGCGCTGGCGCTACAAGAAACTCGAGAATCTCGTAGGCGAGCTCGAAATATCTGTCTCGCCGTTTCGATTCACCTTCGTCTTTAAATCCTGTAGTGAGGCTCCCTCCTTCCACCGCATCGAGGTGGTGGCAGAATAAGGTGAAGGCGTCATCAGATGCCATAGTCTTTTCCAACGCACGTAGCTTTATGCAGCGCTTTAGCAAATCTCCATCGATGTGCATGATCCTGGGGCTTGGCTGCAAGTCTAAGCTCATAATATCCACCTTGTCATTAATCGCAGATTTGTCGAACAAAGCCATGCCGTAGTTTTGATGTGCCAATGTCTGAACCAAGAGTAAGAATCGCCACAACTCAAGGCCAAGCAGCGAAAACTGCTTCATAGAACCGTCCAAAGAAACGCCCATAATATCTGAACCATCATGAGTACTAGATACTGTTCCGTAACGCCGCTTAGTATTATTCACAAGCCATAAAGGCCGGCTGCGCGCTCGTATGAATCTCCTCACCGAAGACGCTAGCATGGCTTCGAATACAACCTCAAATTCTCGATCTCGCTGCCCCAAAGGCACCCAGAGGCCTGCTATGGAGCCAGCTTGGTCCGATACAAGAGTTAATGGCCATTGACCATAGCCTTCGGCCGGATTGCCCGCATCTACCATATGAACTGTTTTTCTAGAGACTTGGTCGCAGTGTATGAGTTCCATAGTGCCTTCGTCTGACTGGTAGTCTATGACTTCCAACGAATGCGACGCTGTGAGAGCAAAGAGCTTGCCTTTGAATATGCGTAATTGAGTCGCGGAGGAATCCAGTTGAAACTGCTTCACAGGTTTCAATTTCTTTTCTGCCAGGTCGAGGATCTCCCAATGAAGTGTCTGGTCAACACAGTACAGCAATCCTTCTTCATTCCCCACTATTGAGTATATCGAGCCTTGAAGCCATTTCTTGTATCGTGTCCAATACCTCAGTTGTCTGGTTTCTCCTTCACGAGAGCGAGTATCCAGCCTTTCTGTGGAGACAATTATGAGTCTTCCACGATGTGTTGTCACGATGATGAAAGGAAACACTTTGCCATCCTTTTTATAAAGCCATTCGTGAAGCCCGTGTATTTTATCATCGGAGTGGCCCAGACCAGAGATGTATTCAGTACGGTTCTTATCTTTATCAGTGGGGACAGAGATGATTGCCCCCGTATCCGGATCGATAAACGCCAGGGTGGGCTTGTTGTCAGTTATCATGGCAACGACCAGGCAACTCAGCATCTGTGAGTATATGATCCTTGTTGGAGTGCCTTGGATGGGAATAGACCGGGGCACATTCCCAACTTGAGGGCCGAAGTCAGCCAAGAGTAGTCTTGAGCCTGCGAGTACCAGCAAAGATGTATGCCCATTTTGCCCAGATAGACTCTGAGAGATTCTGTGAATTGAGTGAATCGGGGGCGATGGCATTGATGGCTCGTTCGAATCTGTTAGCCAGATGAATTGCTTCTTGGTAAATTTACGACTCTTTTGGGAAAATTCGCTGAGAAGGAGTAATCTGTTGTCGCAACAAGCAAATGTGGGCGATTCTTCTTCGAAAGGAATCGAGGAGGGAAACACGTCGACTCGTGCTACTCCGATAATTTCGGTACTCCAACTTATATCGTCCGGAGCATGGTCAGATACTCGAGCGGTAATGAGACTACCGCAGCGAGTACCTAGGACAAGATGAATCTCGTCAGTACCCTGGTCTGCGACGGAGATGCTCGTCAGAGCTTCGAGCTCGGTACTAGCCCCTTGGTCCACTATTGTGTGTCAGTTGTAGCTCAACAGAAGCATTCAGACAATCAAAATGATATAAGGGGATAAATGACAAACATACTAGAACTAGCTGTAATCGCTTTTGCAACAATAGGCTCCCCAGTCGTTGAATAGATAGATAGCCATGGCACTCCATCGCACATAGATGTAGCCACAACGAAGGTGCCGCTCGAGACTGTAAATATCGACACACAAGTTACTTCGCCCTGGGCATCCCAGCTGCTTATCAAGCTAAATTCAATATCCTGGGCTCTCATAACGTGAAGCTGAGAAACTTGATTGGTGTGCGTGGAGAATACTACAAAACGGCCGATGCAAAAAGCACTCTCTGCTGTTACATTAGCCATACCAAGGGCTTCCGCAATCCAGCACCGTGAACTAATAGGATAATCAGTATGGTGATGCCAAAGAAGATACATAGCCCAAAAAGCCCAATGGGGCGCCATACCTTCCTCTAGGAGTAGCCACGTTGATGGAAGTTTCAGAGACCTGTATTATGGTATCCGACACTTGAACAGCGTGAAGGGTTCTTGATGTCAGATCAAATGGTGTATCTTCGGTTGGAACCATGTCGACTTGGTCGAGACTTTCTGAGAATCGGAGAACGGTTGATGAATGCGGAAGTGCCAAAAGGCCATACAATACTGTTTCACTGCCGTGGCGTGTAGTAAATGTCCATGCCTGCCTAATGGGCTCGCCGGTTTCAATGTCCAGCCCAATTCTAGCTTGGATTCCCCATCTCCATTGCACCACGCTACCCTTTAGGCCACGACAAGATGCACTGAATATGCTGTCTTGTTTGCGCACCCTGCTCTGCTGCACGGCTGTTGGTTGGTGTTGACCGATTTGGAGATCCGTATTGTTTGCACTCCATGTTGAAACCTCATTCGTAGTTGTCATATCAATGACAGGAGACCAGTTGGAGAGGATGCTAACCTGCTGAATATCCTCACGGGGAGCGAGCTAGACAAAGGGGGGGGGGGAGGCCATCGTTAAACACGGTTCAGCAGTACAAGGATTATTGTTAACAGATGCTTACCTTCCAAATGCCTCCCGGGCCAGAGTCTCCACCAATCATGAGAACGTCGGCAAAGATGTCATAAGCGGAAGTGAATGCCGTATCGATATTGGCCTCCAAGCACCCGACATTGGTCACAGAAGGAAGCAATTCAGCTGCATCTATTTCAATGTGTATGATTGCGCCATCTTCACGTGCCAAGTAAATAATATCTGTTCTTTCAAGGTACTTCTTATTGCGAAAAGGTCGCGCCCAGGCGACCCAAAGCGGATCGCCATTCCCATGATACAGCGGCGTAGGCGCAGGCGGTTCCGCTGGTAACATTTCGAACTCTGGCGCACCCGACAGCGCATACTTTACAATGCCGATATAAAACTCGGAGACGGCGAAAAAAGCCGTTTTAAACCTGAGCGGGATTAGTAGCAGAGGCATTTTATACTCTTTAGGAAGCCGATTGCCGACCCTTTCTTCAGCAAGGATGAGTTGAAGATTGTCACCCAACTCCCATTCATACGTTGCCATACGGGAGACTGGGGGTGAGTTGATACGCTCTCTTCGAACAATGATTAAGATTAGGATAATGTGATGATGGTCCTCTGGGCGAGGAAACAGAAATTCCATCTTTTGAACAACTCCGCTGACAGCCCGAATGCGAAAAGATTTGATAGGATGGACGTATTCTCGATTTGCGTACTGGCGGTTGAGCTCTGGTAAGGCCTCCAATTCGTATACGATAAAGATGCCTTCTGGAGTTGCTGCAGCCATGTATCGAGAAGATGGATCCACAGCAAGGTGATAACCCACGTATGGTAGCAGCTTAGGATTTTCATATATGCTCGTGGCAAACTCCAATCCACCATCGGGCTTTTCCCTCACAAAGAGGAATACCATTTGACAAGATTCTAGGACTAATACGAGCATTTGTGGAGGGAGCACGCGAACTCGAAGGTCGTCGGATATTCCATCTTCGCCCGGAGAGGATGGAGAAGGCGATGGCTCTTGTTTGACAGCCATACCAATTGGGTCGTCGTCCAACCCATGCTCTAAGCTGCCGCCAAGAACGACAGCATTTCGGATTCTGTATCCAAAGTCGGACTTGCGAATAACATCATGGACCTGGCCATCTCTTCCAAGCTCGCTGATTTGAACAAAGTGATCCTGATGGGGCCATGTCAGCCAAGAAGAAGGTGAGAAATCAAAAGGCGGTATCGGATCGTGTGACTCGGATTCTCATGGAATCGCTTGTGATGATGGGCAGATACTTACGCCAACAAAAGCAATGTCATTGTGGGTGCTGGAGCGCAGCCGAGCCGGGAGCACCCATCGAACAACAGGGCTCTCGACGAGAGTCTGGGATAAAATACCACAGACTGGAGGTTTCGGCAGAGGCTCAGAGGCCAGTTGTGGAGCGGCAGATGCCCTCAGGGCAGCTTGCAGGTTGACAGTTTCAGTAACCCACTCGCCGTCCCTTAGAACTCTAGTTTGGAAGGCCATTCTGCCGTTCTCATAACACTGCCTGAAGAGAGTGAGAAGATAGCGTTAATTAGGCGAAAAGTCGGCTCAGTATCAAAGACAGTACGAGAGTCGAATTCGTGAGTTGCTTACACGAGCCAGACGGAGGGGCGTAGAGAAGCGTGCGTTTAGAAGAGCTTCTATGTCAAAAGAGCATTTATTTCATTTGACGCCTAGAATTAGGGGAATAGTATCTTAATCATGGCGGCCAAAGGAATGTGAGAAAAGCTAAGAGTCGAAGGTGAAGCCAGCACGAGGCCTATATATGCTTAGGCACCTTATGATGACGCTGATGTTGGAACGTGCAGGCTGCTCACGCCTGTTAATTGAAGAGGGTGGTCAGGCGCTGGAGCTCTAAGAGCAGTGAGACCGGGAAGGCTTCAAACCGGGCAGGGAGCCATTCAATTTCAGGCTGCGCGGAGAGTTAATGCTCGAAAATGGACGATGCTCGCGGGCGGCTGGCTTGGGTAACGTTAAAAGAAGAGATTGGGCGTCTTGATCGACCTGTATGCAGATACCTGCTAAGCGATTCGCTATCATGCCGCTCGGAGTACATGTACCTGGCAATGGCGGCACCTGCTGTGGATGACTGGAGTACTCGTCAGGTACCAAACCGACTCCAAGATTCACAGTGCCCAGCACCTACCCTTCAGGGGCGTATGTCAAGCACAGGTACATGTAGGCTTCAAAGGCACAATCGAGGGCCAAAATGAGGAGGAAGCTGTTTGTCGTTCGTTAGCAGCCAGTAGCACCTCTGCTTGCAAGAGCTGTGGAGTGGGGCTCCAGAGCTGTGGTTGGGTGCGGGCTTCTGTATCCACCACTGCCCACGCTGCGTGGAGTGAACCAACAGCGCTCCTAACACATGCGCGAAGCTGTTCTGATGCTTGACAATGTTGGCTGCCAAGCACTATACTGTGTCCGTTGAAGATAGATCCAACGCATGTCGGCCATAGAGCTGACCGCCCGGGGGGGGATTCTCCAGGCCAAACAACCAGCCTAGGCACGAGAGTAAAGCTTTAGGACATGTAGCGATATGGCCTCATGTTTTCGCTGCGTGCTGTGTTAATGCCCTCACGCACATTAACCGCCCGTGTCATATCTCATCTTGCAAGTCTCCACAAGGGTATTTGATTATGATACCTATTACCTACTGCTGCTACCATACTGTACATGCATGTATTTCCCCTGGGCTTGTTCGTAGGTACATGTAACACACCCAAGAGCAGGTCTCCAATAGCGCATGTGAGAGAGATATCCAGGTAGTACTGGCAGTCTGGCCTCCCCTAACCACCACGCCAGCTCCATGGCTGTGGGGAAGGATTCGTCCACGTATGCCAGACATCCAGTACTGCTGCTACTGCTCGTTGATATATGTATGATACAGGCAGACAATCCATCGGGGTTCAACGAAAGGATCCATTGGTGCTTCTGCCTACTCCCCTAGCCACCATCTCGGATGGTTGGCTCTACATTTCAAGTCTCCAAGGTCAACATTATTATATCACCTATATATATGCTCTCTGACCGGAAGAAGCTGGCGGTCTCAATCATAGACACCGTCAAAGACCTACATTCAATTACTAGTGAGTGAGACCGGGCAAATCAAACACCTAGAATACATGTACCCTATGAATCCTCAGCATTAGAGTGGTAGGCGGTACGCGAGGCGCGGGAAGCAATACTACTTGGCCCCCATCCATACTCCCACCACTCATTGACCAACTCAGGATTCCTTTCGCTTGTACGATAATATGATTAATTTCAATACACAACTTATGTAAAGACTCATTTGCGTGGCCCATGCGGCCCATGCGGCCCATATGGCCCTCATGGCTAGCATGTATGAACTGAGGGGTACAAGCAGAGTAACGCCATCTCAGTCCTAAATTAGAATTTTGATACTTCATCAGTATCCTTATTAATAAACAAGTATCAGTCGATATTGCTTTCAATACTATATGTAGGCTAGTTGATTCGACACATACCAATTACACGTAATGACACGTTGGAAGACCTCGGATTTCCATGTAGGGGCCCATTTCAACACCTTTTTACTTCCAGAACTTCTTAAAATAACCCAAGACTTACATCACATACTCTAATTAACTCGGTTGTAACGACTTTAGGTAAATATTTAAACAGCCCCAATCTTCACGATCTGCTTGTTAGATCTGCGTGCGTATGTGTTACATTACTCACGTACAAGTACGAAGGATATGGACGGCTTATACACGTATCAACACATGTACCTATTACTGGGGATGTTAGACACCGCGCCATTACGCGAAGGACAAAAAATCCTAATCCTAAGGCTCTTTTTCGAAGCATCTAGATTTTGCATGCTTGTCGGCACCCTGCCGCGCAGAGGGTCTGCAACCAATGGGGCTGGTTGTCGACTTGGATAACATGACATACATCTTCATTCATGTAGTATGGCAGCCTTCCGATATATTTCGTACCACTCACATTCAGCATCGGCTGATCAAGCTGTGACGGAAGTTCTCTTCTGAATCCCATAAGGAGGAGGATGAGCCACCAATAGCGGAATTAATCTTTATTCGTTATGGGGACACAGCCGTTGACTATTTGCTGCAGCCTCCCCCAGCTGTATCCACTCGGTGAGAGTTGAGACCAGGATTGGATGCTTGGAAGGATGCAGAATCTGGCCAACCAGATTCTCTCACTAGCGGGTCTTGTAAACAGATTGAACCAATCGAGCCTTATGATCCTGCCTGCTCCAAATCAATGTCTGCTGCGTTAGGGGCAAGTTACAAGGTAGGTGGTACGTTTGGTGATAACTGTAAGTAACGCATATTGCTATCGAATTAGTATAGCCCAAAGAATTATGCGCTGTATAGAATATTGATACGCATGGTTATTATATTATTTTTCTTCGTGCCACATCATGAAGGTAGTTTCTTCAGCCATCAGGCTCCCGAGCTGGTGGTTATAACCACTGCAACTGATGTACCTGCAGAGTCTGGGGAAAAGCCTTGCGAATAGAGCAAGGTTATAAGCACTGGGTACGAGAGAAAACAATGATAGGCAGATTTTATCTTGGATAAGGCTGCTGTATTAATTTGATCTCAAACCAAGAATAGCAATCAATGCCGACTGAGTGCTTTCATGTATATTCAGGGTACCATTCATTGCCAGCCAATTCAATAGACCAGGTGTATACGTCATGTGCCATGTGAAGCCACCTGTCTTGGTTCATTGTAGCAGTACAGAGCTAGTATATAGGTAATTCAATATAGATATTTTATATTTACCAAAGAAAACCACCGGTAATCTGTTAAGGTGATGCAGAAATTTCGTCGAGGCTCAAACAGCTTTTAAGTTTCAGCATGTGATCGATCTCCCGAAGTATGTAGTACTACTAGTATCTACCATGGGCTGGCCCCAGACGGCTGCTCGTAGCGCGAACCCACCAAGTACACTAAGCTCCAGGGGATAGCAGATGCAGCCCGACGCTTATTTACTCCTGCAAATACGCAGTGCCATGCTAGTCGCGACACCACAGCACCGATCCCGCACATGAGCCTGGAAAAAGAGCTGGTCGATACCGCTGGCCTCCCACGCGATGATGTCGACTTTGCCGAACCCGAACCAGAGGACCCTGTAGACGATCCGGGCCCCAGTCCAGCCGTGGCGCTCAAAACCAGCGAGATCCTCGCCGCCTGCACCTGGAGAGATGCCACGCGGCTGAGAGCTCTGGCCGAGTCTGAGGGCGGCCTTCTCGCCGATACCCTACGTCAGGCAGCATGTATGTACTCGTGGCTGGCCGTTTGTCTTTTTTTTTTTTTCTTTTCCTTTATTAATCTCTTCCATTGCATTTGTTCCATATTAAGCCAAAACGTTTTATGCTAACTTGTTTATTCCAACAAGGGCCCATATTGCTTGGCCTGCCTCCCCCAACCGACGAGAAAGGAAGCGACAACACACATTCGGCAGGCCCAGATGTCGCTCCTCTAGACGATGACTGGAAAGAGTTTCCACGCCATAAAGACGAAGACCAGGTTCAACTCGATGTGAATCGATCTTTTGTCCATTATCCCAATGGTATGTCTCTCAACAGCCCCTCCGCACATCCTATATCAGGCCAATCACACGAAGGAAGTTGTAAATGGCATCAAATAGAACTAACAAGAACCAATCTTTTCCCCCCTTAGATCAGTCCGAAGCACAGTTACAAGAGCGAAAACGTGAATTATCAAATCTCATTGTGGAGGTTCTCCGCCGACACCCATATCTCTGCTACTTTCAAGGGTACCATGATATCTGCCAGGTGTTCCTCCTAGTCCTAGAGCCAGCGGCAAGAGCACCGCTGGTATCGCGGCTCTCCGTCCTCAGGATCCGCGACTTCATGCTACCCAGTCTCAGCGCCACAACCGCACAGCTAAGGCTCCTCCCCGACATCCTAGCCTGCGCAGACATGGAGCTTCGCCGGCATCTCGCCAGTATAGAACCCTTTTACGCCCTCGCTGGCACCCTTACCATGTATGCTCACAATATTGAGCGGTACAAGGACATAGCTCGGCTGTTTGACGTCATCTTGGCGCGCGAACCTACCTTTTCCATATACCTGTTTGCCCAGATCGTCATAGATCGCCGCGAAGAGATCCTTGAAATTGACGAGCCCGATATGCTTCAAGTCATTCTCGGCAGAGTCCCTCCGGAATTAGATTTGGATGCTCTCATCAAGAGATCTGTAGATCTATTTACCCAATACCCCCCTGAGGCCTTAAGATCATGGCATCAAATCTCTCCATCCAGCGTCGTCAAAACCTCAAGGGATGTGGATGAAAGCGCGCGGCAGACTATAGAGGATGGACATCACTACTTCGAGAAGCAAGTCAAGGAGATACAATGGGAGGAGCTAAGAATGGGTGTCAGGAGGAGAATCTGGTTATATAGGCGGCCTGCCAGGTTCATCGGAACGGCCATCATGGTCGGAGTCGTGGCATTCTACCTCCGGCGGAACCCTACTCTTCTGCAGTATATATGGTCCTTTATCCCAGGCCAGCAATGAGGTTGTTAATTATGAAGAAAAGAAGGAAGGAAAGAGATGAAGAGCCCAACTATAGGACCTTTGTGTGTAATCTTGTTATAGAGTGTCTATCTAATAATCAACTTTCTGCCAAAAACATGCTGTACCTCCAGACGCCATACATAAAAACCAGAGTCCAACCCTAGTTCCACATCAATGCTTAGGTTCAAAGTCTCAATGCGTACGTTATTATAATTACGTAGGTGCTTTTGCTTCAAATGTACATATGTACTTCTATGATTCGCCCTGGTATTTTTGCTTTAATTCCTCAAAGTGCTCCTGTTGCTCCTGCGCTAACTTGCCCGTTTCATCGCCGATAATGGTAAGAATCAAGGAATAATTGTTATATAAGAATCGCTCGCTTTTTCTCGTGTCGCCATGCGTTTGACTATGTCGAGTCAAGAAAGCTTCGACCTCGGACCGCAACCGGCGAAGACTAGCGACGACGGGCTCATCGTCCCCAGCTTCGGTGGAGAGGGCCAGGAAGCTTTGGAGCAGTTGCCCAAACCGCTGGGTCACCATATGCGGTGCAGCGGATAGCTTCAACTGGTCGGCCCGAGCGAGTTTCGCGGGCGCGGCGTTAGTCAGTAGTCGAACGGATTCGCAATGGCGGTCCATTATAACCTGCAGCCGTGGCCATAATAGCATATTCGTGCCGTTGATGTAGCCATCCACGGCAGGGACCTTTCGTCTTTGAAGGTCAAAAGCAAAGTGCTGGTTAAGTCGAATGCAGAGTAGGAGGCCCAGGGCATCAAATGTCTCGCTTACAAGGGTTCTTGAAAGCACTCTACCAACCTCAAAGGTTGGCTCAAATATATAGTTAAAATTTTTAGATATTTGTGAGTACGATAAGGCGGGAGCAAAAAAGGATGCCAGGAACGTATACTCGGCTGTGGCATTATCGATGAGAGCCAAGTTGAAGTTTCGAAAGGGAACTTCCAAGTAATGAGCTGATTGGTCCTCCTCTGCCAGGTATGACGAGATGGCCGAGGTACTCTTCGTCCGTAGCATATCAATCCGACGTCCAAGATTGAATGCATCATGCGGTGGACCGGGAGCACGACTACTAGATAAGACGGCTGTTTTTCTTGTCGCGTCTTCCTGCCCCAGAACGTCATTCTTGTCCAGAATATGAAGCTTGAGCTTGGCCAAAGCTCTCTCGTAGCGCGTGAACTGATTGAGGTAATACCATCGCATCGTGTTCATGTACGCCTGCGAAATTTCGTCTGCGAGCGTCGCATGATGTTTATGGAGGAAAGTGTAGAGGTCTTTGAATTTTAAGAAATTTTGTTGCTGGATGATTTGCGCATTGATATGGGGCGACCGAAGGGCCTTTATCTGGGCAACAAGGAAGTCGCGAATCCGTTCAACAGCCTGCAGCACCGCTTGTTAGTCGAGTCAAAGGCCACCTATTACCAAATTTGAGCTGATAGACAGTACCTTTAGTATTAGTTTCTCCAATATCGGACCAAGCTCTTCACTGGCTTTGCCTTGCTGTGTTCCTGATAGCTTCTGAACGGCTGAGGCTCTCTTGTCCAATTCATTCAAAGTTTTCGCCCATGCTTCGTCAATATGGCTAGTTGTTATCCTGGAAATCGTCTCGGGTGACACGCTCAGCTCTTCTACTAATGGGCCAAGCGCCTTCTCTATTCGTTTCCGATTTTCCAACCTTCGGCTCAATACACTAGAACGGGTTTGAAGAGTTTCGATGTCAGCGGAAACAGTGGAAAGGTCATTGCGAAAATCCGCAAGGTTGATTTCGACCGAGTTCAAGATGTCGTCGCACGCAACAATGGATCGATGCAAGGCGTCGAATCGGGCCTTGTCGTTCTCATCTATTAAAGACAACTTAGCATGTGTAATACAGTCGCTTGGGACGGCGCATCAGAACTGTAACGTACGCTCGCTCGCATTCTGGGGCCGGCGGAGGCTTGTGGCATCGCCATCGGAGCTCCCAGCTGCCAGCTCCCTTAGAGACAAGCCTCCGAAATCGACATCAAGCCCCAGATCCTCCTCCGTGATTAAGCTTGCCTTGCCCTGATGCTTGCCTACAATCTCCGAATCTGCTGCCAGGAGTTTCTCTAAGACGTTGACCGAATCCGGAACCTGAGGCGCGGCTGGTTGTTTCACTTCTGAGCCATTGGGCTTGCGTGATGACGCCAATAGCGAGGTTGTAGAGTCGCTGGATACTAATGACAGAGACGACCCCCGCGGAGAGGGCCCTTGCCGCTGAGAGGTTACGTAGGGACTGAGATTGGCCTGTGGCTTTCGCGGAAGCGGCGAGTTGTGCCGGCTGGTGATCTGAGGAGTCGAGGGCCCGGACGCGCTGGCTTGACTCCCTGAGAGCCGGTCGAGCCACATGGTGCGAGAGAGGCCGGGAGCTGGAGTTGGGGGTTATCGGTGGAGGAAAAGAGCGAGCCTCGCGATCATGACCGTCTCATCGCTTGAAGGAAATATTTTGAGTGCCGAGCAGTCGCTACGTCTAAGCAATCGGTAGTCACGGTGCTGCAACATATGTCGAGCATACGTCAGGTGCTGTTGGCTGTCCAATACGGAGTGCTCAGTGAGACGACCGACCAGCTCAGTTGCAGCAGCGAGGCTATGCCGATGCGACAGTGGAGCCGAGCTTGGGGCTACCGATTAGCGCCGTGTCTGGCAAAGGGACGTGCTACAATAGGGATCTCAGCGCGCCAATTGAATAAGGTAGGTAAGGTAGGTAGGTACCTAGGTACCTTAGGTAGCTGTAGTAGGCACCTTGGCACCTTAGCACTTAAAGGTAAGCGGTGCTATTTGTTGGCCTCAGTGCCTATTCATCCAATTCTTACAGTTAGATGATTGCTCTTTGAGCTCAAAAGCAAAGCAGCAGCCATCGTATCAAGGCCCATTGACGGCGATTAGAGTCAAGATATCAAGGTGTCGAAAAAAGGGTGGCCAGCGAATGCATGCAACTCTGCTGCAGAAGCTTCAGCCCTGTTGCAGATTGATCACCAACGCATAGCACGCGACTAATAGCAGATACTGTGCTGCAATTTCATAGTACCTAGCAAACCGCAGCATGCGATAGCTTTGCTGCCAGCTCGCAATTAAGCTTTGCTAGGGATCGTGGCTGTTTCTCTTTCCGGCCAAGGAAGAAGAGCTCAGACTATCAAGTACCAGTAGCCACTTCACATTCGTTTACTTGACTGATGTCTGTTTTATTTCATTGAAGCGTATGGCCCCTTACTTTGGCAAGATCAGGTATGTAGGTAGGAGATGCATCCAGAGCCATAGTCATCAGCATCATCTCACACATTATGCCCTCACACCATGCATGAGTGGTACCAGTAGATTTTGCAGACTCTAGATGCGGAGTTGTGCGCGCGTGTGTGATCATCTTACCCTTTTCCACACAAGAGTGAGCTCATGCACTCCCCGCTCCCGAGATCAAATTGGGATACATACTTTGACGGCAACGCACCGCAGCTGCAGAGTGTCTAGATGCGGAGGCACCTCGGTACCTACAGTTGGGAATATACAGTGCTAATTTAGTACCAAGGAATCAAGACAGCAGACAGATGCAATATGTGTAGTAGTTTCCGAGTTATAGGTACTGTGTCTGTGGTCTATGAATCGTATGGTTGGCAGTACAGCTGCTGTCCACCTCGTTTCAACAGCTCTCGTCTACGAGAGTCTCTAAGCCACCCATAGCTGGGCAGCGCAGCCACAGCAAGCCTTGGGATTTTCTTTGAATAATTTTTCCCCCTAGAAAGGCTGGCTTAAAGCTGCTCATCTAGGTATCTAGGGAAAAAAAAAATAAGATAAATTAAAAATTAAAAATTAAGAGACGAGAAAAAAAAAAAGTACCAAACCTTACGGGTCCAAAAGGTACTAAATCCGCTTCCCAAGAGGCAAAGCTGCGTCCCACCGCCGCCCAGGCAAAATTGACGCCAGGGCCAATCACACCGGCGAAAAAAAAATTCAGGTAACGCACCTTTTCTACCCCCTCCGTCCACCTTTTGCTCTTCTCCTCTCACCTCTCAATTTCTCCTCTCCACATAACTCCCAGCACTCTCCACTGTCTTGTCTGCCGCGCAGACTCTCTTTCACTCTTCGTCTTCTTTCTCTTGCTTCACGACAAGTTCGATTTTTGCGCAATCCATCACCATGGCTGACGAGGTAAGTCGTCCATCTCTCTCGAGCATCTTTGCGCTGCCTTTACAAGAGAAAAAACCACCCCGCAATCGTCTTGGCTGCCCCTCGACTGAGCGGCACCCCACATCACAATATTTTACAATTTTTTTTTTTTTTTGTAGATTTTGCCAGACGAGCCTCTGCGCCGCCATGGTATCTCTTTCTACAAGATCGGCTACAAGCTCTTCGCCAAAATTACAATTCACTCAAATTTGCTTCATCGTTGACTATAGATGCTAATCATTTTATCCGTCTACAGCATGATGTTACCTTCGAGTCCGCCGACGCCGGCGCGTCTCTCACCTACCCCATGCAGTGCTCTGCTCTGCGCAAGAACGGCTTCGTCGTGATCAAGGGCCGCCCCTGCAAGATTGTCGACATGTCCACCTCCAAGACTGGCAAGCACGGTCACGCCAAGGTCCACCTTGTCGCCCTTGACATCTTCACTGGCAAGAAGTACGAAGATCTTTCTCCTTCCACTCACAACATGGATGTCCCCAACGTCACCCGTCGTGAGTACCAGCTTGTAAGTCGATCTTGGTCCCTGGATGAAAATTTGTGGGAAACGGGGGGAAGAAAACAAGGCTTGATAAGTACTGATACATTCTTTGTAGCTCGACATCTCTGACGATGGCTTCCTCTCTCTCATGAACGACGACGGTGACACCAAGGACGATGTCCGCATGCCCGACGGTGAGATTGGTGAGAAGATCAACAAGCTCTTCAAGGTTGATGAGAAGGACACCAGTAAGTTGTTTCCCACTGACATTCTGAGCGACCACTTGACAGCGGACCCTAATCTTTACTTTTAGACGTTGTCGTTCTCACCTCCATGGGAGAAGAGGCCGCCATTGAGGCCAAGGAGGCTCCTAAGCAGGCCTAAATTAACAATTCTACTTTCCTCCGCCAATTGAGTAAAATGAAGATTTAGGATTTGTTTATAGCCCCCCTCGTTTCCCTCCACCTCTTGGCGTTTACTGCGGCCGTCGTAACATCGAATATCCTTGGGTTGATGTATGGGTCGTTCCGCTCGAAGGTTGATGGATCGGATTTTTTTCAGCTAGTTTCAATACTTGGCACTTCAAATACCCTTTCAAAGGGCCAATACAGTTTCCTTTGTCCTTCACGAATCATGGCCAAAGCTACCCAGATGGAAATTTGCGTAGCTGGGAATTATGATAGAAAATGAAGATAAAAAAAAATGAATGTGCATATTGGCTTGCTGTACAATCTATAAATCGATACAAGTAATGATTTGCATAATCGTAAATGACTTGACGATGTTACTCTTACATTTTATTGCAGATTATCGCCCTTAAATCTCGAATGTGTAAAACTTAGTCTTACAGCGAAGGCTAAAAATATAGTACCTACCTATGCGCGGAAAGGTGGGTTTTCGGTACTATGCAAAACGACCATCTGGGATCTAAGTTGCGCTAGCTTGCATGTGCATTTCAGTGGTAAGGCGGCCTCAGCTTGCAAATTCATGACTTAATCTACAGCTTCGTCGTGCCGTGCTACAGCTTTGGTCCCATTTGCTGTCTGCCTAATTTTACTTCTCCCTCATCTCTTTCTACTGGACACTAAATTACAACATGAGGGCAAGCTTCTTAATTGCCGCCGGAACCATACCGCCTAAGCCGTGAATTCTACACTCGCGCATCTCAAAACTGGACGCAGCCCGGCTATTCAAGATTTCTAGCCAGTCAAAAAAGAATCAGCGAGGTAGCCCACAATGGAAGCGCCTGGAGGACTTCGTAGGATGCCCCAAGGGGAGAGATGCCCCGAATGCGGTAGCCAGAAATGGTATCTGCAGGACGGGCTAAGATTTTGCGCCCGAGGCCATCAAGTTGAAGTGAGTGATTCTCTCTCTAGACATTATATTGAAAGAAGGGCCGGTTGTAACTATGTTGCTGTGTCGTAGGGCTTTGTCCAATTTGATCTGGGTGATATTGAAGACTCTGGCAAAATGGGAGCCGTGTCTCGGCGTGAAAAAGCTCCCAGAGATCAGCGCAGAAGGGCGCCGCTTACTGGCCAGGCTGGCAGAGATCTTTATCTTGAATCCCTTCAGTTGATCATTAGAAGTCAGTTAGCATGGCTCATCAACGAGAAAGGGCATAGAGAGGAGCTTGAGACTGTTGTTCGCGACCTATGGGATTTGCGAATCAGAGGATCCAATTCTGACTTGGGAGATGATACCCACGAAGAAGAAGAATTGGAGATTTTCAGCTCTGAGCCTCCTCAGGACTCGGCCTTGGCAAACTGGCAGCGACAGTCCAGAAAACAAAGCTGGGATCCTGAATTGGGTTCGCGGTGGCCTTTGCCGCGTGTGCCCGATACGCTCGCCATCTGCTATCTGGGCTGTGTCCTTTTGAGAATACCTACTCACCTCGGTGAAATTATTCGATGGGCCAATAATGGCAATCTTTTGTATAAGAAATGCGTAAGTAAAGCAGATTGAATAATTTATCTCCCGATACTGACCAGAAAGTAGTATCACTCTCTACCCCAAGAAATGCGGGATAGACTGCCCGCTGCCTATATCAAGCTCCTAAAGCTGCCATTTCGCTCCCCCGTGGAAGGTGACGAGCTGCATAAGATTGTTATGGACATGGTACTCTCATACCATTTTAATTACAATCTAATCTTCCCGGAGATCAATCATATTCCAGAGTTGATACAGTTCGCAAAGGAGCTGGCGCTACCCAGTAAGTGGAGAGCGACGAATCTCAGCCATAATAGGTTTTCCCTAATCAGTTTATAGTTGACTCCATCATTATGGCCCGTAAATTGTCATCCATCCTGGGATATCAATTCCAATTTCCAATCAGGAGGTTGTCGAATACTCGATTGGATTACCCAGAGATACGGCTAATAGCTCTGCTCATTGTTGCTACCAAGCTCTCTTTTCCTTTTTCTGGGGACTCTTCAGTATCCCAGCCTGCCGATTTCGATTCTTTTGAGATGCCTAAACTCGACTGGGAGAGATGGCGACGGGGCAAACACAGTCTACCCACACAACAAGAGACGAAGACTGACAAGTATGACTTTAACAAGGTCACACCCAGCCAAATAGTCTCTATGGATGATGAGGAGCTCGACGCGTACTTTGCTCACGTCTCTAGTCTCATTGATGTCACTAGTAGGTTTCATGGTTGAGAATGTTGCCGAGGTGATTCAAGTTCTTACATGGACAATATAGGCGATAACCCAATAACAAAATTCTTCCCCGTAGAAGACCTACCAACAAGCATCAATCAAGTGGAGGATATTTCAACCACGGAACTGGACGATGCAGTCAAGAATCTTTTATCACAGACTGTTAAATCCGATTCATACAGCTCGATCGAGACAACCAAGAGCACGACGACGCCTATCTCAAGATATGAAGCATTCCGTAATGTCGACCATCTCAATCAGACAGCCTTCGATCTGTATGAAGCAGCGGGTATGTTTGAGACACCAATAGCACTCCTATCAATTTGCGATACAGAAGCTAATATACATCTACAAAAAGGTGCCGTGGTGGGAGTGTCTCTTGAAACCATGACAGACGCAATATACAGGATTGAACGGGCTATGGTGGTCTGGCAGACGAAGAACCGTCACGAAGGCGAGCACTAGATGTTGCACATATACCTACGCATCGACCAAGTGAGCGCTTGTCAATAGTAGCTCTTAGAGATTGTAGAATTGTAGAATTAATTGTAATACAAAGTGAGCCGCAACGTGAATGCACTTCATACAAAACTTTCTTATACCAGCCATCTTTTCATGCAATGTACCTACTAGTACGTACAAGCATCTGTTTACGGCATCAAGACGCTAAAAGATGATGGACTTTAAGGCAGGTGGGTCGGTACGAGGTCTCGTACTAGCAGCATTTGGGAAAGCCCTCTCAGATACCCCATATTGAGGAATTATTTCAGTTGAAAGTCACGTGCGTCGGCTACTGACCTAGGGTTTTCTATGATTTGAAGTTCCGCCCCACCAAATTTGCGCGCAGAATCAGCGATTGAACCTTCACATCGTCAAGCATCACCAAAATCGTCCAAGAGTGAGTACCGTCGCCATGCGCAGGCCAACTGCAGAATCCGTGACGAAACTGAAATGCTAACCGTCAAACAGTGCAGATGTAAGCCCAGCAGGAAAAAAAAAAAAAAATTCCCCGATATCGAAGTCCGGCAATCCGTACTAACAAATGCGAAAAGTTTCGTGAAGACCCTGACGGGCAAGACCATCACCCTTGAGGTCGAGTCCTCCGACACGATCGACAATGTCAAGTCCAAGATCCAGGACAAGGAGGGAATCCCCCCGGATCAGCAGCGATTGATCTTCGCCGGCAAGCAGCTCGAGGATGGCCGAACCCTGTCTGACTACAACATCCAGAAGGTGCGTCGCTGAGGAACTGCGTTTCTGAATCGCCTGTGCGGAAACGTGGCGAGAGGAGTGGAAATTTGAAAGAGATGGAAATTAGAAGAGAAACGGCATGCTAATGCGAATGTACAGGAGTCTACCCTCCACCTGGTTCTCCGTCTGCGTGGTGGTATCATTGAGCCCTCCCTGAAGGCTCTGGCCTCCAAGTTCAACTGCGACAAGATGATTTGCCGCAAGTGCTACGTACGTACAACCTTCCATTCCCTCTACGACAATATTTTTGTCCCTTTTATTTTTTTTTTAACTCTCCATGTGCTAATGGTCCCATTCATAGGCCCGTCTCCCTCCCCGTGCTACCAACTGCCGTAAGCGAAAGTGCGGACACACCAACCAGCTTCGTCCCAAGAAGAAGCTCAAATAAATCATTTCACCAAAGATGCGGCGTCTGGTTTCTGGCATTCTGGGGTTGGCAAGGACAGAGGTGCTACTGCTTTATTCCGGATTTGTTTCTACATTAGTATCATGGTAGATGCGAATACAACAATCTAGATGATATCTGATGGCGACTTGTTCAAAATTACCCATTCTTTGAGGAATGACTGGAGTGATCCGGCAGTGCCAAGGCAGGACCGATTTGTACTTTCCGAATGCCGGGCCTGTGATGATGGGCCTTGAAAGGGAAGATGGCAGATCTCAGAAAACTGAAAGTGTTGGATAGTTGTAGCGACCAAGAAGCTGAATATAGCGAAACAAGATAGTAACCATGTTCCTTGCAAAGCTACAAGAGCTGCGTGCATGTGCTCATCCCTATAGCGAAACATTGCTAATTTCTAAGTTGATGCAATGCGTTGCATCTGTTCAAAGAATCCTCTACTCAAATTTCACCATGGCAGCAACGAACATGAAACGGATACCACAATGAACCCCAAGAACGCCTTGTAAAATTAGCTATTTAGATACCTACTTAAAGGTCAAATCCCAACTTCCTCATTACGGTAATGAAAGCAAGCTGTGACGATCCGCAGGCCTTAGTGGCTCAAGCGGGAGCTATCACGTGATACCCAGTCCATACACGTTGACAAGCTATCGCAGCCAGCCAACAGGTCTCGGGGAAGAGACAGCTATTAAACCATCGAAATTAATTGCTCCCCAACACCAATTACAGGAAGAGATTTGACGAAGCGCATTGAGAAGAGGAACTAAACCACATATCCGTCGACAACATAAAGAAAAAGGCCAGCAATGTCCGGCTCCGGATACGATGCAGTGGTAGACGTGGACGATGAGGTGCGTTGCGCTCCAAGGAAGCTATACATTCCTACCAATATATCAATCTCAGCATGCTGGCAAAATTCAACGCTTCACTCTGGCTGACCTTTCTTAGGGCGACCTCGGAGACACCGATCTCCAAGAGGATCTCGAATTCCACAGCTCCAATTTCAATGAGCCCTCTTCCTCACGAGGCGGCCGCAAGGCGCCAGCATCGGGGCTTCCACCACCAGCGACATCCTCCTCCTCCTCTTCCTCAAAGCGCTATCTCTGGAGCATGTCGTTCTATGCGCAGTTCTTCGACGTCGATACATCCGCTGTTCTATCGCGCTGCTGGGCGGCCTTGTTTCCGCGGGCAAACTTCCTCGACGTATTAGAGGGAAACCCCGATCTATACGGACCGTTTTGGATCGCCACGACAGTCGTCCTGATTCTATTCCTCGGCGGCACAATCAGCCAATATCTTTCGACTACGGGCAAGTCAGCGTTTGCGTATGACTTTAGGCTACTCAGCGGTATGGCTTTATTCATCTCAGAAATAATTCCCCTAGCTTTGTAGTAAGGTGGTTAACCAGAAGGGGTCTCGATATGTAGGCGCGGCGGGCCTGATTTACGGCTATACTTTGGTCATCCCGGTGGCCCTATACCTTGCTCTTCGATACTTTGGAAGCGAATCGGCGAATCTCCTTGAAAGCTGGGCTCTATACGGATATTCGAATCTGATATGGATACCCGTTGCTCTGATTTCGTGGTCACCAATCTCTATCCTTAACTGGGTCTTTGTGGGTGTTGGATTCGGCCTGTCTGTGGTGTTCTTGGTGCGAAACCTATATCCAGTATTGAGTGCGACCGATCAACAAATCAGCAAGATCTTACTCGTTGTTGTCATCCTACTACACGCCGGTCTTTCTTTGACCATCAAGATCCTTTTCTTTGCTCATGGAAGTCCGGTTGCGCGAACTCCTACCGATGGTGGTTCTGATAAGCCGCAATAATGGCTGCTTTGGCAATTGTTGAAGGATAATGGAAGATTTCAGAGTTAAAAGAAGAAAGACTTGTCCTGAGATGCAGAATTTGCATGAGAATGCCAGAAACTTGGCCAGAGCATTGTACACTACAAACAGCACAGTTAGCTATGCCTCAATTTGAATGATGGAACATGAATGTAGATTTATCACAGGTTTTTGATTCTTTTTGTTCTTTCCTTTCCAACTGGCACCACACTCCTTGGTGTGAACGGCCTTTATCTTCCCTCTTAGTCCCGCGCCATCAGTTTATATACATGCAGCTGTGACATTAACACCAAAGAATCATCACTGTTCCAATACGACACAACTTTTGGCTCAATGGCTCAGTTGTCCTTCTTTCCCTGCTTAATCACCTCAACCGGCCCCTTATTCTTGTCCCAATCAAGCCAGCTGCCCGGGTACTCGCCAACACTCTCCCATCCAGCATGTTGCGCCAAGCCCGCAGCCGCCTTGGCCCGGACGCCAGCCTTGCAGTAGAACACCAACGAGGCATCCTTGGGCGGGCGGGCGTAGCCGTACATGTCTTCAAAGTCCTCATCGGAGATGTGGAAGCTCTGGACGGCAGAGGTGATGGGGATGTTGATGGCGCCGGGGATCTTACCAGTGTCGAGGAGCTCGTATGGTTCGCGGACATCTGGTGTTTCATAAGAGCATATGGTCAGTGCCCAAGATATAACATCACATCAGAAAGCGCGCAGCGACATACCGACGATGACGACCTTTTCCTTGGGGTCCTTCTTCTCGACCAACGTCTTGATGTCGTCAAAGCCCCAGATCCGACTATTCGGCACCTGGTTCTCGGAACTACCAGAATACCACCGCATAACACCAACACCCTTGCTTTGGTCCTTTGGCCGCAATGAAGGCACTGGCCGAATCGCCGCAGAGCCCACCGCCGTCCTCGCAGCGACGACTGTCGCCGGAGCAGTCATCCGCGATGTGATGCGCCGCAGCGCAAGCCGCTGACAAGCTTGTCGAGTTGCCATGGTTTGCTTTCCTTCCTGCGGCCCGTCTTCTCGGTGGGTGGCGCTTTGAGAGCTCTAATCTGCGAGGTTTCCAAAAAAAAAGGGCTTTTTGAGAATGCCAATTGCTTTGCTTTGCTTTGCTTTTCCCAAGTTTTGCGCGTGCAAAGTGCTGTCTGGCGTTGTAGTATTCCCCCAAATTCCGCTACTGAGCCACTAGCTAAGCCATGGATCCGAAATAGCCCAGCAGCGGGAAGCTTGCCACGACGGAGGCCAAGTTCAATTTGAGCTTCCAAAACAGCTACATATCTGGTCTATTCACTTTCCTCCTCTTTCCTTTTAGAAGAAACTTAGCACATAGGCCATTGATAAAATGCCCTTCTTAAGCTACCTAAGGTACATTAAAAAGGATTTCTAGCGTGGGAAACTAGTAACCTCGAGAATTCATGAAGCTCCTCCAATCCCAATTACAAGCGGAAATCACCCCGCGAAACGTCATGTCATGTGCAGCTACCTGTCAGCCAAAGGCTTCAAGCTTCCTTCGTTCGTGGGAGCCACGCCTGAAGTTACCTAGTACGGAGGATTCCGTGTGTTCCCACGACGGTCTAAGCCATTTGGATGTTTCGCGTTGATGCTCACGCATATCAGCTGCTCCCTATAAAGGATCAACAGCCGGCTATTCCATAATTCGCTGTTCTTGAAGCAAGATCCTTTGCCACACGATTTGCATCTCTTAAAGCATCTTTCTTAATCTCACTTTATTCTTCTCTCGAGGCAACTGGTACTGATTGACACTGATCTTCATTTTCATTTTCATTCCATCAGCTAAACTTGATGCTCTTCATGGCGCCCAGCCGCAGAGGGGAATTATGCCACGGCTGGGATAAACAAAAAAAAAATATATGTACACTGATAATTGGGTATTAAAATTATGTACCTTTCCCCCCCTTTTGAGCCTTGCCTTTCCCTTTCCTTTCGCAAGACCAATCCTAAACTCCTCCCTATTATTAATAGCTTCCTTCAATGCAGCTCAGTGCTTTAACAAATGCCATGTGCAAAGAAAACGCCGTCTATAGCCATGGATGGCATTCGCCAACCGGACGAATATGTATCGCTTCGATATCGCAAGGCCGTGCACGTGTGTATAATGCGTCGCTGACTGCAGTTGTACAGTCTTCGCCTTTTTTCTTTTTCGATTTTCATGCCGTCGTGTTTTCGATCTAGTTCCTCGCTTCAAAAGTAAGAGGGCAGTCATCCTACGTTATTGTTAGCCATTTTTCCAACTATTTCCGGCTTTCCATTTCGTTCATCATATCTTACCTTGGGGAAGATGGTTGCGAACACCTTGATCTCTTCCGAGAGAGGGGTGGCGTGATGAGTCCAGTTCATTTGCACAGAGGCTTTTCCGATCATCAGAGCCAGGTTAAGCTGGGCATAAAGCTGACCAAGGCAATAGTGGGGACCGGTTCCGAACACCAGGTAGTTCTTGGCACCCTTGACTTCAGCATCGCCTGAAAAGTATCTCTCGGGGTCATAATAGTCAGGGTTGGGGTAGACTTCGGGATCGTGCAGAGCCATGTAGGTCGTAGGAATCAACATAGAGCCTATCGGAAAAGATGTCAGTATTTGAAGCGTACAATTTTAACGAATCAGGCTAAGAATTGAGGCTTACCCTTGGGAACAGTGTAGGTGTCGGTAATGGGGAAAGGCTTCTTGACCAGATACGGAACCATGAGGACTGGTGGGCGGTATCGGAGGAGTTCTCGAACGGCGGCACGGGTGTAAGTCAGAGACTCGAGTTGATCCATGTTGAGTTCAGCATTGATATCGCCGTTGCGGACCTTGAGGTTTTCCTCTCGGATACGGTCGAGAACATCGGGTCGTTGAGCGGTAACCTGGAAGAGCCAAGTAGCGGCACTGCTGGTGGCATCCTGAGAAGCGAAGAGGAAGGTGAAGACGGTCTGGGAGATTTCATAATCTCCAAACATGCGCACCATGGGTGACGGCTTCACCAGATCCTCGGTGGGCAGGCCCTTTGCCTCAGCCTCGCGCCAACGCTCTGACTGGATCATGACCAAAATCCAAGCATCCATGATACAGGTGACTTCTCCTCCAGCAGCCATGCGGACCTTGGCCTTGGCAGCACACTTGGCGAATTCAGCAAGAACCATGTCGGCAGCCTTCTTTCCATACCAAGTCTTGGTGTAAGGGAGAATGATGGGGAAGTTGACGAGCTCGAGAGCTGCGGTGATGAGATAATAATCATCGGCAATCTTCTTGATGGCCTCGTCGGAGATGTAGTGGCCGACGAAGGTGCGGCAAGAGACGGCGCACATGAGTTCACGGAACTCGGGCATGAAAGGAACGGGTTTGCCACCATTCTCCTTGGTGATGTCGAGGAATCGCTTGAAATACGCCTTGTACACCTCCTCCTGGCCGGGAAGGTAGTCTGCAAGGGCCTTGCGGGTGAAGAGACCGTTGAGACCCTTGCGGAAATCCACGTGGAGCTTACCGTCAAGGAAAACCCAGTTGTCCTTTCCGAGGAGCTTGTGGGCAACATCAACGACACAAGGCTTCACGTACATTGGGGAGTTGAGTACTTTGCGAGCCATATCACGAGTGGACGCAATAACGACGAACCTGCCGAGAAGCCAATGTCAGTCCCAGTCACCTCACCGACTCGAAAGCGTATCAAATCCGGGGCGGAACCAATCTTACTTGTGGAAGACAGAGACACAGCTCAAGGGACCGCTCAGCCATTTGGCATAGTACTCTTCAAATTTGGGGTCCATGGACTGCAGGAAAGGTCCAATGAAGGGCGTCTTGAATGCCGGACCAACGATAGAGCCCTTGTTGAGGAGATAGCTGACTGTTGAATAGCAAGCGCTCGTTAGTCGGGGTTCAATTTACTGTCGAGCCACCGTGGGCAGCGAAGAAGGCGAACAACATACTTTGGTCATAGGCGACACAGAGGGCGAGGATGGTGAACAGCCAAGTCCATGGCCCCGCGGTAGAGATGGTCTCGATCACATAGTCCAGCTGGGGGGGGATGTTGGCGCTGACATATTTCGAATTGGCGAGAACAGACGTAAAGACTGAGGATGCCCCGGTGGCATTGACGGCCTCCATGGTGGGCTAAAGGCGGAAGAAGCTGTCTCGAGCTGTTCTCGAGTACTGGGTCGCAAGCTCTCGATCAGACGCGATACTATCGCACTGCGGCTACCTTCGAAAAAGAGAGAGCAGACGGGGGGCCAAGCAAAGTGACGGCGATGGGGATATAAAAGAATGGAGGGCCGACAGGGGGGCAACACGAACAAAAGCCGTTGGCCCAAAGCCGTCTGGGGTTCAGAAGAGGCCAGGGAAGTATTTCGTGCGACTAGCACCTCTGAATTAGTACTAAACTCCGAGTTGCTTTAGTAATTGGCCCTGACCCACGAGGACGGTGTGCTCGAGGTCAATATCCAAAAGTACCTGGAGGTACATACAAGCAATCAAGCAATCACCAGCAGAAACTCCGCTCCAGGGTCCGAAAGGCTGCCGTCAATTGGCTTGGTTTGCTGCGCGTGTGTGTGGCATTGACAAGCAGATCCCACTGCGCGCATGAGCGAGAGAGGCTGACGGGGGTGAATCCTGGTCGCCAAAGAGAGTTTTTTTTCTCTTGGGTATTCAAAGATTGGATTAGACAAGACCCACGGCCGTGCTCCACGACTCGGAAGATGCAGCTAATCCCTCCCCTGTGCGCTTGATAGCACCGGTCCCTTGCCAATTTTAATCTTGTCTTTCTCTTTTATTTATTTTTTTTGCTTATCGATTTAGCGTCGAAAAAAAAAAGACAATGGTGCCTCAACGAGTGTAAGTACCTACCAATACTCTACACCTTTCAGAGAGCTCCATTTCTTTTCTATATTGCTTCTCATCACTCACATTATTTCCAGTCCTGTTGTTAATATTGCTTTTGGGGGGAATTCTCCTAGCCTTGCCGCCGTAATGGTCGCTCAGCGGCGCCCTCGGACTTAGGCCTGACGTCGCTCCAAGAGAACAATACCCATTAATTAAACAGCCCGCTTTTAACTCGTCTATCAAGCGTGTATCGCGTATCCGTCAACGGATCCCTAGCTCGGAAATACTAGTGCAAATTACAGGTCCCAGCTCAGCTACGATACAATTGCCAAAATGTGCGAGGCTTGCCATGGTTCTGTCAATAATCGCCAGGGGCTTTTTATTGCTGCTGAGAATCTCTCCCGCAGGCTCCGGGGATGCACCAGAGGGCTGGCTGAATGACGCAGTTGAGCCTCTGATCTTACAGGCAGCATCTTGCCAGGTACCCCAAGCAGGCAGTAGAGTACTGCTTGCATTGCTCCATTGAGGCCCCAGTGCCATGCCTGACGCAGGCTGAAAGGGTAATTGCTAATCTTGGAGCGTACACTGACCGACTTGGTCTTGTCACTCGTAAGAGAACTCGTACGATGATGCCTGCGGGAAGCGATTTCCCGCGTGCCTCATCTCCAGGCGTAACAATTCTATCGCTGGTACTGTATCGGTGCCTGTAATTGTCTGCTTGTCAATGGACAGCCTACTGTAAGAAAAAGGGGCCCTGCATCCTCTGCAAGTACCGACAAGTACATCCTCCATCGAGACAGCGTGTCAGATTGCTACGCTCTGTGCGCGCCGCAACGAAAGAGTTACTCCCCACACGAGCAGAGCAATTCAGATCCGCCCAACGCTAACATCGGCGCGCATTCGAATTCGCTCAGATTCTCGTTCCTGTTGCGGTCGTCCACCAATTAGCAGCCGCCCTTGTGCAGACATCCCTTGCAGCGCGTACCGCAAAAGGCAACCTATAGTCGAAAGAAGAATTTGTTGGGTCGTCGCTCAGGGCGCGCAGCCAATCATCTTTTACGGATTCGCCTGCGCTAAAATTGGTAGAATGCGAATACGAATAAGCCTTTTGCGAGCTCGTCCCGCTTTTGGGCGCCTTCGATCCGCAATAGGTATTCATTCCCCTTGCCTGGCCTTGGGATGTATTTTAACTTCTTTTGGGGGCCAGTCGTATTGACGAGGATACTAAGCTGCGCGCTGCGATTGTGTGCTCAGGTATTGGCCAGCCCGAGCCCGAGCCGTCTGGAGACGATTTATCGCCAGCCATGGATCATGGGCAGCGCGGGAGGCAGGGACCTCATGACTCCAGTGGCACACAGGGAATGTAGAATGTAGTAGATAGAGAAGAGCTAACCAGCACCCCAATTCTGTCATCCAGCACTCTAGATATAGCATGCATACACTGCTACTGCTGCTATTGCTGCTACTGCTATGATGCTACGCTGCTACTGCTGCCACTACGTCGCTATTCAAAATGTTTGGTAGTTGCGTATTTTGATATATGGACTGGTTGCCTTGTTGAGCTACAGCTGGGGTGTTGGATGGTATAATTGGAGTGCTGGATAGCTTCTTCCTTTAGGTATTGAGCCCACCATGAAACAATGCTGCTTCTAGCAACTGCTATGCCACGATCAGCTTGATTCGCAATGGTGCTACTTGTACACAGCATACTGTGAGCTACTAGATCGCCTCCTTGTAGGAAAGTGCTCCCAGTTGTTCGGTAGCCTAACTGCCCAAATAAGCAAGTTGGAGCAAAGCCGCCCCTTGCACAGGCTTCTTTTCCGGATCTCCCCGGCAGGGAATTTAATGATCAGGGTCTTCAAAGACTTGGAGACTAGGCAAACGTACTCTGGCTAGCTTCTTGTTGTTCTGGGGTTGTTCATGGTTCTTGTACGCCGCGGTGATGTTCCCCTGTCTCTCATGGTGATTACCTAATCAAGCACCCAATTCTCTAGGGTAGGCGATGGAGAGAGCTTATGATTACTGTCCTACGAGCAGCTTAACATTCATTTATGATTGTATTCAATACATCTAGCCTTAAATCTTGGTAATGTTGGTCTATTGGGCGTTTGTTTCTTCGTGGGAATGAAGTCTTGTTGTGGCGGATAGATGCTACTGGTGCTACAGCTCTGGTTCGTCCACTTATAAATCAACATTTACGCATCTAGTATACCATGAACTAAGTCATAACTGCAGCTTAGCCAATACAAACTGACGGATGAATCCAGCAAGGATTACATGTTTGAAATGCAGTATATCCCCAGGCAGTAGCAGCGAAATCAAGAAGGACAGGCATCCAAAAAGAGCAGATCCAGCCTCAGGCCAGCTTGGAGCTTTCCCAGGTATCACATCGCACCGAAACCCAACAGAGGCGCAGCCCTGCATAAAGCAAGCTGAGCAGCTGACGGCTAAAGCAATAACCTAGGGGAGCAGCAAATCTACCAGCTTTGAGGCCAGAGCTACGTCATTGAAGCCACCGACGTTGTTGTACGCTCCCCTGCGCAACCAAGCACTTCGCGGCACAGCCTAGATCCAGCCTAACTGCTGGCCTACCATCCGCTAGAGACATCGGGGTCAAAACAAGGCTGTAAAGTCCTAAAATTTACCAATAAACAAAGGAGAAAGACCTTGATTTGAACCAGTAATTAGCATCCAAGCATAGCACTTGCGTGCGCATGTGCGCGCCAATGCCCATCTGCTTACATGATCCTCGGCTGCGGTTGGAGGAGGCTAAGGAGTGTGGCTGGCCAGCAGGAGGTGACGTATAGATATTGGCGGCCAGTCACTCATACTAATATCCTCAGTTTCCCCTCCGCATCAAACAAGGCCACGGCTCCATCACATCACGTATTATCAACTACCAACTCGCCCAAGATGCCCGCTTACATTGTGAGTTAAATATGACAAAGTTTATCGACGTCTGCCTATCGGCACATCTACTGATATCGCTCTTTATCGGATAGGTTACCCTTCACGACGATGCCTCGGATGAGCAGGTTGCCGCGTGAGTAGCAGACGCCCATCCTCTTACGGATACGAAGCGCTGTATCGCTGACACAAGGCCAGAGCCAAGAAGAAGGCCACCGACGCTGGTGGCAAGATCACCCAGGAATACAGCTTGATCAAGGGCTTCGCGTGAGTCTACGACCCTTTCTTTTCTTCCTCTCATGGTTACATAACAACTGACTTTGGATTTTCTGCAACGTAGCGTTTCATACCCCGAAGGCACTGTCTCGACTCTCGACCAGGACCCGTCGGTCAAGGCCGTCGAGGAGGACTCTGTGATGCGAACGCAGTAGATGCAGCTTTACGACTACGCTGTTTATGACGCCTATAATGCTTTGCCTACACTAGAAGGGAAATATAAATAGAATATCTTCTACTTCATACACTGAACAGAATTACAGTTGGGTTGCCAGTGACAGTGACAGTGACGCCCAAAGTAAACAAACGCTGCCCGTATCGACGCTGCCCCGCCATGCTCCCCCTCCTTTAGCTTCCTCCTGGTGACGTGACGTAAGTTGATAAGAGTGGGGGGGAGTGAAGAGTACAAAGCGACAGTATAACAGCTGCAGATTCGTTATGGTCGCGTGATTGACTGATTAATTAAATTATTTATTACCTAGGTAGTATTGCTGATCCAAGAGATTATCGATGAGATATGTACATAACGTCTCCAGCAGTTTGATGTCATCAATTCGGCCTATACTTTGTTCAGCTTGGCTGTGCAACATCCGTCCAGCTTGGTGGGCTCTGTGCCGTCACTAGCCTTATCGGCTGACCGGCTGATTACGGCGCACACAACACAACCGCCATCTCTCTCGCAACTGGCCAAGCTTCAAGAAGAGCATCGATCTAGTGCTGCTACCACCAATTATCGAGCTACACTACAGAACTGCGTGGCCACTAGCTCAGTAGTACAGTAGCAGCATTAGATGGCCTGCTGAATCTGTTCTAGTAGTACTCCCAGAGCATGTGCTAGTGGCATGCGCCGAAGGTCGCTGAGCCGCTCACCGAACGCAACTCTTTCCATCGTCCTGTAAACGACGAGGCTGCTTCTTTAGCATCGCTTTGCTTTGCTTTGCTTTGCATGCATATCACAGATTAGGCCGCGGTGGTGCACCAGAGGGGGCGTCTTGCTGCTACTTCTTCTATTGCTCGGTTTCCAAGAATCAATAACCGAGACCCCCAATGCTGCAATGACAGCCTTGATCAGGTCCACGAGGCTGCTGCGGCCATTCGGAATTCGAGCACCGGCCCTGCTGCAGGCCCAGCGTCGGCTCTTCACCTCTGATCGCGCATACGATGTTTCTGACGCCGACATTTCCAAATTGGCCAACCTGCCTCAGCATCCTCTGCGTCTTGCGGATCTCGTAAGGTAGGCGGCGCGAGTCCTCTCCTCTCAGATCATCCACCTTCCCTTCCCCCTTCTCACTCATACACCGCATGCTGTCTGTAAATAAGCTTTGGATGATATCAATTAGCTAACATCTTTTCCTCTTCCTCTACATAGACACGGTAGGCCGCCTCTCTCCGAAAGATCGCTCCTGTCCTCGGCCAACTTCACCCTCTCCCTCGCTCCGATTCGTCTGGCCCACCGCCTCCAAGCGCTCCAGAACCTCCCGTACATTGTCGTCTCCAACCCCAACATTTCTCAAATCTACAACAATTACCTGCACTCTCTATCTATCCTGCTGCCCTACTGGCAGGCCGCTTCTGAGGGCCGCGCCATCACCACCCTCGACGATGAAATCAAGTTCACCAATGTCCTCGCCGAGCTGGTCGCCACTCATACCGACACAATCCCCATCCTGGCCAAGGGCTTCCTCGAGTGTCGGCGATACATCTCCCCAGCCGAAGTGACGCGCTTCTTGGACGAGCATCTGCGCGCCCGCATTGGCACTCGTCTTATTTCGGAGCAGCACATTGCGCTGCACTTTAGCAGTCAGCCTCATTTCGACCCCGGAGCCAGTCCTACGCCATGCCCCGAGCATCCCACATATATCGGTGTTATTGACACTGCTTTGAAGCCTTCACTAACGATTGACTCGTGTGCCGGCTTCGTGGCCGATATTTGCGAGCTCCGATATGGCGTACGCCCAAAGCTCATCATCGACGGCGAGCCAGAGACGACGTTTGCCTTCCTGCCGATGCATCTGGAATATATTGTCACCGAGCTTCTTAAGAATGCGTTCCGCGCATCAATCGAGAGCAAAACAACCGAACCTATTGTGGTCACCATCGCTCCCGAACCACCATTGAAACAACAAGAGGGCAATCTCCCTGATATCAAGCCCCCATCCGAGGAACTGGGGCCCTTCAAATACGACGCCATCAAGCCTCTGGATGACAACGCCCCCGGTGTGACGATTCGTATCCGAGACCGAGGGGGCGGTATTCCCCCAGATGTTCTTCCTAATATCTGGTCTTACTCGTTTACTACTTTTTCTGAAGACCAAGATATCCCAGGATCCAGTGGGAACGACGGGCTCAGTGCTATTGCTACTGCCAGCACCGGAGGAAGCTCGATTGCCGGCCTCGGATACGGTTTGCCGCTGAGCCGCGCATATGCAGAGTACTTTGGCGGCGGTATTGCCGTCCAGAGTTTATACGGATGGGGAACTGATGTCTATCTCCGTCTTAAGGGCGTTGGAAACGTAGACCAAAAGTAAAACAAGAAACTGCTCTTGTTGCTGTTGCCGCTGTAGTGGTAAGAAACAGTCGAGCTGGTAGCGGCACCTGTATGCATAGATAGCCTTTCCTTCTTGTGAGAATGCCCAAAATTGGCTAAAGCGAAGCAAAAGGAAATCTTGGATCAATAGCGTATGTATAGTTTTTTCACCTGCTAGATATATATTTATATATACTATTCCATTTCGTTTTTAGAATGAAAGCGTGTCATCATCGTTCAACAGCGCAAAACCTATCCTTAGATTAACTAAAAGCATTCGCTCGTGACCTTTGTTTCTACGAACAATAACAAGATCGATATGATTGATGGTCAAAAGTATTAAATATGAAAACCTTCAAATTCAAATGCACTATGTATTATAAACAATCGCTACAACGAGAAACATGCCCGCCTCAAAAGTCAGCTTTTAACAAAACTACCGCTCAGGCTGCCCCCAAACAATTAAGTTACGGTAAAGCACATTATTCCATTTCATAACGCAATAACTCTTCTTTCCAAATGGTAGCTTAGACAAAAGACTGTAAACTTCTCTCTTCCTAAAAGGAAAACAAATAACACCCATAAAAAAAAACGCCGTTTCTCTGCCATATATCAAATGTTTTGCTGATGCAATAAACGGTTCTCTCTCTTCTCTTTTCTTTTTTGGTGGTGATTTTCTGCGGCTTCGTGGAGTACAGCATTTCATCCGATCAAAATTCGTGGTGTTGACTATCGTACGAGGGAGCAAAACGGTCCCGGAAAATGAATAAAAGGAATGATTAGTACGAGGATAAATAATTAAAAAGACACCCATATTCTAAATTTGCCAACACGCTTTGCATTTCCTCCTCATTCATTCCATGCCCATATGCATCGTTACATATTCTCCAACTCACGGTCGATCTGCTTGTCTACAAACGTGCGACGCTCACCCACAAGCTCCGTTTGCAGGCGCTGCTCAACAAGGGCACGAACCTGCTTCTTAGTCACGGTGTCCAGGTCAACGCCTTGCAGAACGCTTTGGATAGCCTCGACGATGGCAGCATCTGATGACATGATGCCGCCGGCTGCACCGTTGAAATCAAACGAAGTTGTCGACCGCGTAGCCTCATGGCCTCGACCAAAGCTCATGGCAGAAGACGAGCGGTTCATGCCACCGAAGCCTTGGGATAGACCCGGAGACAAGCCCGGCGACGGAGTCAGATTGGACAAACCTCGGGTATGCATCACGCTAGTACGCTGGGGGAAGTCAGAGTATGGCGACTGGCTGCGATCCTGAATCGCAGTGCCCATGGACATCATTGACTGGCGGTGCATATATGATGGATCGCCGATATGGCTGGCGGCGAAAGGTGCAGGAGACTGGGGAGGCATGTATGTGTTGCGTCCATGCATACCGGTGAGGACCGAGCCCTGAGGACCGGCAGAGTAGACGGATTTCATTTCGTCCATCTCGTACTGCTCATTGTAGCCAAAGTCTTGCTTCTCCTGATAATTGTAGTTGCCACGGCGGCCTGGAAGATTGTTGGCCAGAGCATAGTCATCCCAGAGCTGTAGAGGGACAGTCGCCGGATTGAAGCCTTCGTCATCTACAGCAACCACTTGCTTGTTGCCCTTCTCTCCAATAACGACACGAGTGTTACCCCAGGAGAAATTGTCTTGGTTCCAGAAGGAGTACACTGGAAGGGCAAACGAGTAAATCGGGTAGGCAAGGATATAGATAATCATCCATCCAATGTGCTGCCACTGCCTCTTTAAGAGGAAGATGATCGCCTGAAGACCATAAACGGCAGCCAAGATGACAATGGACCAAAGTGGGAACGAAGTCGGGTGTGTTGCCACGCTGTAGATCATGTAGCCAAGGTAAGCGCACGTCGCAGGAAGAATGATGGTACCGAAGAGATCAATGAAGACAATGAAGCGCATGCCGAAGAAACAGAAGCCACACATATCCTTCAATCGCAAAAGTTCAACCAAGTTGTGGATGGTGGAGTTGATCCATCGACGACGCTGGGACAGAAGAACGCTCCACGATTCTGGAGCAGCTGTCTTGCACTGAGCATGCGGCAAGAATTTGTATTGCATAGAAGGGAAGTGCTTTGTCATTAACGTTGTCAAGAATCGATCCTCACCCAGAGAGAGAAGATTCTTCTGGTGAAGTGTATCGACGTCACAAACACTGTAGTCCCGGATGACAGCATCAGAAATAATTAGGGGCTTGCCCTTTTCTGCTGTTCTAAGACGATACATGGTGAAACTATTTGGGTCAGTTACATTGAAAAGAGAGCAATGATGAAGAAAAGGAAGAGAGGAAAGCGAAAAAGAAAAAAAAAAAAAAAAGAAGAAAAAAGAAAGAAAAGGTTTTGGGATATTAGGTTGGGGAACCCTTGATTGAGTTTTACTTACCATCCAGGCAAACAAGTAACGCTACCGAACAAAGACTCAAAAGCCTTTGCCATGTGATGAGAGATGTAGTATTCATAGACCTGAATCATTGTCCACCAGGATTTTTGGTCATTCTCGAGACTGGTCTCACCGCAGATACCGGCAATCTTTGCGTTATGAGCGCAAGCTGCAACTAATCTGTTCAAGGAATCTTCTTGGACACACGTATCGGCATCAACCATGAGCAGGTATTCGTACAGCTCAGGATCCACACCAATGACATTGTTGATCTGATTGAACATTTCCAGCTCGAGCGGGTTCATGGGAGAGCGATGGTGTACACGGTTAAGGAAGCTCATAAGAAGAATCTGGGAATCACGCTTGCCACGGTTACCGGGCTTTGACTTCCTTTGTTCTGCCTCTCGACCGACTTTGACAACGACCAGATATGGAACAACATTACCTTCGTACTCGTAAAGGCCAGAATAGACTTTCCCGTAGTTAAGCTGATCACCGCCAGCACCGACAGCTTTGAATGGAAGAGCTGGAGGGTCAACCTTGGGATCGACGCCCAGGATGTCCAGAACAATCTTGGGCGTTGGCCGATCATTACCTCCTCCGACAACCATACCGTCGCAGATGATGCAGATGAGCTTGCGCTTATTATCGTATTGCAAGGCCGTCAACGAGTCGAGTGCTTTTCGCAACGAGTCTTCACCTTCTGTGTAGGCAGGAACTTGGCAAATAACAAATTTGTCTTGAGGAGAAGGGCGTCGCTTGCCGCCAAATTGGAGGGCGGACACGAACTTGAGCCCAATAACAACACACAGAACAATGGTGAAGGAAAGAAGAATCCAGTTGTTCACTGTGCATCGAGGGGTTACACGGAAATCAGTGTAGCCTTTCAAGAAAAGGCGCTGTATGCAAAACCAGCTGTTTTCAAGATTGGCGTGTACAGTACTGTTGTTGTTAGGATCGTTGAGAAGAATGTCGAGTTTGCTCTGGATATCCGTTCCAGGATTGTTGGCCCATAAATCAGTGATGTCCTTGTTGAGGAAAACAGACTGTTTACTGTTATCATAAACAGCGAGGGTCGAGAAATAATTGGTCAGGTCGTAGATTTTGTTGCCATACATGGCCCACATCCTTTGCTCCTCATTGCCTTCTTTCGCAACATCATTTTTGGTGTAAACCAATTCTCCCTTGTAATACTGCTCGATAGCTGGCTCAAAGACGTTAAAGTACCAATTCTCGTCGTGCAGCTTAGTGGTAGGATCAGGTTGGAAGTGGCCTGAAGTATGCACAGCTGTTGGGTATAGGACGGTGTTGTTGAGAGATAGCTGAAAGGCATCCGAAATACCAAGACCAGGGCAGGCTACACTCAGAGGAGGAATGAAGTAATCGTCCAAATCCAAACCAGCCAGGGGCAACATGACATCAGAAGTGGTCTTGATGGCGGTGTCACTGTGCTGTTGTTTCCAGAATTTGGTAAGATCATAGACACTGCCATGGATACTGACGTAGTAATCGTTTTCGCCTTGGTGGAAGCCAACCTGCTTACGGTTCCAAGCTTTATCCATGTTAGGGCAGAGAACGCGTCCGAATCCGACAATCCAAAAGACGATGATACCATTTATGAGGACAATCAACATGCACAGCGTGAATTTCTCGCGCCAGGCCATGCGGACATCGGGGCGCTTCATGCCACCAGGCCAGCGGAGCAAGAAGGAAGGAATCCACCAGGTCATGGCCCAGCAGAACCAGACCCAGGCTCGACGGGCATTGTCGACCTCCTTTGTCTCAATCTGTTTGTTTTCAGCTAGCTCGGGGTCGAGGGCAGCGGCCTCTGCGTTATAGAAACCGTCATTTCTATAGAGGTCACCCTTGTTACCCAAACCATAATCACCATTGCGCATAGTAGGTGCAATGGATGGGTGGATGGATGGCGCGGCATGCGGCGCCTGGTTATGGCCAAGCGTGAATTGGCTCATGTTGCTTTGGCTCATGCCACGGTTGTGAGCTAGTGCATCACGGCTGGAGCCGACACCATTGTCCAGGCCGGTCGGTGGGAAATAGCCGCTGCCAGTGCCCGAATAGCCAGTATCAAAGCCACTGTTGAAGGGGTTGCTGTGGATAGGATGCAGATCATCGCCTGGCTTGACATCAAGCATGCTCTCGGCCTCCCACCATGCATTCTCGCGAATCCAGATCCGTTCCTTGCCGATGAAGACTTCGCCGTTGCTCCAGCCTCGTTCCAGCATCCATGTCTCGATGCCTTCTCGCCCATCCCTGCAGCCCAGGGGAGCATAGCGGTGTACGAATTCGTCAACGTCAAAGTCGGCAGTAAAGTCGAGATTCCTATGCCGGCGGTTGGCCCATTCTGGCAGCCTCCAGGAGCGAAGTTGTCGGGAGACAGTGCCGGCCGACCAGGCAGACGTAATGGAGGGTAGCGCGGCTAGACTGGCAGGGGAATCATCGGTTGGGTGCAAGCAGAGATGATACCACATGCGGTTGGAGCTAAGCACCGTGGGGAGATCAATACGGCCAGCTCTGCCCAGGTTGATGCCTTGGCCTTCGATGGGGAAGAGCAGCTTCTTCAGAAAACTACCCTCGTCTGCGCCATAGGCAGCCTTCTCCAGGATAACTTCCCTCTTTTCAAGCTCATGCTGTCGCTCACGTCCTTGTGGGCCATTCATAACTCCCAAGTCCGGTGCTACTTCAGATACTGCCTGTTGGACTTCTCTCAGAATTGAAGAACCGGCTGAAGGAATCTCGAAACCATCGCCAATCATTTCGGCATTAATGCCTTGCGTATCATCGAAGACGGAACGCATGCACAGTGCCCTACCAAGAGCTGGGTCGGGCACCTCAAGAACGGTAATGGAAACAGTATCTCCATTATCTTCGTTTGAAGTGGGAGTACGGACACCATGACCGTCCAGAGACTCGTCACCATCCTTGATGCGGGTCAGCTGTGCGGCAATGGCATCATTGGCCTTGGAGATAACCCAATCAACAAGGGATTCGTACAATCCGCCAACCAGAGTTTTGCGGTCTTCTGTGCTGCAGTGACGAAGGACGACCTCGGGATCGATTCCGAGCAGGCCGCCGACATCCTCACCAATCTCTTCCAACGCCTCAGATTCAATGCTGTAATCAAGGGTGTCGCCAAGCTTGAGCAGGCCGGCGAGAGTGGAAATGAAGTTCCGGTGAGCAGAACCTTTGATGCCAATGTCTTTGAGGGCCTGGCGAAAATCATCAGCTGATGCAGAATCATCAGCAGTGGGCAGATATGATGGCGGGTCGTATGTGCCAGAACGAGACAGGAGGGTGTAGGCAGACGCTGATTTGAGGCTCAAAAACTCTCTCTCAGCTGGTGTTGAGGCTGAGGTTAACAGGTAGTAGAAGACGTCAAAGGCGCGATAGCCCGCCTCAGCAGGAATGTTGAGCAGGCCGGCAGAGGTGTCAATCCCGCCTTGCGAGAGAGCCAATGTAGCTCCAGTAATGTTGCCAGCGAGATTCAGGGCCAGAGTTACACCGAGACCAGCTTGCTTTGGGGCTGATGGGTTCTGCGGAGTGACACATCGAAGAAGTGGCTGGAGGGCCTCTAGAGCCTTGTAGACGCTAGATGGAATCGCAAACGGGAACGACGACAAGAAAGGGACGAGAAGGGAGGGGGTCGATTGATGCAGAGAACTAGCCGGATACTCGTTAGCAAATGAGAAAAGATAAATTGATGGTAGTTTGTGCGCGAAGAAGGCGTCTTTCTCTTACCCCAAGATGATGCAGCCGTCCTCGGCACGCCGCCTGGCATGTTCCCAAGCCCGCGACGCGAGGGTAGCATCAACAGCAGGACCGCCTTGGGCGGCCGTCAGCCAGGTGTTGACAACGACGCTGGTGCTGGCATCCAGCTGGTGCGGCTGTGACGAGAGATAGATGTTGTGGATGGCGTTGAGCAAGGTGGTTGTCGTGACCTGGGTGGCCTGCGGTCCGCCAGCTCGAGCCTCCGAGGCCATGGAGAACATGGACAGCCGGTTCGCCATGACGAAGGAGTGGGCGTAAAGGCCCTCGAATCGACGGCTGGTATTACGATGCTGCGTAGGATATGATGCGCGTGTTGATAGAGCAGTCGCTAAGCTATGCTAACAAGTAATATTATGGGGAAAGGCAATATATGACGATGTATAAGAGTAAAAAAGAGACAAAGCCAGAGTCTGCCGATGCACTGCTGAGCGAGGGACGATGGAAACGCAGAGACGCGGTTGCCGGTTCAACTCCTTTCTTCTTCCTCCGCAAGCGAGGTGCAGAATGGGATAAACAGACGACAAGACAATGCAGAGCGAACAAACAAATGCTGCGATTAACGATTGAAAGGAGGGCTGCCAAAGCGAATGAGGCAGTCACACCAGGGGAGGTTGGGGGAAAACAGCAGAGGAAAAGTCTCCCAGCGGCTGCGTCTGCAGGATAAATCGACAGACGATGGAGTTTGAGCCCATGGGCGGATTTCCAAGAGCGTCGTGCAGGCAAAGGCAGCTTGGAAGCAGCTAGGCCAGGGGGAGAGGGCGTGTACTTAGCAAGTCCGGCGGGCGACAGGAGCAGTGGCGCAGCAAGTACGAGCCAGGGGTGCCAGCGCTACAGTACTGTAGGACAGAGAAAACAGCTGGTAAACAACATGCTGTAAGGGAGCCCGCTTGCAGCTGGGCGCTAGCGGGCGCCGCTGTGCCGGGTTGGCCTCACTGAAGCCGTTCCCGCTGGGGCTTCAACTTTAAGGGCTAGTGGCCATTAGCAGTGCCTGCTGGTACGGCGATAGCGAGAATTACAGGAGCGATACGACGTGCTGCAAGTAATGGGCTGCATTAGAGTTTGATGTGTCAGGACGATAAAACTCGTAATAGCTGCACCGCGCAAATCAAAACCATCAACACGCGCTACTTTTGGGATATTATAATTGACAATGCTTACAGTACATGAATGGACAGCACGTTATTGATACTGCCAACTTCTGGCATTCAGCTGCGATCGGGACAGCAGACATGGGGATAGCACTACAGCCAGGAGATGCTCCGCGCTGTACCGTCTGCCTGGGCACCGCAGTTGTACCATTGATGTCCCCTGTCTGTTGCTACCGCTCCGGGCAAAGCGAAGCAATTTATGATTATGGAGCGCAGAATATTCCACACCTGAACTCGAAATTTTAATCACACTTCAGGTCTTTCCTCCGTCTGGAAAATATCAATGGCCTATTACGGACATAATGCCTGTACGCAGCGCTCCCCAAATACGCTCCTCGAGGAGGCCCAGCGTCAGCGGGTATGCTGGTGGCCAATACGAGGTCAAGCGCGTATGAATGCGACCACTGTGTGTCTTGCGTGCGGCCTGCGAGCCCGTCTTTGCACGATTCCACTTGTGGCCAACCACGGCGCTGCCCGAACACCTGCTGGAGTAGGGCTCGTATTTTTCTTTCAATGGATCAATCTTCCAGAGGGGCGGCTGTGCTAAGAGCCGCTTGTACTACCGGAGTGCGCAGCCTCGACCAGTTCGACCAACATTGAGCCATCTGCAGAAACCGATTGGCTAAGAGAAAACAAGCCATGCATGGGAAAACGAGATCAGATACTGTAGACAAGAGACGCAGAGAAGAGTCTACGATTGATTATGCGGCCATGAAATACATGCAAAGAGGGAAGCACTGGCATCAAATCGCCCGCTGGGCATGGAGCTTGATACCCTACAATTTCGAATCAGCGCCACCCACACATGAGCTCCAATAGTCCGTCAGCAGGGAGAGAACGCATGTTAACCTTTTGGCGATGGCACCTCTTTTTCCTGCTGTTGGCGATGATCACGATGATCCCTGCATCGATACTCCATACTCCATACGTACTACTCCATGCACCTCCGTGCTAGGTAGTAGTCTACGAGTCTATACTTGCTAAGTGGTGCTGTGGTGCCCAAGACAATCGAGCTGGACATTTTGGCCCCGCCAAGTCTAGCGAATAAGTTGAAAGAAAAAAAAGAAGGGGAAAAAAAAAAAAAAGAATCGCGCGACTGCCCGTGTCAGGAGGGGCCAAAGGTGTTGCGCAGTCAGTCATGCACGGAAGCCTCCCCGAGAATCATGGTGGATGTAGCATCAACCCTCATGTTCGACCAACAGGCATCATCGTTGGCGCTGGGGCTTGACGCTGGGCCACTTGTGATCAGCACGATCCATCCAAGCAAACATGGACGCATGGATGCATGACACAGAGCGCCTCGTGTTCCGAAAATTTCTCTCCGTATTGCAACGACAATCGGATCTTGTTCTGGCAAGATCTGGCTAAAGAGGTTATAAAAAGAACGTTGAGCTAGTCTCAGGCTGTGCCTGTCAGGCCACCAAGTACTGCAGGTAAGCTTTCCTGGCGGCTTTGTCAGGATGAGCCCAACGCTGATTTTTATTTTTGGGAAAATGCCCCCTTTCTCATTTATGGTTGTTGGAAAAAAAGATTCGGGCATAAGAATGGATCGAAACATTGTACGAGGTGGCCTCAATCTTATGCTGCAGGAATTCTCCCCGAAGCGTGGACAGCTGCGCCAGCGTCTCCATTGTACCAGTGCCCGCGCACGTAAGCAGCCGTTGTTGGAGGTGATGGAGCTGGCCGCTTTCACCGGCAGCAGGACAGTTTTGCCGGGCAGGCACAGGTAGGCAAGGGAGAAGCTGCGTGTACGATGTGCTGTATAGTCTCGCAGGCCGAGGTTTGGAGCAGCAAGAAACGAAAATTCGATCTCGGATGCTGGGAGAGACGAAATTATGCTGTGCGGCCGATTGTGTTCACAACTTGGGGCAACTCGCCGCCACAGAGAGCAAACTCCCTTTCGCAAGTACCTTTTATGGGGCGTGGAGCCAGAGTACATGGCCGCAACTCTAGGTACCGCTAGCAGCTGGTGGCGGTTGTCTTGCCGTCCAGGGTCCCTGGCATGGATCGGATCGCCTGGCCCACTTCGAAGAGGCAAAGTAGCCACGAGGTACTTTGAGCTGCGTTTGGTGCTTGGAGCATCGGGTGAGAGCAAGAGACTACGTCCGCCAGTACTAGGCCATATAATAGTAGAATATCGAAAACTCACATCCATTTTACGCTTCTTCGGGTATCTTGTTTGTCGTAGTGCGTGAAAATTTTCTCATTGTTTTCTCATTATTCGCATAGTATTAGTAAACTCTCTTAGAGAATGGGCTACGTTTGCTTAAGGTATATTATGGGTATAGACACTGCTCAAAGACACAGCGATGTCTCGGTCTCGGAGCTACAAGATTGTACAAGCTTTTTAACCATTTGAAAAGCGGGCCTTATTGCTCTATAACGTCGCACGTCGAAAAATCTGGACATAACGATAAGTAGCTTCGTTATTTGTACAAAGAATCAAGCCAATGTTTACTCTACTTTCCTGGTACATGTGTCTGTTTACTACAGCGCATACATGAGTGGACGCCTGCCGCTGGAGACCTTTCGGCCGCCATTTTAGCTCAAGCTAGCAAGTACTGGTCTAGTATCTTAGGGCTCGAGCTACTGCTTGAATTGAATTTGAACTTTACCTGAATATAGCAACGGGTAAAGGGGAAAAAGGGGCACGAGCAAGTTGATAGCGTCCCCGTACAGGAGCACATGTAAGCTGATTCTAGGCGTAGAAACCTTTTTTTGATGCTGCTGATGTAACGATCTAGAGCGGCTGGGTTTTGCGCACTCCGCACGGCTTGATGCGGCTCCGTAAGATCCGGATCATGATTTCTGTTCATGTGAGAGCTGAGAGCCTGCAAGGTCTGAGCGTGGAACCAACATGAATGCTAATGCTGTATGCACCATCAAGGTGGTAGAGAATTTCGCGTCAATGGACGATTCGGCTTGGACAAAGATGAGAAGTGCCAGTCCACATGCCTGAGCCATCTCAAAGAATGTATTGCCAGTTCCTCTTGTGTCTTTGGGCTTTGTTACCATGTAAGACAGCCTCAGACACGACCTTACTCACGAGGGACGAAATACAATGCATGCAGTGAATGCATCTCGCTTTTCAATCTGATGCATTTTGCAAACCAGAGTTTGCGTCCATTGCTCGCTAGTTATTTGATTCTTTATTCCAGCCTCTTAGATCATATTATGGATTTAGGTTATTAAGTCGGGCCTTCCTTATCAAGAGCGCCACCTGTTGCTTTGGATATTTTCCTGTTCGATGGAGAATGGAGAAACAAGAAACATATAAACCTCAACTCTCGCAAATACGCACAAATAAATAAATAGTTAGTAAATCATGTTGCTTTATAAACGCATCACAACAGATGGCATCAGCTGTGTGAGTCGAGATCTTATACCTAGGGAGAGGAGGGCTGGGCAGCGCTCTTGGTTCTCGCAAGTATCGAGATCAATTTTCAATTTTCAATTCTGGTCCCCCTATCCATACCCCCTACCCTCTACCCCCTTCACGCTTCGCTGAGTCCCGGCGTCCACAGTAGGACAGGCATGCAGACGGCAGGGCAGGCTGTGCTCACGAATGCTAATAATAATTCGAGCTCGCATGCGACCCGCCGTCTACCGCAGTGAGAGGGTGGTCTTGGAGGCGTGCAGTTACGAGTGCGCCACTACGCCGTGGCGCCCGCCGGACTCAGCCGTAATGCCACTAAGTCAGCTCTGCTACGCCGCGTTCGTGATTCCAGGCACGCGGCTGGCAGCAAGAAAACAACGTAGGCCCCTTTCCTACCCGCAAGTGACTTGGAAACAACATCCTCCAGGCGAAGCCACCTATTCAGCCATCCTTCACATTGGCGTTTTACACTTCTCAATACACTCGCTTTCAACAACATTCTTTCAAAATATCTCTCACTTCGTTCCCTGTTTGACCGACAATTAGACCTATTTTTGATTTCTCAATTCGGCCACCTAGTGTGTTGAATATACAACACAGTGTTGCCCCGCGATATCGGTAGGGGCCTGTTTTTTGGACTCATAGCTCTCTGTTGGGAGGTAATTGCCCCTTTGAGTTTTTGAGGCCCCTTTGCCATGAGCTTGCCAATTGGAGCGGCTGGCAATGGAGGAGCACACACGCAACATTCTCTACCGGCGTTGCCAGCCCATCAGCAGTCCGATACGCAGATAACGGCGCATCTGGCAAGTCGATTTCATGTCAACCTGCCGACGACCAATTTATCTTCCCATGGAGTTGTCGCCCTAAACACATATACGTCGTCTGTGAAGGGACCAGATGGCGGGAGAGAGGGGAGCGCTATGGCGGCGGCCGAGGATGTGGCCGACCGTGCATGGCTAAGACTTGGAAACCGATCTGAAAACCAAGCCATTTCGTTTCTGTAAGAACATTTCCAAAACCTCCTTTCTATTTTTGCTCCTCCTTGCCTATTTTTGTGTGCTGTTAAGAAGAAAAAAAAACCTTGTCTGCTCATAGTGCAAATCTGCTAGAGCTAAAACTACCTTTTTTCTTCAAACAAACGACGTTTGTATACGCAGAGTTTCTAATGTGGCTGGCATAATTTAGCGGAGAATCCGGGGCCGGAAAGTCTACAATTCGAAATCATATCGTAGCGGCATTCCTCAAGAAATCGTCGACGCCGTTATCGACTAAAGCGTCCCACGCTGTGTATGTATTCGATAGCCTTACCACGACAAAAACTGCTACGACTCCCAACGCATCACGAGCCGGCCTCTTCCTCGAGTTACAATATGACACGTCTGCATCTACACACCCGACCCTCATTGGTGCTAAGCTACTGGATCATCGGCTGGAAAGAAGCAGAATCACTGATGTTCCTACTGGCGAGCGCAATTACCATGTCCTGTATTATCTTCAAGCCGGTACGAGCGATGCTGAGAAGGCCCATCTCGGATTTGACAATGAAAATGGCAGCAAAAGATGGAAGTTTCTTGGGCACCCCACCCAGCTCAGGGTGGGAATTAACGACGCTGATGGCTTTCAGCTCTTCAAGACCGCCTTGAGGAAGTTGGAATTCACCAAGAATGACATTGCCGAAACTTGCCAACTTCTTGCTACTGTTCTGCACATTGGTCAGCTAGAATTCGAAATCTCCAACAACACGAGCGCCACTGGGGATGATAGCGGTGGATTCTCTCACGAGGGAGGTAATACTGTTACCGCCGTCAAGAACAAGGACGTGCTCGCCATCATCGCTGCCTTTCTCGGTGTCAGCGCTGCTGATCTCCAGACCACTCTGGGGTATAAGACTAAAGTGATTCACAAGGAGCGAGTCACTGTTATGCTTGATCCCAATGGTGCTCGCGCGCACGCCAATGAGCTGGCTAGGACTCTTTACGCGCTTTTGGTTGCCTGGATCGTCGAGAGTATGAACCAGCGCCTCTGTGCCCCTGAAGAGAGCATTGCCAACACCGTCTCTATCGTCGATTTCCCTGGTTTCGCCCAGCAGGCAGCCACCGGTTCCGCGCTCGATCAGCTCCTGACCAATGCCGCCACCGAGGCCATTTACAACATGACCCTCCACAACTTCTTCGACCGCAAAGCAGAAATGTATGAGACCGAAGAAGTTACGGTATCTGCCACTAGCTACTTTGACAATACCGATGCCGTCAAGGGTCTACTGAAACCTGGAAATGGTCTCCTCAGCATTCTTGATGACCAGACTCGGCGCAACAGAACCGACTTGCAGCTTCTAGAAAGCCTCCGCAAGCGCTTCGAGGGGAAAAACCCTGCCATCGAAGTTGGTTCTGCAACCGCTAAGCTACCGGGCAGCAATTTCCACACCGAGAATTTAGCCGCAAGCTTCACTGTCAAGCATTTTGCTGGCGAGGTTGAGTATCCCGTCAGGGGCTTGATCGAAGAGAATGGCGAGATCATCTCTGGTGACCTCATGAACATGATGAATGGCACGAAATCCGACTTTGTTGCCAAGCTCTTTGGCCAGGAGGCTTTGCAAACCGTTACCCATCCTCAGGAGCGCACAACTGTGGTACAGGCCACCATTAGCTCAAAACCGATGCGCGCACCTAGTGTCATGGTCCGAAAGGGCGCTCGCCCTAAGCTTAATGCTGGAGGCCGGCGCCAGACGCAAGATAATTTTGATCAGATGTCACAGGACAGCGAGTCGCGCGAACCTAAGCGTGGAGCGCCTAAAGGAGGATCAGAGCAAGGTGCATCTGGCCAATTCTTATCGTCTCTTGAGAATGTGCAAAAAGCCATCACCGACGCTGGAACCAATGCCTATTTCTTCTTCTGTCTCAAACCCAATGACCGTCGAATCGCCAACCAGTTTGATAGCAAATGTGTACGAACGCAAGTCCAGACATTTGGCATTGCCGAAATCAGCCAGCGACTGCGGTCTGCTGATTTCAGCTTGTTCGTGCCGTTTGGCGAGTTTTTGGGCATGGCAAATAGCGAAGCCCTCCTGGTGGGCAGCGAGCGCGAGCGAGCGGAAGCAGCAATTGACGAGAGACAATGGCCTCGTAATGAAGTCTCAGTTGGCGCCACAGGCGTGTTTTTGAGCGAGCGTTGCTGGCTGGAGATTGCCCAATTGTCCTTCGCCAGTGGAGGATCGGGTCGTGGTGCCATGTCCGCATTTGACAGCGAAGGTGGCGATGGTCTCACCCCCGGCGACCATCACGCTTTTGGCGCCTCCAAGGAGCGCCTCTTGTCTGCTGGCCAAACGCCTCTTGGCTATGGTGAGAAAGGCCGAAGCGGATACTTCGGCGACGATGCTCGTTCTGAGGCGGGCGCCTCGGCATTTGGTACTGGCGATATGTTCAAGAATCATGACACTCGCGCCCAGATGGCTGAGAGAGGCAATGAGAAATCCATGGTCGAAGTTGAAGAGTACAAGGACAGCGCCAGCCGCAAGCGTTGGCTGTTCGTTGTGTACGCTCTCACTTGGTTCATCCCTGATTTCCTCATCAGGCTGATAGGCCGGATGCCTCGAAAAGACATACGAATCGCTTGGCGTGAAAAATTTGCCATCAACTTGTTGATCTGGTTCTGTTGTCTTGTCGCCGTTTTCTTTACTGCCATCTTCCCCATTCTCATCTGCCCCACTCAGCATGTGTATAGTGCCGCAGAACTTTCTTCATATAACGGGAAAAGTCATAGCGGCGGCGCGTATACGGCTATTCGTGGCATTGTCATTGATTTAGGTGCATTTATCCCGTCTCACTATCCCCAAGGGTTAGTCAAGCAGGATACTCTTGAGAAGTATGCTGGCCTAGATATCACGTCTCTATTCCCTGTCCAAGTCAGTGCACTTTGCGACGGCGTTGATGGCTCTATCGATCCGGCGGTAACTCTTGATTATAAGACGACAAACTTCACTGGATCGCCAGCTCTCATTAGCAACACTGACGCAAATGCCAAGTTTCATGATTTCCGTGCCTTTACCAATGTTAGCCAACCAGACTGGTTTTACGAGCAAATGTATTACCTCAAGTCAAGATTCAAGAAGGGCAACATTGGTTATACCGCCAAATACGTGTCGTCACTGGGCAAGAAATCGCAGAACATTGCAATTTTGGACAGCAAAGTCTATGACTTGACTACATATCTCGCTGGAGGTCGCCACCTACGAGTGAGGCCGGGTCAGCCACAACCAACAAACCAGTCTCTTACCGATTTTATGGAGTCGTCAGTCACGTCCCTTTTCCAGCTCAACCCAGGTCAGGATATTACAAAATACTGGAACTCTCTCAGGCTCGACGCCACTGGTAAGGCCCGGATGAAGCGGTGCTTGGACAATTTGTTTTATGTCGGTGATGTCGACACCAGAAACTCTGTCAAGTGTCAATTTGCCGAATATCTGGTTCTCGCCATTTCGATCATGCTTGCCTCTGTCATCGGATTCAAATTCTTCGCGGCTCTGCAATTTGGTGGCAAGAATTTGCCCGAGGGTCTCGACAAATTCGTCATGTGCCAGATTCCCGCATATACGGAAGACGAAGAATCCCTTCGCCGTGCCATTGACTCTGCTGCTAGGATGCGGTATGATGATAAACGTAAATTGCTGGTTATTGTTTGCGATGGTATGATTATCGGCCAGGGCAACGATAGACCAACTCCTAGGATTGTCCTTGATATTCTTGGTGTGTCTGAGTCTGTCGATCCCGAGCCCTTAAGCTTCGAATCGCTAGGCGAAGGTCTGAAACAGCACAATATGGGCAAGGTATACTCTGGTCTCTATGAGGTGCAAGGCCACATTGTTCCATTCCTGGTCATTGTGAAGATTGGCAAGCCTTCCGAGGTTTCGCGTCCTGGCAACCGTGGCAAGAGAGACTCTCAGATGGTGTTGATGCGCTTCCTCAACCGAGTCCACTACAACCTTCCCATGAGCCCCATGGAGCTTGAGATGTATCACCAAATTCGCAACATCATTGGTGTTAATCCGGCGTTTTATGAGTTCATGTTCCAGATCGATGCCGATACCGTTGTCGCTCCGGACTCCGCTACTCGTATGGTTGCCTCTCTCATCAACGACACGAGTATCATCGCTGTGTGTGGTGAGACGGCTCTGACTAATGCTAAGGGATCGTTCATCACCATGATCCAGGTTTACGAGTACTACATTTCCCACAATCTGGCCAAGGCCTTTGAGAGTTTATTCGGCTCAGTCACTTGTTTGCCTGGCTGTTTCTCAATGTACCGTATTCGTGCTGCTGAGACGAACAAGCCACTCTTTGTTAGCCGTGAAGTTGTTGAGGCTTACTCTACCATTCGAGTCGATACGCTGCACATGAAGAATTTGCTGCATCTGGGTGAAGATCGTTTCTTGACCACTTTGCTGCTCAAGTTCCACTCAAAGTACAAGACCAAGTATATCTTCACTGCTCACGCCTGGACTATCGCCCCCGATTCCTGGGCTGTTTTCCTTTCTCAGCGACGTCGATGGATCAACTCTACTGTGCACAATCTGATCGAGCTCATGCCCATGCAGCAACTCTGCGGTTTCTGTTGTTTCAGTATGCGTTTTGTCGTCTTTATTGATTTGCTCAGTACCATTGTTGCGCCGGTGACTGTAGCTTATATCGTATACCTGATTGTTCGGATTGTTCAGAATCCAAGCACGGTGCCCATCACCGCTTTTATCCTTTTGGGTGCCATTTACGGTTTGCAGGCCATTATATTTATTCTGCGACGTAAGTGGGAAATGGTTGGCTGGATGATTATTTACATCCTTGCTATTCCCGTTTTCAGTCTTGGTCTGCCTCTGTATGCCTTCTGGCACATGGATGACTTTGCCTGGGGTAACACTCGTGTTGTCGCCGGCGAAGATGGCAAGAAGGTGCTTATTTCGGATGAAGGCAAGTTTGATCCTGCATCGATTCCGAAAAAGAAGTGGGAAGAGTACCAAGCCGAGCTTTGGGAGACTCAGACCTCACGCGATGATACGCACTCGGAGATTTCCGGCTTCAGCTACGGTACCAAAGCTCATGGTGCCATGTCTGAATATGCTTATCCCAGCCGGCCTGCCTCTACAACGGGCTTCATGCAGGCTGCCCCTCACATGCAGCCATATGAAGCCCGCAACATGTCTCGTATGTCTATGGCTCCTTCCGAGATGAACCGAATGAGCCAGTATGGCGGCTCCCAGTTCTTCTCTCCAGAGGACATGGTCGGGCTGCCCACTGATGATCAAATCTTGGGCGAGATCAGAGATATCCTGAAGACTGCGGATCTGATGACCGTGACCAAGAAGGGTGTGAAGCAAGAGCTGGAACGTCGCTTTGACGTTCCTCTTGATGCGAAGAGAGCCTATATTAACAGCGGTATGTTTGTTGATAAACTTCCCTCCCCCTCCCCCTCCCCCCCAAACCCCTACCATTAGTTGCATGGTAACGATGGCTGACGAAATTTTTAGCTACTGAGGCTCTTCTTTCTGGTCAACTTTAAAAATATCCTCTCTTATTGCAAGTTGGCTATGCTTTACATGCCACTTTAATTTAGCGATCCGCTCGGACCTGAGTGGAAACCCGTTGCTTTTTGGATATTTGATAGATCTTTCATGCTTGATTTTTGTTGCATCTCATGAAGTTTTTTGGATTAGTCTAGGCTATTTTCACAGCCCTTCTCCTTTAGCATATTTTCCTCATTTACGCATCATTACATTTATTAATAACTCTTGACGGATACGGGCGAAGGATTGGGAAGAAAAGAAGAAAAGAGGGGGAAACTATAGCGTGGCAGCGTCGGGTTTGTAACCATTGGCATTCATTGGCATCCTTTAAGGTAGCGGAGCAAAGCGAACGAACTGAAAAAAAAAGCGATGAGCGGATGATATCCTTTCTTCCTTCCTTTTCACTTCCGTAGCTTTTCTTTAACAGGGCTAGAGGTGAAGGAAAAAAGGATTTTTTCTTTTTTGAATGTATACATATGCATGATGAGTCTTAAATTCACCAACCGGATCCTCTCTTATCTCCTTGTTTGGTCTTGATGGCTATGAGATATCTGTTGTAGAAATGATATACAATGCAAGCGAGCGCAGGTGATAGAATGGTAACAGTATTCATAATATATCTTCGCTCAAGAAGGCTTATTTCAACCTTGACCCATTTATCCGGGTATCTATATCTATTACATGACAAAAATGAACGGCATAGCCCTTCATATACCCTCCCTTACTGTAATTGTACATCTCCAAGAAGCTTTTCCACCCCGTTTTTGCTCCACGTCTTGACTCTCGCCTGGTCACAAGTCTTCCACGCCCTGCCCATGAGCGCCTTGTAAAGCTCGGCATCTTCAGGAACGTCACACGCCACTCTCTGCGCATCCAACCAGGTAAGCAGCCCGAATCTGGTGATGAGCGTGGTGCTACCAGCGTCGATACACGTGGCCCGATAGACGATTCTGAGGATCCTGGTGCGGAGGTTGGCGCGGAGATAGGGGTTGCTTCCCAGGGCAAGGATCTTTTCGAACCAGCGCTTCTTGTGGAAGATGCTTAGGTCAAAGGGAGTCTTGAGAGCGTCGAGGATGTAGGTCAGGAACCAGGCAATCTCGGTATAGTACTTGTCGTCCTCTGAAGGTTCTCCGTGAAGGATATCGTGAGCTAGGGGGAGCTTCTCTGGCGACCAGACAGGGCTACGAGTCAAGAAGCTGTTGATCTTGGGATAGAGCGGATGTAGAGGGTTCTTTAAGACGTCTAGAGCATGGATGGAGAAGGCGATAAAGGCCGATGGAACTGGACCGATATCGACCTGTGGCCGGGAGGACTCTGCCAGCTCGGACAGGAGCAGCCAGAACTGTTTCTTCTCTTCGTATGCCGACTCATCAATCTTGGCGGCCATCTTGAGAATATTGGTAAGTGCCTCTTTGCGAATATTGGTGTGCTCTGATGCGAGGAGGCGAATCAAGCTTGCAATTAAACCATCTTCGACAAGATCTTCGACACCTTTGGCGTGCCACCTGAGGAGCACTGCTGTATCCTCTGGACTTGAGAACGGGATATGTAGCGCCTCCTCTAGCTTTCCTTCATCCACGATTGTCTGCTTTTCCCTATCATTTAAATCGTCTCCTTCTTGATCGTCGTTTTCACCTTCCTGGCTGCCGCTGGTTAAGGATTTTGATATTTTTCGTTTCCCTAGAGCTGCAAGCTTCACAGAGCGTGAAGCAAAGGACTCCTCGATTTTGCTGTAGACGCGTTTGAGAGCATCGCTTCCCTTTTTCTTATACAGGGCGCTAAAGTATAGGGATATGAAATTAGATAGCGCAGAGAGGCCCTGCGCATCAGTGGTCTCCACGATAAAGGGAAGCTGCTCAGCTATGGCAACGGCGAGTAGATTGAAGCTACGGTCTTCAGCTGTTGCTTGTATGTCGACATTCTCATCGGCGAGGTAGCTCTGGAGTACATCGAGATACTTGATTGGCGAAGTGGCACAGCGACTAAGGCAATTATCCAAGAAAGGCCAAACTTTATCCATGTCATCTGAGCTATTTTCATCTATGCTCATCGTAAGGGCTTGAAGGAAGGGTTTTAATCTGGTAGCAGCGGAAACAAGCTGATTTTCCACCGCGACATCTGCAAGTACCTTTTGGAGCTGATGAAGGGGGGCAGTTCGATCGCTGCTGGAAAGAAGTTTAAGAAGTGCGGTAAAGGGCGAACAGGGACCTTTACCGCTGATGATTTCGATTCTTGAAAACCATCTCATGCCGGGAGAGTAGCCGGCAATCGACACCAAGTTCTCAAGCTCCATCTCGCGGAATCCGTCGTGCTGGTGATCGGAACTTTCATCTTGTAAACTTCGTAGGACGCTAACGAAAAAAGGCGAGACGTCAAAGTTTGCAGCCAGTGCAACCTGCGGAATTATCTCATAATACAGGAGAAGCAGCTTGCTGGCCATTGTTTTGTGCAGTGCATTCTCACTGGGAATGCTTTTATAACTTCGTACAATCTCTTTCATGTCTGGAATGCGCCTGCAGAAGGCATCGATTAATCTTCGCGCTGCTTCAGACCATTGCGCGTCTGTTGCTCGAAAGGCTTCTTCGTGCAGCTTGATGGCTATTGAAAGCTTCTCCAACGCTTCAATCAGCATTCTTGTTGCAAAGAATGATGTCAAATTTGAATTTGGCGAGAGACACCGGATAATGACTCTTTGATTCAAGGGAAGCGGCAAGATATTATCCAAAAGAATCTGAGTGGGTGGAGGGCCACGAGAAAAGCGCGTTTTGTCGCCAAATAAGGGGGGAAGCGGGATTCTCATCGTATCGAATAGGAAGGACGCATATCCGATCCAAGTCATTGTCAGTTTCGGCTCAAAAGTGAAAGACTGGTTGTTGAGAAAGTAGTTTGCTATTAATTCCGGAGCGGCCTCGAATATTGCTGTCAGTAACTGGCTGTGCTTCATGCTGGACCAGGGACGCAGTTTTGCAGCAAATTCAGACAAGACAAAGTTGTAAACAGGGACTCCATCACGGTATGTATCATCTTTGCCTACGCTTCCATGTGCTGAGCCTTTCTGCTTGGCAAGCTGGACTGAGAACTCCTCGTCCGTCTCTTTGGGATATAGGCCTGTGGATGGGTACAAGATGCCCGCACTTTGTTTCGTACAGACATACACAAGGAACTGATGAGCTTTCTCGCTCACTCGCTCAACCTCGGTCTCTGCCTCTGTACTATTGGTATAGGTATACAGAGCCAGAATACGCATTAGAGTCTTGGTGTTGAAGCATTTGAACTTGATTTCTCGGGAAATCTTGCTGTCTGCTAGAACGTGACTTTTTAAGGTGTCCAATATCTCCAAGACAAGATATGAAGGATCGCTCTTGATCATGAATGTCAAATGCGAAAACAATTCTTTCTGAGAGAGGAGTTCTTTTCGACCATCCGAGTGGAGGTACCTGAGGCAGCTCAAGAAGAACCGAACAGCGTTTGTTCTCACAGAAGCTTTGCCAGAGTCCCCTTGATTGTCGCCAGCGATACCAATCTCCAAATTCCTGCCCAGCGACGCGAAGGTATATGTTCTGGCACGGACTATCTTCCTTGCAAAAGCGCCTCCGTCCAGGCTCACAGCTTCTCGAAGCAGGCGCAAAGTCGGAGAGATAATAAAGCTTTTCGCTTTGTCTGAAGATAGATTTTTCGATATTGACTTGAGTTGGCGATCCTGGACAAGCGACTGGCATATACCAAGACCATGTTTGACCAGGTCTAATGAATCGGAGACGATATTTAGCACAAGTGCCAAGACAACGGCTGCAGAGGACATGACGCCGCCCTCGTTCACTTGGGCAGCAAATGACCACATCTCCATAATATCACCCAGGAAGACGGCATCTTCGCCGTCGTGCCTCGGCTTCACTAGTTCGAGATACTCCCGTAGAATGCCGAGACTCGTAGATCGATCGCCATCGCCGGAAACAATTTTATCAAGGAGCCTTTTGAAGGATTGAAGACCTAATGAACGATATTTAGCTTTCGTGAAGACCCAGCATTGCATTTGCTCTGTAGGATTGACATTCAGCTCACCATGTCTTGCTCGGCGCATGTCTTGGTCGAAGGCGAGTAGGCGCTGGAGCTGCTCCCCGGTGTTCACGTCCTCGCCAGTGGGAACATCGTGTGTGATTTTTTGGCGCTTTCGGAAAGCGGCAGTTCCATCAGCGTCCACGGATGTTCGTTTCCCCATCTTGATTGACCCTCTGCGGATTCGTCCAGCGTCAACTGCAGAGTGCTTCCATTGCTAGAAGTCTCAATTATTTTGGGATACTGCCGGGGTTTACCGCCTCGCTGCCTTCCAGGATAGGCAAGCTTGGTAGTGTTATCTCATGCTCCTAACGATATCGGCTATAACTCGGATATATCTTCCACTGCAAACCTACACATACAACTTTTCACATAGCTCTGCTACTTTGGCACCGCATTCTTGGCACTACAATCTCACCCATGCACTGGCACTTCCAACGGCGTCTCCACCCGCGAGCTATAAAAAAACAGCGACAACAGGGCACTTACACTGATATATCCGGCCTGGCATAGGTGCGCTTCCTCCGGAAAGTGTGGAAGAAACTGAGACATGCATGATGGCTTCGCTCGTATCCTCACTTTCTGTTTGGCGAACGTGCTGTCTTATGGGCCGCTCAGACCTTTCTGCCTCCGCCACCGGCCGCAGCAGAATCGTACTATTAATGCTAATACAACCCATCTCTTCCAATGGGTGTCAGGTGGTTTCTGGTCCCGGGTCTTGACTCAAGTCTTGAAGCCGTCCACGCCATATTTTGCGTGCCTGCTTTTTTTCCCATGTCATCATGACTGACTAGATCATCACCACGCGATGCTAAAGATAAATACCATTTCTGAGAATATGGAGGACCTCTCGTTTTAGGAATCGCGACAATAATGTGTCCTCTGGAACTACTCGTTTCTGTAACAGTCAACCGTCATTGATCTGCTCGGATGGTCGAAAGAAATTAAATGAGGATCTAGTCTGGTGAAGAGCGCGCGCCAACAGTGCTGAAATGGCCCAAAGAAGCAAAACATCAAAAAATCAATCCCAATATGGGGGAACTTTGCCCTCGTGGCGCCGAACCAAAGTTTCGCAACAGGCCTGGGCACGTTTCTGTTTTCACAACACGCAGTATTTGACCTATTCTTTTGTTTCCCCTTTGCTGCCATGCCGCCGCCGCCGAAACAGAGAAGCGTCGCCTTTCAGGGCTGCATCTCGTCGCCAGGGGTGCCCGGCCAAGCAGGGTCATGGTGGCGGGCCAATGCCAGCAGCCCACGAGACCCTCCTCGGGGCCTCAGCAGCAGAGCCACGATAGCATCAGTTGCCAGGTGTGGCGGATGCAAGACATCGACTCGCTGTGCCAGCCCGGCCGTCTGACGCCGTTTGTGGATCCTGCAATCTTGTGGGTAGCGCCAGCCATCCGAATCCAGCGTTCTACGCGCCGACTGGACGGTCTCATTTGTGGCCCAGCCTATCACCGTCCCGGGCCTGCTGGCTCACCATCAACGCTGCTCAGCCGCCACTTATTGGGTCATCCAGACTGTGAAGGTGTTCTTGGTAGCTGTAAACCGGCAAACAATGGCTCCAGTTCCCTGGTCAAGTGAGCCTGCGCTATTGCAGATGCGAAGTAGTATTTACGAGCCCGCCCGGCCCTCGTCTTTTACTTTCTATCTTGGGCGCCGGGATCTACTTTTTTATGTCATCGACTCGCTGGACGGTCTTTCATTCGCTTTTCTGTCGTACTTAAAGTTATATGCCGGCCCAGTCGGCATGAAGCTGCTTTTTTCTCCCCATTATGAAAGCTTCGTCGGGTGTTTTTGGTGAAGCATATGCGTCATGCTTCTCTTGCCTCACGTGTTGGGAACCGTTTGCTTTTCGCATCGATGAGCGATCTGAGTCCCGTATGTCATTATTTTTTCTCCGAGCCTTCTTGGATTATCGCCCCCTCTTACTATTATGAGATACTGGAGCAGTCTGTAAGGTTTCATTGACTGATTAAGCCCCAGGCGATAACCAACGTGCATTGCCCATTATATACGACCAACCAACCTCTTACCCGCTCTCAATGACAGTACAGGAGGCTGCGCCTCCTCGGCCAAGTTGGAAGCACAAAATGCAAAAGACTTTTAACTCAAAACAAACAAGCAGAGCACAAGCAAACGGCTCTCGGCCTCGGTTACAGATTTCAGCGCCGTTTGAATTCCGCCATGTCGAATCTGGCTCATTTCAATTTCCATTCCCTCCTCAACGGCCGTCTCGTCCCTGGGAGAGTCCTGTGACGCCGGATACGCCTGAGACTCCCTTTGAGCCGCTTCAGTTGAACATTTCAAATTCAGGAAAAGAACTGTCTCCAATACTTCCGGATTTTTCCTTCCCTCGTGAGATGACGCCGCCACCTTTAGTTCACCTTGCAGGCCGGCCCTACGATGAGAACTCGCCATCTCCGAAGAGAAGTCATGCATCAACAGCATTTCATATTCCTCGGAAAAATGTTGCCACCGGTTCATTCTCAAGCAGCCCAGAGGTGTCACCATTAAACCTCGCTTCCGAGAAACAGCCTCGTGTTCGGGATTATGCACCATCTGATATGGAGGCTATCAAAGAGCGTGTGGCGTGCGCCATGAATGAAGTGGAAGAGCTACAGAAAAAAATCAACGACATTATTGAGCGCCAAAGCGTCTACACTGCAAGCAGACCATCGACAGCTCACTCGATGGCTCGTACAGTGCCTGGTAAGCTTACAAATGAACCCCTTCGTGGTAGACTTTCCCAACTTACCCATGCAGATGCAGCAGAGGTTCCGATAATTCCTGCTCTACCGCCAGCAGCGCCGTCATTTGCTGAGCGCCTAAACACTGAAGTGTCGCTGCCCAACACTGGGCCCATTACAGCATCTATCCACATCAGCCAGCTAGAGGCGTATGAGGAAACGCTCGACAGCATTAGGCAGTTGTCACAAGTAATGCCGATACAAGAAGAGCGGTCACCCTTACCGCCTCCACCACCACTGCCTCTCGTCCTACGGCCACCGCTGCGGAAGAAGAAGTCATTTTCACGAGTTTCAACCTGGCTATTCCAAGAACCAGGGCGTGCCAGGAATCAGAGCATGGACTCTATTACGAACGCTCCTCTCCCTGTCAAAGGAAGCGAGGGGTTTTACCAGTGTGTAACACCTCCCAGAAGACCGGATAGGCGAAGCATCGAGACATTTGATACACTATCTACATGGTCGACGAAAGACGGAGATCGAAGTGCGCCGACGGCCTGGTCGCCGCGGAGCACTCCAACAAGGAAGGAGGAAGATGGCTTGCTGGAAAGAAGCGCCACATTTGGGAAAAGCAGCATCCGGGGACCAGCTGCGGTGAATGTTGGCGTTGCAATATGACAGCAGATCCCGTACATACATGCGCGACGACGTTACTAATGTATATACCACCACCATACAGCTCATGTGCTGGGCCACATATGATAGACCACGAAGAATGATTGGAGGGAAACAAATGAGGGCAGGCCTGGTATAGGCTAGCCTGGTGTTATTTCGGGGTAGAATAGAACGGGATGGGCCTAATGCGCTCATCAATGATACCACAAGAAGTGAAAACTGACGGATGCAGCTGAGCGACATCCTTGCTTTTTGGCTAGGCGTTTGGGAGAAGGAACATAAAGGAGCTATTGCTACTGTTATAGAATAGGTAATAGTACTAGTATTACTGAATTAAACATGAATTAATAGAACTCAATGAGATACTCCATTGATGGTGCGTTGGAAGTGCTGTTATTGCGTATTTGCCATCTTGTGTTCCATAGACGCTTCGCATGATATTCCGAGCGGTCTACGCTCCCCCCCCCGTCGGAGTGCTCGACAATGCCTTGGGCTCGGATGCGCTGTATAGGCTCCTTTCTAAGAAATGCCTGACTTGGACAGATACTCTTTTTCACTCTTCATGGCACACTAAAGATGCTCGAAGCGCCTCCTGCAGGAACAAGTACCTGACTAATTCGAAGATGGACGCTGAAATGAGTACTATGGTTCACAGCCATTGGCCATGGCGCTTTACATAAGCCACGTGTGTCTTTAGATGTGCGCCACCAAAGCTTGGCCACTGAAGCTCAGTGAGATGAGTTCTTGAATAGCTTCGATTGCACAAAAAACAATGAGCGGGTTTTAAACATTGTCCAAGTCCCGCTCTATTTCATTCATTTTCTTCTATCCATGTTTTTCGTCTTCCTTTCTTCATTCCTTTCTGTTCGAGTGTCTGAATAAGCGAATCTGGTCACGGGCCTTCCCCTTCTTTGGACACGCTCTCTCGTTGGGCTCCTACTGAGCAAGTTTGGAGTGTTAAAAATCACCCTTTTGGCATTATCTATCATCGCTGCGTTGCGGCATTAAACCCCACAGCCATGTCGCTCTCCAGGATATTGGCCTCTATCAAAGGCGCTGTATCGCGGGATACGTACAGATACAGTGCCATCTCAGAGCGGTCCGGCCGACGGCCATCGAGTCGACGACAGCGCAGCAGTGAATCTACTGCTTTAGCAGCAACGTCACAGGGCAGAGAAAAACTCATCAAGATGTCACTTGGAGGAATGGCCCTTTTCGCCATATTATTAACCACAGTCTCACTTGGGTAGGTAAAGTCGCAGGTTTGGAAAAAAGAAAGGACAGGGGGGCGTCTGCGAACAAGAGCTAACATGGTATGATTCAAAGGCGATTCAACTCAGGCTCAGCTTGTGAGTTGGTTGGAAACTGTACGGCAGATGTGTCGCATATTTGGGGCCAATACTCGCCAGTCTTCTTGGTGCCGTCAACCATCGATGCATCAGTTCCGCAAGAATGTAATGTGACTTTTGCACAAATTTTATCGCGGCATGGAGCGCGAGCACCAACTGAGAAGAAGTCGGATGTTTACAAAGCTATGATCGAACGCATCCAGAGCTCTGTGAAGGAGTACGGCAAAGGATACGAATTCCTCAAAGACTACGACTACAACCTTGGCGCTGATGATCTAACGCCGTTTGGGGAACAGCAACTGGTTGACTCGGGAATCGCCTTTTACCAGCGGTACCAAGGCTTAGCATCTGAATCTGATCCGTTCGTGAGAACAGCAGGATCTGATCGAGTGATTGTATCGGCCCAGCGGTTCGTTGAGGGGTACTATAAAACCCAAGGTCGCGATGCTCTCAGCCCAACGAAAGGCATCCTTGTGCTCTCCGAAGACTATGGATTCAACAACAGCCTAAATCATGGAGCCTGCCCGGCATTTGAAGATGGACCGATATCCGAGATTCGCGATCAGAACCAGAAAACTTGGCTGGGAATTTTTGGACCTGCGATTAATCGGAGGCTCAACAAGAAACTGCCGGGCGCAAACCTGACACTGACCGAGACGATCTTTATGATGGACCTGTGCCCCTTTAACACAGTGGCAACCGCAACCACTGCGCTATCCGACTTTTGCCGGCTCTTCTCTATGGATGAGTGGGCAAGCTACGACTACTTTCAATCATTGGATAAATGGTACGGCTATGGGCGAGGCAATCCATTGGGCCCATCCCAGGGTGTCGGATTTGGCAATGAACTGATTGCCCGACTCACTGGCACGCCTGTGGATGACCGCACGACAACAAACTCGACGCTCGACTCTTCTCCCGAAACGTTTCCTCTGAACAGGACGCTGTACGCGGACTTTTCTCACGACAACACAATGTCTTCCATATTTGCTGCGCTGGGGCTGTTCAACGCGACAATGGACCTACCGCTCAAGTACAAAGTATCACCTCGACGCCTCCACGGCTTTTCGGCTGCTTGGGCGGTCCCGTTCGCTGCTCGCTTATACGTAGAGAAGATGCGGTGCGGCGACTCAAGCGAGGAGCTAGTACGAGTGATTCTCAACGACCGAGTGGTTCCTCTGCGGACGTGCAACTCTGATAGGCTGGGGCGGTGTAAGCTGAGAGGCTTTGTTGATAGCCTCAAGTTTATAAGGAGTGGGGGGCTGTGGGATCAATGCCCTTTGACAACTGATGTTTGAATGTGTGAACATTTCAGATGCTTACCTTTTATATAACCTTTTTCTATTGTAAGGCTTTTTGTGGATTTATTTGAATTTTGGCATGCGTTTATACCACATCAGCAGATGATTATGAGGGATTACCTCTTTCCAGAGCCATTGGAGAAACGTTGAAACTCTACAGACTAGAGGATATAGTATACACAGGGCTCTCTACAAAAGAGATAGCATAAGACTAGATACAGTAAGAATTTTCTCACACGGCGCATGAATTGCTTCTCTCAGGCCTCTAGTATTTGAGTGAGCCGGTGGCCTATAAATAGCACCTGAGCTCGCACCAATCGCTGCCGCTTACCTGAGGCATTGTTTCGCACCATCTCCTTAACGCGTATAGAATGATGGAAAAACTGAGGTTCGAGGAACCAGTAGAGACAATTATAGCGATGATGACAGAGCGTTAGTCCCCTAACGAGCAGGGGGCTTCTAGTTTAGGCGGCGCAGGTACCGAGGCCAGATGCTCTACAGGGTTCTTGTTCCATTCGTAGCCCCGATAAGGCCGGGTGGGTGTTTCTCTCCAGCACTAAGCGGCCTAAAGCGGTAGCTCGACGTCAGCACTTCTCCAAGCCGGCCCCAAGCTACGAACCTACTACTCAGTTCAGATCCAAAAGCATTTGCGCACGGCGTTGGAAAATAACAACTACCAGATGGTTGCGACTGTGCGGACTCGAAAATCGTTGCATCTACTGAGTTAATCTTTTCGCGCCGCGCTTTATTTTCCGTGCCATTTCCTGAGACCACGAGCAAAGACCCAAAGTTAGCAGATCATGGTTTCGACCGCAGGAGGCATCGTCATCGCGATTGTGGTGATTCTAGTGGCGGCGGCCATTGGATGGGTTGTGTTTTCGCAACTGCGAGCGCGGAGATTAGGGGTGAGCTTTCTTCCTATTTTTCTTTATCAATCTTCTTGCTGCTTTGCTTTCCCCGTGCTTGGAGAGACAAGCGATGGTCCGACGGCATCGCAAAGCCTCTTCGGGAGCGACGGCAGAGCGACGGCACCGCAGCGACGAAATGACGTTGGCTAACAACAATGGCAATTTCACAGCTCCCACCTCCCAGCTTATCGTCATACCTACCATGGCGTAAATCAGACACGCCGTACGGACCCCCGAAGCCGGCTCGCGGCGGCGTAGTCGGCTGGTTCAACGACATTGTGCGCAAGTTCAAGCATCGCAACGATCGGTCGGCAGCCGGGGCCTACGAGCAGTCTGGAACCCGAGGAAACCGCGGCTTTGGGCCCCTAGACCCGGACGATGCGTGGGACGCGAGAGTCGGAAACGAAGCGGATGGATACGGCTACTACGAGCAGGAGCTGGGAGGACACACCGAGTACACGGGCGCGAGCTACGACAGCGGCCATCTCGGCTCAGTGCCAGCCGCGCATGTGGGCTACAACGAGGATGTGGAGCGAGGCAGACGGCCCAGTCGAGATGCTGGAGCTGCCACGGCCGCAACGGCGTCGCAGAGGAATCCTTTCGATGACGATGCGCAGACGAGCCTCAGAGGCGTCAGTCCTCGGCCGATGGATGCGTCGGGAGGAGCGGCACACAAGACGGGCGAACGACCGGGAAGTTCTGGTAGTAGCTTTGCCGAGCGGAGGTCGATATTCAGAGAAGACGTCTGAAAGGAATGCGATGGGCGAAGGAGAAGCGAAGTTGGGCACGATGGGGGTTAGAAAAGAAAGGGGTGAAGAAGAGGGAGCGGAGAGAGACGAAGAACGAAAAACAAAAGGCTGCATTTTTGAACCCGCACAGCTTTTTATGAAGAAAACCTTGATTTAATTTTGCCAAGGATACGGTGCCTCGGTGGCCTTTTACTCTTTTTTTTTTTTTATTATTTTCATGTTATGTTTTCTTTCAAGTGGGAAAAGCTGGAAACAAGTTTGCATCACGATATACATACACTCATGTACTGTACTGTACCCAAGGTAGGGAAGCTTTGATATTTTCATTGCGGGATTGGAGGACGGAAATGAATTACGATTTATTGTTGTCTTCTTGGGTTAGCTTGACTTAGTGATGAAGTCTTTTATTTACGAGTAGTGCCTGATGATGAAGACGAACGCATGAAACTCATAACGGCTTTTTTAGAGAGCCTTGCATGCTGCTGGTAGATTGCGGTATCAGAACGCTGTTTTCTGCCAAGCTCGTATCAGCCATCAAGCTACGGAGTACAAGTACGCCAGCCAAGAAAAGCCCCACGTTGTACGTATTTTTGCCCCTCCAGTTTCCACAGCACAGCGGGTTTAGAGGGGCCCCTCCTTAACTGGCCTCTCATCTCACGTTTATTGCTTCATATTTCATCATTCGCTATTAACTCATTCAAGGCCAAACTCATAATCGTGAGAAAAGAGGTAAAACGGCATTACGAGATTGAGAGATAAAAGGAAGAGAAAGAGAAAGCAATCTTATCACTGCAATGGCGGACATCAACCTCCAAGCCGTTCATGATGAACTGGTCCTCGTGGCTTATGAGGCTGGACGCATGATTCTATCTGCCAACCCAGCAGATATTGGAACAGGGACAAAGCTCAACTGTACGTGATTTGAAATCATCCACCTTGACTCGTTACTTTTCATTGTTACACTTTGAATGCTCGTAGATGCATATTCTTGGATCAATGAGCTGACGTACTTGCAGCCGTGGACATTGTCACAGAAGTCGACCAGGCCGTCGAGAAAATGGTCTCGTCGCGCCTCTCAACGGCTTACCCCGAGTTTTCCTTCATGGGCGAAGAGACTTACAAGCCTGGGACTAAACTTGGCCCTGAGCCGACATTTGTCGTTGATCCCATTGATGGTGAGTTTTTATTTCATATCACTTGGCTGTCATCTCACTTATAGCACTTCTCCCCTTTTCCATATCTATACTAAACCATCTCCTAGGAACAACCAACTTCATCCATTCCTTCCCCAATGCCTGCATCTCCCTCGGCGTCGCCATCAACCGCGAGCCCGTCATCGGCGTCATCTACAATCCCTACCAAGACCTCCTCTTCACAGCCATAAAGTCACACGGCGCCTACATGACCCGCATCAAGGGCTCAACCCCCCAAAAGCTTCCCCTCGCCACGAGCCCCCGTCCTCTAGAAGGCCTCGCCAATGCCCTCGTCGCCATCGAATGGGGCTCCAACCGCGACGGGCCAAATTACGAGCTGAAGACGGAGGTGTTTAAGAAGCTCGCCGCCACCAAAGAGACGGGCGGCGCCATGGTACACTCGCTGAGGTCGCTAGGCTCTGCGGCACTGAACATTGCTGCTGTGGCGGCGGGCCAGATGGATGCCTACTGGGAGGGCGGATGTTGGGCGTGGGATGTCTGCGCGGGATGGTGCATCCTCAAGGAGGCTGGAGGCATCATGGCTGGAGGAAACCCTGGACAATGGGATCCCGCGGTGGATGAGAGGAAGTATCTTGCTGTGAGGGGGGCGCCGAGCGGGCAGAAGGAGCTTGTGGAGGAGTTTTGGGGGGTTATTGGCGATGGGGCGATGGATTACTCAGTGTGAAGAGTTGGGAATCTGGAGATGTCTAATCTGCCCTAACATGTAGTAAGTTCGATATAGTCAGGGGTAGATGCCGGGAGGGAAACGGATGACAAAACTAGACAAGCACGAGATAAAGATTGCTTATAGAATATGATATTGTTTTTTGCTTCATTCTCTAACTTCTCATTACATTATCTGCTTATATATGTTCCATTTTGTAGATATCTCTTAACACTCATGACTCATGCCTGCTTCGACAAAACAAATGCAGCTTTTCCCATAACTTTTAGTATCCATCCGCCTCTTACCAAAAAACTCACCCCCCTCTTTTATTAATTGATAACATCTTTCCACTTCACTGCGCAAACTTGCTCATCGCCCTCAACTTCGGGCCATAGAACCACAAAAAGATGGGACTCGGCCACCCAATGCCAATAGCAACCGCCGCGAGCACTGTGCCGCCAATACCATACCCAAGCTTACTGTACATTGCCGGCGCAAACAGCGGGAACCCAAAGCCCGCCAAGCTGCGCAGCACAGTCACGGCGCTGACGGCGCTGGCCGCGTATCGCGTGTACGAGTCCACTATGTAACCCTGGGTGCACTGGAAGCCGATGATGATGCTGGCGCCAAAGATGACGGCGCCAATGTTGGGGCCGATCCAGTGCGTGTGCGCCTCCGCGGTCCAGGAGTAGATGAAGATGCCGATGGGCAGGAAGATGGCGCCGGGGATGAGCATGGGCACGCGGAACTCAGGCCGGCCGGGCCCGCCGTCGGGGACGTAGCGGCGCTTGAGGGCGGCGTAGATGCGGTCTTGCAGCGGTGCGCAGATCTGGGCGCCCAGGAAGAAGCCGAGGCCGAGGGAGATGTAGTTGAGGCCTGCGATGCCGGGGCTCTCGTGGTACTCGTTGGCCCAGAGGGAGGCAAAGGTCGAGAGGACCAGGTACGTCACGCCATAGAGAAACATCATGTACAGCGACATGACCTGCACAATGGGCTGCGTGGCCAGCAGGCGGAACGGCCGAGTCAGCGCCGTCGTCAACGTCTGCAGCAGCGTCCGGTCCGGGCGATCATATTCGGTAACAAGGTTCATGTTGCCCGTCTCCTTCATCAGCGCCTTCTTCTTGCGCTGCAGCAGCACCGGCGCATATGTCTCCTGCAAGAAGAAGACGCCCGCCGTCTGGATCACGCCGCACGCAATCGTCGTGCTGTAAAAGACCCATCGCCACGTCGTCCGGTCCGTCACCCAGCCGCCGGCAATCGGCCCCAGCGCCGGTCCCAGCAGCGGCATCAGTGAGTAGATGCTCATGGCCTTCCCCCTCTGCTCGGCGGTAAACAGGTCGCCCAGCACGCCGCCGCCGATGGCCAGGGGCGCGGAGCCGCCGATGCCTGCGAGGAAGCGGAAGACGAACATCTGCGCCTCAGTCCGAGCAAGGCCACAGCCCAGGTTGAAGAGCAAGAACCACAGGTTGGAGATTTGCAGGATGATGGTGCGGCCATAGAGCTCCGAGAGGGGTCCCCACATCAGGGGGCCGAGGGCGTAGGCGGCGACGAAGATGGAGAGCACGAGAGCGCTTTCGATTTCTTCGGTGATGTGCAGGTCTTTGCTGATTTGGGGGAGGCCGGGGGCCACCATGGATGAGGCCACGGGGGAGATGAGGGTGAAGCAAGATACTATAACCAGCATTAGTGTCTTTCTCTCTCTTTATATGTACATGTACGTATATGAGATTCATTCTTCATTCTCATTATAGTTAACAATGAACAATCAGGCCAAACTTACCACAAAAGACTGCGGCCCATTTCCTCTTGAGTAGCCAGTTCTTTGGATTCTCCGGGTCATCAGGCCCCTTCCACTTCACTACATTCGGGTCGTCGATTCTGACAGTGGGCGTCTTCTCAATAGCATCGTCCCCTCGCTCCAAGTCTCTCTGGTTCGTAATGCCGTCTCGCACCTCGGATACTGTTCGAGATAGAGACACGCCCGGAGCACTTCGCTCAGAAGCCTCAATGGTTGACGAGTTGTCAGAGTCGGAGAGCGTTGCCGAGTATTCGTGCTTCTCGTGATCCATTTGACGGCCACTTGCTTCTTCTTCTTTTTCCTCTTCCTTGCTGTGGCGTGGAGGTGCCGAGGTGATGTCCTCTAAGGACTTGCGATCTGGAGTAGTTGCCGACATTTTCATAGGCTTTTTCATTCAAATGCCGACGTTATAAGCAGTGTGAGTTAAAACAGTGACTTTTCATGTTATTAGGCCTCTAACGTGCTTCTTCTTTTTTTAAAGAACAATAAATCCGTTTGCGGTCATTTATTATCCAGCCATAGAAAGAAGTACAGCAGCTCAAATCGCCCTTCCCACCGCAACGCAGATCTCGGGCCACAAACGTGAAGCAACACCGCTTGTTATACTGTTCAAGTATACAAAAAAAAGAAACAAAGTCCCAAAAAGAGCACGCGACACCAAGTAGTATTGACCCCAATCCGAAAAAAGCTTGAATGTTGTTTACTTATAAGTCAAACAACTGGGCGCAGGCCTCCACAAAAGAAAAAAAAAAGGAACAAGATCGCAGGAAGGGAAAAAAAAAAAAGTACCAACAAGGAATACAGCCTCATCACAGAACAGGGCACGGGATACGGGAATTTCTGTTACATGCTGGAATCCACATCTCCTTTCTCCTACAGTAAAATGTCCGCCGACACTGACCGCACGGCAACTTCATCCGATCGAAGCTGGAGATCGGGATGCCGCCTTTTTTCCCAACTGTCGCCGATGCGGCACCGATGATAAAGGCCGGAAGGCGAATAAGAAATATGGACCAAAGAGAAAACTTGCCCATTTACCCATTTGGTAGCATCGGCCGACCTCCGTAGTTTAAAAAGCAGCAAAGGTCCCGGCTTTAAAGAGGACCGCAACGGTTTTGTTGGGTCTTGTGCACAAAAATGCCCACGGAAACTCCGTTTGCGAAAGTCGCTTAGCAATACTGCCGTCATACACTTCCTATCTGGGCTTGAACAGCTAACCATGCGCAGATACGAGTGACGCGAAGAAGAATAAAAAGGCGAAGAGGAGAGCGACATCGCATCTATGCAACGGGGCGAAGCAGAATAAAGGCAAGAAAATAAGCATCGCAATGATAAGCATCGTTCCAACCTCCGATCTTATTTCTTTTGGTTCAAGGTTGTGGAAACTCAGAGTAAACGTCTAAAGCTACCAACCGGATATAGTGAGCTGCCTCTCCGTTGGCTGCGCGGTTCCATGGCAATACCTTTGCCTCAGCAAGTGGAGCATTTCAGCAAATACTGCCTCTGCAGGACTTCAGACTGAAAAATGAAAAGTTTCTAGGATCTTACAATCTGAATTCCAGCAGTTTGCCGACAGCGGATGACCAAATTGGTTGACTCACTTATTCGTGATGACCGTGGGATCGAAAGCTACAGGGATACAGCGAGACCAACACAACGCGACATATTTCAGCAATAAGCCATATTAGGTACCTACAGAGTGTCGATGATACTGTTGCTCGAAATAACCTGACGTCACGGGGAAAACAAAAGGCCTAAACGCATAATGAAACGAGAAAGTGCAGCTTGAATATGTTTGCTGCTATGGATTGACCAACTATCTCAGTCAAAAACCCACTCTGTTGGTGGAAAACCGTGCCCATGTAATCGATGCATACTCGATACCCGAAACAAACTGGAGATATTTTCGCGATATTAAACCCATAAATTGTTGATTTGGGCAAATCGGACCCAGGTGCAGATAAGCCCAAATGGTGCATGGCCGGTCCGATGAATGATGCTTACACACTCAAGCCAAGTGCTGTCCGGCACCTCTAGCCTGAGGAAATGAAATAGCGAATTGAAATACTGTCTACTCTCGACAGCCTTTTCACTCGTCCTTGGTATCAACCTTCTTGGCCGCTGGTGCCGCAGCAGCATCGTCCTCACGGGGTCTCTTTAGGTTGGTTGCGGCAGCATCCACGGGTTTCCTAGTTGGCGCGTTAGTTGAGCCTATACTAAAGTTTAAGCTTCTTGATAGCAGTTGAGGTTGCTTACTCTTGTCTGTTTGAGTCGCGGTCGCGTCGTCCACCATCACGGCCACCCCGACCTCGTCCACCACGGCCACGGCCACGACCTCCACGACCACCTCTGAACCCGCTCTTCTGGTCCTGGTCTCGTCGCTTTTTCCAGTCGTCTTTATCTCCAGAGCGAGTGTTCTTCTTTCCGAAATCACGACCTTCGTAGAATTTCTTTTGTGTCGTCGCGCTTGGGACAAGCTTTCCTTGCTTGATGAGATCGCTCTTCTCCTCGCAGTAATCATGCTTAGACATGATCTTCAAGTCGTGCTCCTTCCACTTGGGAGCAGGGTCCAATGCAAGGAAGTTCTTGGCAGTTTCCTCATCAGCAAAGGTGACGAAGACGGAACCCTTGAACAGGTTCTCGTTGGTACGACGAAGCTTCAAGCCGTTGACTTCACCAAATTGGGTAAAGAAGCTTTCGAGCTCGAACTGAGTGTCCGGCTGCTCGTCTCCGAATCCCTTCACGTAGACAGTAGCGGCCTCGGCTTTGGCCTTGGACGCTGGGGCAGGCTTATAGGGGACCTTGCGTTTGACCACCTCTTTGCCTTCCTCCCCTGAGACTTCAAGGAACTTGCTCTCCTTAAGAGCAGCAACGACAGCACTGTAAGGTTGGAAAATTCGCATACGTTTAAAGGAGTGAATCTTCTCGATCGGCATCGGCTTGTTCTCTGAGCCTCCGCAAGTCTCCCACATGAACTTGTCTTGAGGGAAGTTCCAGTCGCCAAAGTAAAACTCAACCTATTTTTTCATCCTCCAATTAGTAAAAGTGGCTTTCTTCCTGGCTTTAAGATGATTGGGCTTTCATTACCTGTTTTCTGATTTCCTCGGGCTCATCAGTCACCTTACGGGCAGTGGCATCGAACTTGCGATTGTTTTGTAGGTTTTCACGGTCAATCTTGGCCTTCGTCTTCAAAATGTTGGGGCCATCGTTCTTTTCGGTCTCGGCCACCTCAGGCTGCTCAACCGCAGCTTGTTCCTCGACGGGAGCCACGGGAGTTTCCTCGACGGGAGCGACAGCCTCGGTAGGGTTCTGTACAGCCTCTGATTCGCTCATGATGAATATCTGGGGATGAGATGTGGAAGAAGAAGAGAAAGCTGTTCAAACTTGGAAAGGATTCGCGATCGAGGGAGAGATAAGGCGATGTGCTGGTAAATCTGCTGAAGCAAGAAAAAGTGAGTAACTCTGGCAACCCGCTGGAGGGAAGGCAAGCAGTAAGTAACTGAGAATTGCTCGCAGTTGGCTAGCTGGGTTGCCGCGGTACATCAGTCGCGAACTCACCTTTAAATGATACGCACTATCACCTAAGAAAAAATATGTAAAGAGAAAGACTGCGGCGGCTGGTATCCCAGAGGTTGGTAAATGGAGGTTGGAGATGCAGCGATTCCGTCGCGAAGGAAAAAAAAAAGTTATTTGGGGCGCAAAAAATATGCGAGATCTGCTGTGCCCCACTAAAAAGGCGGCAACCCCACCACCTGCCCATCCACTAAGAGGTACCTGCTGGCAACTCGGAACGAGCCGCTATCTGATATGAGTTGTGTGCGATAATCACACCAGCTGGTATATTTGGGGGCTTGTGCTTAGTGGTACTCTCGAGGTACTCATTGGAGTGCTTACTACGGGTGTAGGAGCAATGGCGACTTTCGAACTGACTGGCGGGCTCACATGCAAATCTAAGTACCTAGAGATGAACGCAGATGAGTCATTACAAAGCTGCCATAGACCAATGTTTCGTCAATCTCGATTTACTAGAATGCAACCAGTAATTACAATGTTGTCTCCCCATTTCCAAATTGAAAGAAATTAATGCAAGGCCAGAAACCCAGGGAACAGCCACATGTTACATGCTAGGTGCCTTTGACATGCGTCACTAATCCTGGCCAAAGAGTCATTGTCCGTCTTCTAGGCTGCTTTAGCCTGGTAGGCAGTACGAACCTGAATAATTTCGTCTTCCTTTTCCATGTCGGGTTTAGTACAGTAGAAAGGCCTATGAGCTGCTAAGGGCTTGGTGAGAGAAAAGATTGAGCCCAGGAATATATTAGGTAGGTGCATTTAGCCCCGTCTACGGCGGTAGCTTCCACATGCTAAGCTGCTGCATTACAGTGGCGTGGTCCTTTTAAGAGAACCGAGCTACTTTCTCATTGACGTAAGATCTACGCCAACGGAGGTAGCGCTGCCTTCAGTGATTTTGTCCCATCACGCGATAAATTTGATTTGATACTTGAGTGCATTTGTCAAAATTGCATTCTCTTGTGCCAACCCATTCGCTTCCACAGCCCGCAGGAATGAAGATGTCATAAGTTGAGCACGTCTGCTTCCGAGGCTAATGTTGTTGTCTTTTTACTGGCAATTTGGCTAGTTGGAGCTGTTGTGCGCTGAGCAGAGCCTCAACAAATAACGCCGCTATGAGGTATCCCACGAAATTACCAAGGCCGTTGATATCTCTCAACACGTGTCTACGAGCCACAAATCGTCCGCCAGCATATCTTGCTCAATTAGACCGCAGCTTCTTCACACAATCAAAACGTCAGTTGAAACGCCAACAACGCACAAGCTTACCTGCTGTCGTTCTCTCTGTAGGGCTCTTCATTTGGTGGCTCTACCCATCAGAAGAGTTTGCACGCTTGTCTGAGACTCAAAAAGCTGATAGAGACAAACAAGGGAGACGAGATGGCGGCGTTGATGAGTCCAGCAAACTCGTCACTGAAAAAGCTGACAAGGGTGCATGGGCTTACTTTGCCCGGCGGTTCGAGTTCCTATCTGCTACGGCTGAGCTTGAATGGGCCAGTTTGTCGGACAGATTGGTTGATGCCATTCTTCCCGAATGGTCAAAGAACATACCCATGTACGTGAGGAAGCTCCAGAGGGAGCTATCAGTCTCTCCCGGATCATTGGCAGATGAGATATGGCAAGAGGCTCATGACCCTTTGGTGAACCGCGAGATTCGATATTCCGCCAATGTGCGCGTCTCGTCGGAACTATGCGATGAGGAGAAAGAGTATCTTCTGAGGCGGAAAATTGTCACCCGAGCAGCTTTGGCAAGCTATCTTGGACTCAAGGAAAAGGACATCAACCCTGACGATGTGCCCACCATTGCCATGTGCGGATCGGGAGGGGGCTTGCGAGCATTAATAGCAGGGAGCGGCTCCATGTTTGCGACAGAGGAGGATGGACTACTTGACTGCGTTACTTATACCGCTGGCGTCAGTGGTTCCTGTTGGCTCCAGCTACTCTATCTCTCCTCATTCGCAAAAGGGAGCGTTGGCTCTCTCATCCAGCACTTGAAAGCAAGATCATCTATTCATATAGCATACCCACCTACTGCCTTCCAATCTCTGACATCTCTACCGACAAGCAAATACTTACTGAGTGGACTGGTGGAGAAGTTGAAAGGAGATCCCAACGCCGACTTTGGGCTTGTCGATATATATGGACTTCTACTGGGCGCTAGATATCTGGTTCCAAGGGGGGAGCTGGGTGTCGATGCTAGAGATTTCAAGTTGTCAAATCAACGCATGTATTTACGACAAGGACAACACCCATTGCCCATATACACAGCAGTACGTCACGAAATCCCGGCAGAAGAGGCGACGGACTCTCGAGACCACGATTCTTTGCCTACAGTGGAGGAGATGAAGAAAGAGTCTTATTTCCAGTGGTTTGAAATCACCCCCTACGAGTTTTTCTGCGAGGAATTCTCAGCTGGGATACCGACGTGGGCCCTTGGCAGACGCTTTTTTGATGGCAAAGATGTGCCACCTGAGAACCGATTTCATCTCCCCGAGATCAGAACTCCTCTCCTGATGGGCATTTTTGGGAGCGCGTTTTGCGCAACTCTCAGCCACTACTATCGCGAGATTAGACCGCTTCTTAGAACAATTACCGGTTTCCAAACGATAGATCAGCTGGTATCAGTACGGGACGACGATTTGGCCAAGGTACATCCTATAGATCCCGCCATCATTCCCAATTTTGCATACCAAATGTACGGAAAGCTGCCCAAATCAACGCCGCCGAGTATCTTGGATGGAGAGTATATCCATCTTATGGATGCGGGTATGTCGAATAACTTGCCCATATATCCATTGCTACGGCCAGGTCGAAATGTCGACATCTTAGTCGCGTTTGATGCCTCTGCTGACATCAAGACTGACAATTGGCTTTCTGTGGCGGATGGTTATGCACGGCAACGAGGCATTAAGGGATGGCCGGTGGGAATCGGCTGGCCAAAGGCGGAAGAGACATCAGAGCAAGCAAAACAGGAATTAACTGAGGCCCAGGCTGCGACGCCCGCCGAAGCAGAACAAAAAGTAGAAGAAGCCCAAGCTAAACAAAAAGATCTCCGCGAGGCTGCATCAAAGCAAGATGCTGCCAAGCCGTCACAACAGGACGCAAAATTCAAGTTTAAGCCGGGCAACGAAAAAGCTGGGGAGCTCGGCTACTGTACCGTATGGGTAGGGACAACAGAAGAACGATCTACGGACTCCCCGCCCATCACAGAGCCCGTCACTGATGACACCTCATGGCAGCTGATGGAGCCCGATGCAGGCCTTGCTGTCATCTACCTGCCTCTTCTCTCCAACGACAAAGTTCCCGGCGTCTCTCCTGGTACTTCGGACTTTTTGAGCACTTGGAATTGTGTCTACACCCCCGATCAGATAGACAGCGTCGTTAAGCTCGCCCGAGCCAACTATGACGAGGGCAAGGATCAGATCAAGGCCACCGTGCGTGCCGTCTACGAGCGCAAGAAGCAGCTGCGTGAGCAGGCCGAAACGCAGCGCCGACTCGCCAGCTATACTGCCATGGCCAAAAAGGGAGAGGAATCTCTTCTTCATCACGGAGACCAATTCAGCTAGATAAGAGAGGCAGCTCTCTCTCTCTCTTCCCTCCTTCCTTTCATAGCCTTCTAGCCTTTAGGAAAGCTCCTATTCTGGCTTGTATATCATACTGTATTATTCTTTTTTTTCAGACGCTCTGGGTGTTTCTTGTGCAAGAAAAGTTTCCAACTTATTTTTTACAATATGCTTTGTATTATACAGTGGGGGAGGGCCTTCTTTCTAATAACCCAAGCCTACACGTCCCGACTTCATAATCCCAACCGTCACTCCCCCGTGCCTTCTCTTTTTTCTCATTCAGTTCGTACACATATATATATACCTGAGATCCAGCCCAACCGGATAACTTTTTTTGTAACATTTTTGCCACCATAGAGTAAAACAGCGCTTTATCCGCTTAGATAATTTCACCAATGTCGATGTGTGGCGCGCTCCAAGGTCTGGCGCCCTCTTCCATCATGTCACTGGGTACTCGCACTTTGTTTCCTGGGCTGTACAGGTACCAGGCTTTTAGTGATGCCATGGAGGCCTTCCGGCGAGCTACATCCAAGCTAGGGCCGGCGCCTTCTCCGAGCTTCTCTTTGCCGCTGTAGATGCCCACCACGTAAACGGGAGTGCGAGACAATCGACCAGTCTCACTTTCCAATCGCGCAACGGGAGCCTCAAAGCCCTCTCGGGCACACAGCATGGCCAATTCGCGAGTTGGTAGCTTGAACTCAAAGAGTTTGGAAGGGTCGAGTTCTCGGGATAAGATATGTGATTTGACAAAAGACTTGACCTCCTCACGGCCGCAGTGGGTATAAATGGCACCAATGACAGCCCGAACAACGGATCCAAACGCCTCGCTCTGGAGACCACTGTACTCGAGCTTCTCGGGCTCGGAGCTGCTGACCTGGTCGCCAAAGTCGTCGTCCAAGACTACGCGGCTACTCAGTCCTCGCCTCCAGGCCTGTCCCTTGGCTGCTTCCGCACGGATGTAGCCCCACCGTGTGTTGACCATCTGTTCATCGCCCGCCTTCCACTGCAGCAGACCAGGATCAACCTCCTCGCCAGGTGCAGCTGCAGACTCCACGCCCCACCTTCGAGCGATTTGCTGCAGGGACGCATCGCCGGCATATGCTCTCAGAGCCTCGTATAGGATGGCCATTGGCAAGCGGGGCCACTTGCAGACAAGATACTCATAGACATGATAGTTGATGATTGTGCTTCCCAGGTACGCAAGGTTCGAGTTGTTGAAGTTGGGGTTGGCGTCGGCGGATGGCGTTACCAGGGCCCTCGCCAGGGTCTGTAGAGGGATCTTTCTGGGGAGGGAGAGTCGCGCATGTAAGGCGGCGAGCTTTGCGGACTGCGCAGCACGGTCGAATGAGGGTGCGGGGAGGGGAGTTCGCTGTGAGTCGAGGTCTAGAGAGTCGTTCGCAGTGGCGGCCGGAGAGGTGGATTGGCACCGGACGGCGAGGAAGAGAGGCTGTCTAGTTGCTGTAATGCCGGCTCCGCAGCGAGCCTGGAGCAATTGGCCGCTCCATCGTGAAGGTCGTATCCTCTTCATATGGTCGTGGTGGTAGAGAGATGTATATATATAAGATGGACGATGGTATGAAGGAAAAAAAAATTCCCCTCCAATACCCCTCGAGGTCACGAATTGGGACGAGGACACTAGGTATGGCAACGCAGAAAAAGAGCCAAAGAAAAGAAAAGAAGAATTACAAGGGGAAATGGTCGAGGTTGAGGCAGGGATCAGACGATGTTCGCTGTCCCGGAGTGCCTTTGTCGGGAAAAGTTCTCTGCGTTCGAATTTGTCCAAAAAGTCGTGTGAGCCGTTTTGCCCACTCTGCTTTTTCGCAAGTTTCGGCGGGCGCACTACGGGCGGAATTACTTCGGGCCGGCATCATTTCGCTGGCGCTGGCGCTGGGCTGGCGGGCGGGAACCTCTCGACGCTTTGGCTTCTCTTTCGCATTTGGTAGAGGGATTCCTTGCGAAACTGCCTTGACATCCACTTCAATTGCGCACCAAGAGACTCTAAACAGACGTCTTTTGATACATATCCAAGATGGTAAGTTGCCAAGGGAATCGAATCATCACAGAGATAAGGAGCTAACCAAAGCATTAGGGTGGTGGTGCCAAAGTCCCGTAAGTTATGCCTCGAAAACGAAAAGACGAACTTTTGACCGTTTAAATTCGCGACAACTCACACAACATAGCTACCCCAAGCACGTCTGGTCGCCTGCTGGTGGTTGGTACGCCCAGCCTGCCAACTGGCGCGCCAACACGCTCATTGCCGGAGCCACCATGTTCGGCATCGTTGCCATCGTGTGGAAGTTCAGCGCCGACCGGGAAAGATGGGCGCACAAGCCAGAGCCGTGGGAGTGGCACCCTAGCCGATAGTATGTGACGTTCTTTTGAAAGCTGTGGAGAGGGTTTTACAACTTTGCTAACATCGTGTTTTCTTTGATAGCTGGTCAAAGCAGTTGATTGAGTGGGACAAGGAGGATAAGCTGAAGCAGTCGAAGGAGTAAGGTTATTTGGGAAGATTAATAGACGAACACTGTACAAATGCCATACGAACGAAAACAAATTTGAACACAAGAAAAAAACACTTGAAGCTACGATGCTCAGCGACCCCTTCGTGGACAGTACTCCTTGTTTCTACCTATGTTACGGAGCTGAAGCTTGGATCATGCGAACCACGGGAGAAGAAGCCAGCCCAGCAATTACCTGGTATCACATATTGACTTGCTGCATCGTCTCAACTGTCGCTCTGTTCGGTTTGGGCACCATCGACCTGACGACATTCATGTAGATTCTCGAAACTGTGTAGAATTACGGGCAGAGTGGCCGACAACAGCCTGACACAAGTGCCATGCCATGTATCGATATGTACTGAAGCCCGAGGAAATACGTTGAATTCTCAGATTACGATCTATACCTTAAAACATGCCGAATTTGCCAGAGTTTGGTACATGGAAGCTCGAATGAATGGTGATGCTGGAATTCGATAGGTGCATCCAGGATTTCTCAACCCATTAATAGCTTAGGCTGTAACAATAGTGGCATAAGTTGAATGTAATGCACCTCAGCCTTATTCGGGGCTTTGCGAGCCTAAGGTCTCAATTAAGATGAGGAGTAACAGGGTAGCTCTGTATCAGAAAGCCGTTTTCTACAGGCTTCCATATGCTCCAATAATTCCACACCTGCATGCAATTCTGCAGGGGGGATAAACGCGCGCAGAATATGAAACGCCTCATAGAAATAGCATTCGGTCATTATGATACATCGAACTTTATTCCGCACATTTAGCGTCATAAGTCATGATGCGGCCAGAAAGGTAGATGTTAATCTTTGAACAACGTGTATAGATGACTTAATTCACAGCTCAGAATGCTGCCTTAATGAGAGCTCAAAAGACAGTCACACGTTCACTGGACGAGAATCCAGTAATCCCATAAGAGGGGTATCACTGCATTCTGCACGAAAATACCAGAGAAGTAAAGTAAAAGATAGATGGGCAAATAGAAGCAGAGGAAAGAGGAGCAAGGCATTCTTATCAGATTCTAGGATGGCAATGATAATCTGCCTTGGGTGCTTGTGCCTACCTAACTACGGCCATAATAAGGCTGGCTGATACATTTAAACAAACAGAAAGGCTGCATGCCATGCAGCATATGCGGTGCGTGTTGTTCCCATCCAGCCTTTCAGTTGATCCTATGATGGCCGGTAGCTACATCGCCTTCTGCAGCCTAACATTGATGTTATAGAGCGGGCGGGCAGCATCGCCGAGACACAAGTACAACATCAGGCCTAGTAAACGCACCCACTATCCGGTACCTGTGTCAATGCTTCCTGGGCCACTAAGGTGCCGCCATTCACTGACTCAACGAGCCTAGCCCAGGGTCCCAATAATCAATCGCTGACAAAAACGTCACTCGCCTACCTCTTGAACATGTATTGAACATGATGTTGCACAAATACAATTACCACCACTAGCATCTCGTGCCGCCAGCCCGTTTCTTAATATTGCTCTTTGCCTAATAATCTCCCCTTTTGGCGCACTCTGTCTTTTCCTTCTCTTCCTCATCACTTTGCGGCGCCTTATTTTCTCCTTCCACAACCTTCGTCACCGACAAGCTGGGGGCGACTTTTGAATTACGCTTCCTCCTCTCTTGAGCCCTCTCAGGGTCCTATTTATCATTCCGCACGCCGCTTGCTGGTCCTTTTTCCCCGGTTGATTATCGCGCGCCCGGTACAATATCTATCGCCATCTTTTTACCTGTTGACGAAACGCTACCGAGAGATTTTACTTTTCGACAACCCTTTTCTTCCCTAATCCGTCTCTTTCGAGTGCGGTGGATTTTACCCGCTCCATCTCTCTGGCTAATACCAGCCGAGCGATCTCCGACACCGTTCTTTGGCCCATAGAAGGGACAAATGGACTCTCCAGGTCACCCAAATGGGCACCTTGAAGCGACTGCGAGTCGTGAGGTTGTCTATTGCCATGCCTGTTCTAATGAATGGTACCGCGCGGACCACGGCTTAGTATGCCCCGGCTGTAGCAGCGAGGCCACGGAAATCGTATGTTTGATCTCCTGTTTCCTGTCTTTTTGATCCATTTGCAACCCTGTCTTGGCTAAACACATTACATAGATAAGCTCAGACAGCGATCCTCGAGACTTTAATGACGGCTCGGCGTCGACGTCACCCGAACCTCATGACCCATACCATTTCCACAACGAACATGACCACGACCACGACCACGACCACGACCACGATCATGATGACGAACATGACCACGGCCATGATTCAGACCCCGATGAGGCTGATATAGAAGAACACATGGGCCCACATGGCTTTCATTACCGCCGCAGTGTTAGAGATCGACCAGGCTTTCCTCATCATGAACCCGATGTCGACCCGGTGTTTGAACGCTTTATCGGCTTGATACATGATTTGTCACCACCACCGCCGCCACGCAGAGCAGGAGGGCCTGGCATGTTTCAGCAACAACGAGGAGGCGAAGAAGGTCGATTTGGAGGGCCGCAAATCCATCGCGCTACATTCACGAACGGTAGTGGCAGTGCGTCTGTCACCATTTTCTCTGGGCCATCTTCGGGATTCTTTTCCTCAGGGGGATCCCCTCCATACGACCACCATGGCGACCCATTTCAAGCGTAAGTTTAACCACTGATATACGGCGACCTCGAGCTAACATTCTTTGCTCCATTTACAGATTCTTTAACAACGTTCTGCGCGATGCGGCCCCAGGAGGTGGTCGGGAGGCAGGGGGCGGCCACTCTCCAGGATTTGCGAGAGGGCTACAGGAGATTTTGAATCTATTCAATCCGGCACACGCCATCTCAGGAGACGCCGTCTATTCTCAGGAAGCTTTGGACCAAATCATCACAAACCTTATGGAAGCGCATCCGCAATCAAATGCAGCTCCGCCAGCATCGACCGAAGCGCTTGCTAACCTGAGCCGACGGCCTGTAGACGCGTCAATGTTAGATGGCGACTCGAAAACTGAATGTACCATCTGCATTGACGATATGAAAGTGGGTGATTTGGCCGCCTTCTTACCTTGTAAACACTGGTTCCACGAAGCATGCGTCGTTTTATGGCTCAAGGAACACAATACATGCCCGGTTTGCCGAGCGTCTATTGAAAAGGGTAGCGACGGCAACAGCGGTATAAATGCAAATGGGAGTACAAATGCAGGCGGCCCTAGTGGATCAGGGCCATCACAACCGGATGATCAATCTGGGATTGGGCTGAACCGTAGCGGCCCGCTTCCAATCCCTGGCCCCCGACCATCCCAGCTCTCTCGGCCTCCAAGTCAAAGCCAGAGCCTGCTGAACGAGGCCATGAGAAGCATCTCATCGAGACAGCAGGAGCGGCAACAGCAACAAGAGCGTGAGCGTGAGAGGCATCGCGTCTGGGGTGTCTCGTCTCCAGCAGAGCGTCAGCGAGATGAGAGAGAGCGAGAGAGATCTCGGATATGGGGCGTACGCTCGTCATCAGGCTATGATACTTCACGAATGCAGCGGCGAAGCTCACGGAACTCTCTTTCCCCAACAAGTCCTAGAATGACTGTTGCGGATTACAGGGAGCGTCAGAGACAAGACAGTCCGCCACACAGCAACCGCCGAGACGGAGATAACACTGATACTGGTCGACAATCTGCTACCTCTGGAGCTCTCAACTGGCTTCGGGATAGATTTACCGGCGGAGGTTCGAGAGACGACTCCAACCGCGATGACCGTTGATATTGCTCATCCTTCTGCGCAAAGCTTCATCCATCAGTAGCCTACAGCTGGAGCTAGGTGGTTTTAAACTAGCTGTAGGATATTGTACCCACGCATGTCTTCACCGACAGGGGTTTGATGAGTTGGGCTAGCAGAGTATAAGACGATACTGAAGGAAAAAAACACAACTAATAAATAAAGAGCAAGTGAAAAAACTGAAATGAGGTTTCAAAACGTCTGGTTTCACTGCGCCCAGGTCAGCGGCGCACATTGAATAATGACATGACGATAGAAGGCTATACACACGACTCTGGAGATTTGACGCATATAGCTCGCACGCAATGTATTGAGGCAACCTTAAGCTGCTTACACTCAAGGCGGCATGACGAAAGGGAGAGGCGCAAAGCTTTGGTGCATTTTCTTCGCTTTCTTGTTACTTACGCTGGCTGCAATTCACAGTAATTGGGCAATGGGCTACCCATCTTGTTTGAGGACTCTTTGACTAGCAGGGGGCCGTGGCTGTTGGCGTCCGCTTTGTATGCGAACATGTATATCATCAATCAGTACTACAACTATCTTTAAAGAACGAAGACTTGCTCTATCAAATGCGTGACTCTCGATATCTAAGGGCCATTGATGCGTCTGGAAACGCAAAACAAACTACGAACACCGTATGTAGCTAATATTTGAACCTCATGTCTAGCAGGTTGAGCTGTGGCAATGGTCAACTCACGAAAGATCTCAACGAGAGAAGTACTAAAGAATTAAAGAATTAGAACGCCACCCACGCTTAGTCCACGGAACAAAGGGGAGCAGCCGGGATTCGGGGCTTGTCAGAAGTGGCAGATTTCCGATTTAGGGGCCGCTAATTACTGGATCGCACGATGTACGAAGATACGGAGGAGTATTACTCGTAAAAGCAAAAAAGAAGCAGCTTTGGAAGCTTTTCTGATGCACATGTTGAGGACCAGTTGAAACGGCAGCGTGAAGAATTTCGGCCCCACCGCCGTAAGCCGAGGCGCCGAGGCCCAGCTTGCCAGCAGCATAAGGGAAGTGAGAAAATAGGGAAAAAGGGAAAAATGGGTGACGCACGGGGACGGAGACGGAGAGACGGATTTAGCTATGTAATACCTATCTATTAATTGAATTAGGTAGGCAGATTGCGGTTTTGTAACATCCAACGGGATTTTGGAGTTGTTACACGGACATTGTTTGGCGGAAAATATGGACATTACGGTCCATCCGTGGGCGTTGTTGATACATGGAGTGCAGTCGTGGCGGCATGCCTCGTCTACGCGTGTAATCCTTGTAGATGCGTTGCTATAGTGAGCTTACAGCGGACTTGCAGCGCTGTACATGCTGTAGGCTGGCCACGGCCAATGAACGCATCTGCATTACTTTGCCCGCTGACCTACGGCCGGTGATAGGCTTCCAGGGCTTCTCCAAACCTCAAACACAGTTCATCTGACTGGGCGGAAACCCGTCATCAGTGGCTGGATCAACGCAACTGGCTGCATCAGCTTGCGTGCCGTCCATCAACTTATCTGCAACTCGGGGCGTCGTCGTCCAACTATGCTCGCTCGACTCCATCAATGCATCTGTTTCATCATACGGCGCGCTTGGTATGCATGGCCGTGGCATCAACGCTGAAACTAGTCATGCCAACAGAATCCGGCACGGCAGCTCTACCGCAATCGGGACCAAGAGCCGGCCGCTGGGACGACAGATCCCCGGCCTAGTCGAAATAGAGGATCCTCCCATCGCCGAGAGCAGAGCAGTTCGCCCAACAGGCCATATCGCATACCACAGCTGCCAGCTCCACCACGATGCCGCTAACCAGCCAAGAGGCGCAGAGACCCGCCGGCAGCCCAGTGGGCGGGATCGCCGCTGCATGTTTCTTTGATTTGACGCACTGAAAGGGCTGAGAAAATAGGGCCAGGGACGCTGGAGCTCATCAAGCCCGGCGAGCTTGCAAAAAGCAGACACGGGATTCGGGAGACGCCCTGGCTTGGAGCCCACATGGCCAATTGCCTCCCCGCTAGGTAGTACTACGTTGTACACACGATTCGGCAGTGCTGAAGCCCCCGAACGGTGGGCTCTGGCTCTGCCACTGGGAGCTCTTTGTTGGAGAGGTGGATGGAGAGATGGACTGGGAGAGTGGGGGGTGATGACATTGCCTTTGAAACGACGGCCATGAGCTGCTTTATTTGGCTTGTGCTAGGCTGGATTCCGGATATCGCTGGGGACGAGCATCGCAAATAAATACACGGGGCTGTCCTCGAGCAGAAACAAAGAGTCACAAAAGACCTGTCCCACCCCCTTTTGACCAACAGTGTTTAGCGTTTAGCACTTGAGCTTTGGTCGGTTTTAGTATTAATAACGCCAATCGAGCTTGGATTTTCGATATCCAGGTATTTTGCAACTTGGTTTGGTTCTTTTTGGTTTCATTTTTGATCATAATGGCGGAGGCTGTTCCCATTCCTGAGCCCCCTGGATTGCCTTTGTTGGGCAACCTTGGCGAGTTTTCCCAACAGCCGACTAACGATCTTATTCGTTTGGCGAATACATATGGTATGATTTAAACCTGAATCTGCACATATCGATCTGCCCATTGAAACTTGGCAAATACATACCCACATCGTGATTATTTGGTAGTTGGTGCTGATGAAATTGAATAGGAGAAATCTACAGGCTCCATCTGGGCACTCGGCCCGCTGTTTTCGTCAACACTCAGGCGCTTGTGAATGAAGTCTGTGACGAGAAGCGCTTCCAAAAGTCTCTCAGCTCAGTCCTTCGGGTATGTCAACTTCTCGCTCAAGGGGGTAATCTGGTTTCGCGTAAAATCAAGCCTCCCTACTGGAACCGAGTACTGACTTTGACCACGTAGATTGTACGAGAAGGTGTCCACGATGGTTTGTTCACTGCACACACTGATGAGCCCAACTGGGGCAGAGCTCATCGTGTGCTGGTTCCGGCTTTTGGACCGATGCCCATCCGCGATATGTTCGACGAGATGGAAGATATTGCTAAACAGCTCTCACTGCGCTGGGCTCGCCATGGCCCTCATCACCCTATTCCCGTATCAGAAGACTTCACCCGCTTGGCCCTGGACACAATCGCTCTCTGTTCCATGAATTATCGCTTCAACTCATATTACCAAGAAAAGATGCATCCGTTTGTCCAGGCCATGGCTGACTTCCTGGCGGAATCCAGCAGGCGAAACAGGAGACCTGGCTTCGCTCCCAATTTTTTGTACCGCGCTGCCAATGAGAAATTCTTCAACGACATTGCCATCATGCGCGATACTGCCAACGAAGTCGTAGCAGAACGAAAAAGAAATCCCTCTGACCGAAAAGATCTGCTTGCAGCCATGTTGGAAGGAGTGGATCCACAGACTGGCGAGAAGTTGACTGATTCCAGTGTTACGGACCAGCTCATCACTTTCTTGATTGCAGGCCACGAGACAACTGCAGGTACCTTGTCATTTGCGTTCTACAATCTCTTGAAGAACCCAGTCGCCTATCGAAAAGTCCAGGAGGAAGTTGATGAAATCATTGGACGCGAACCCCCCAAAGTTGAACATATCTCTAAGCTTCCCTATATTTCAGCAGTATGTGCCAACCAGTTTTCCTTTCCGTCCATTACCTTCCTTGCACCTAATTACATAATTTTTATGAATGACAAATATTCACAAACGACATTTAGGTTTTGAGAGAGACTCTGCGTCTCAGCGCCGCAATTCCCGCTTTCACGGTCGAAGCCCTTGAGGATACCCTCATCGGAGGCAAGTATCTCGTTCACAAGGGTGAACCAATCACTTGCCTCCTCGCCAAATCACATCTTGACCCTCTGGTCTATGGAGAGGACGCCAATGAATTCAAGCCTGAGCGTATGCTCGACGCAGAGTTTGCTCGTCTGCAAGCAGCATTCCCCAACAGCTGGAAGCCATTCGGAAACGGCAAGCGAGGCTGTATCGGTAGGCTTATCTACAATTTCATACATGAGATATAGGCTAACAAGTTATGTCAACATCAGGACGTGGCTTTGCTCTCCAAGAGGCTACACTTGCCATGGCTATGCTTTTCCAAAACTTCAACTTTACCCTCGATGATCCTAACTATCAGCTTGAGATCGTTGCATCTCTAACTATCAGGCCAAAAGATTTCTTTATGCGAGCTTCTCTCAGACACGACATGACTCCAACAGAGCTTGAGAGAAAGCTTGGTGGTAAAGGTGCTGCGGGAGACCATCATGCGGATGCAAAAGCGGCTGGCGGAGCGGGCCAGGGATCTCAGAAGCCTCTTGCAGTTTACTACGGATCAAACAGCGGCACCTGTGAAGCTTTGGCCCAGAGAGTGGCAACCGATGCATTGAGTCATGGCTTCAAAGTTACTGATCTGGCTCCTATGGACTTTGCCAACCAAAAGCTTCCTAAAGACCGTCCCGTGGTCATCATTACTGCTTCATATGAGGGGCAGCCGCCATCCAATGCTGCTCACTTTGTAAGCTGGATTGAAAGCCTTAAGGGTAACGAGTTGGAAGGTGTTTCCTATGCCGTCTTTGGTTGTGGTCACCACGACTGGGTTCAGACCTTTCACCGCATTCCGAAACTTGTCGATTCGACCATGGAGGAGCGTGGTGCGACACGCCTCGTGCCGCTTGCCACCACGGATGCCGCCGATCGTGACATGTTTAGCGACTTCGAAGCCTGGGAGGACGAATCCCTATGGCCCGCTTTGAAAGAAAAATATGGTGCCGCTGCGGACTCTGCCGAGGGTGCTGGTGGCGGCTTGGTCGTAGATGTATCATTTCCTCGCAAGTCGACACTACGACAGGATGTTGAGGAAGCGCTTGTCATCAATGCTAAGACTCTGACAGCGAGCGGACCCGCCAAGAATCACATTGAGATCCAGCTACCCACTGGCATGACATACCGATCTGGCGATTACTTGGCCGTCCTACCTTTGAACCCGGAAGACACAGTATCAAGAGTTTTCCGTCGCTTCAAGCTTTCCTGGGATGCAGTCTTGACGATTCATTCAGAGGCGGCAACTTCCCTTCCTACTAACACGCCTATTTCTGCCCACGATGTAATTAGAGCATACGTTGAGCTCAGCCAGCCGGCGACTAAGAGGGTAGGTACATCTCACACAACCAACGACGAGCACTGTGCGCTGACTACTTCATAGAACATTTCTGTATTGATCGAGCTCGCTCAGGATGAGGAACTCAAGGCTAAGCTCGAGAAGCTAGCCGGAGACGATTACCAACAAGAGATTGGTGCAAAGCGAATCTCTATTCTTGACTTGCTGGAGAGATTCCCCTCGCTGGAACTTCCCTTGGATTCATACTTGGGCATGCTCCCCCCCATGCGTGTCCGCCAGTAGTAAGTCTAACATGGGCCATGCGCTTATAGTCTCTAGAGCCGTAGACTGACATACCTAACAGTTCCATTTCTTCATCTCCTTTGGCTGATCCCTCGAAGCTAACACTCACCTACTCGGTTCTCGAGCAACCTTCATTATCTGGTCAAGGCTCTCACTTCGGAGTGGCCACCCACTTCCTGGCATCTCTCACCGCTGGCGAGAGGTTCCATGTTGCTGTCCGCCAGTCGAAGGCTTTCCATCTCCCTACAGATGCTGAAAACACTCCTCTGATCCTGATTGGCGTTGGCTCTGGCCTCGCACCCTTCAGGGGTTTCATCCAGGAGCGCGCAGCCATGATTGCCGCCGGCAGAAAGGTTGCTCCGGCTGTGCTCTTCTACGGCTGCCGCTCCCCGGATGTTGATGACCTCTACGCTGAAGAATTCGAAAGATGGGAGAAGCTTGGCGCCGTCGAGATGCGCAAGGCTTACTCGCGGGCTACGGACAAGTCGCTCGGCTGCAAGTATGTTCAGCACCGGATGTCCCACGACCGCGAGGAACTTTACAAGCTGTGGGATCAGGGTGCCAAGGTCTTTGTATGCGGCAGTCGTGATGTTGGTAAAGCTGTTGAAGCTGTCTGCGTTCAGCTCGTCAAGGAAAGGGGCGAGGCTGACGGAAAGGACGTGACGGAGGAACAGGCCCAGGCGTGGTGGGATAAGCAGCGTAATGAAAGATACCTCACAGATGTGTTTGACTAGAGGATGAGATGAGATTGAGAAAAATGAGATGGGCAGCGGGAATATGTCTTTTATACTACTTTTGTTGACGCTCTAGTGAGCGATGGATCGTATGTTGCATTATGTTATATATATATATATATATAGCCATCTATAATGCCTTTTACGGGGTGTCTGATAAATTATGTTAAACCTTGTATTTTCCCCCACTTCTCAGTGAGATATATTCTGATGCTATTATTAGCACTAGGGAATGTAAGAGAAAAATAGTCTTGAGGAGCTGGTTAATGCAAACTACATGTGTATTCTGTGGCTTATAGGATCTCTGACCTTGCTGGTTCAATAATATGACCTTCATCTATGATAGTTCTTTCCTGTTTATTCTCCGTTTCAAAGAGCATGTTAAACTCCAGTTCTCGGTTGAGAGGGAAATATTCTCAAAAGAAAATTTCTAAACCGAAAGTGGTCCATGAGTTCAGAGTATTGCTCCATTGTTGACAATTCTGTAATATAATTCTCTCAAGGCTTTCGACACTGTTTTGAATACGCTTTCCGACATTCTGACTGTTTATTTATTGCTGTCAATCTTTGTCAACGTCGACGCGTATGAGTGACAACCTAGAGACAGGTATGTTAGTATGTATCAAGGACATATTCGACGATGGGGGGTTAGAGGTCTTACGTATTTCGATATGCTGCGGTATGCATAGACACTTCAAATAATCAAGGCGGCGTATGATCTCTAAGATTGCAAGCTTTGATCAGAGGGACGTCCAGCCGGAAGCCATTCGTGCACGTGGACTGGTGCTCTGTGGTTTCTGATAGGATCAAATCAACGTGACTATATTGCTGCAAGCTCAGCATCAGCATGTGCTGTCGTTGTGGTTGAAAGAGAGGATTGCCGGTCTTGTCGTGTGCGGTGGTAGACTACGAGCCGCTCCACAGAGATAGATATGCATAAGTATTATACAAAGTGAAGCCTCTTCCCATAATGGAGGACATAAAACATGGTAGGAAAGTCGTATAGAGAATGGAGTTGGGCAAAGAACTTATTCAAGGAGAGAAAAATATGAAAGCTGAAGAGGTGAGAAAGGCTTCTTCATATAGTACTTCCACGTTTCACGACATTAGCGAATTGATAAATAGGGCTTCACTCACTTACGGGCGTTGTGGCTTTTACCCTCGTTACGTGTATATTCAAACTTTATTATGTATCATCATCATGCTGTACCACCTGAGGAATACCTAGCTCTTCTCTACATATATATATCAACCGTATATGGTTACTAGGGGGGCTGATTTTGACGCTCACCTTAGTGGAGCCAACGTGAGTTTAAGTTTGTCACAACTCTCAGTATTTCATACACCTATCTATCTATCTACTCCTTCAGATATCTCTCCAGGTCTCATTCCATCTCGATTCCATTGGATCTCTCAGAGTCTGCTTATTAAATTGTATTGGTCGATGCTCAACATGAAGATGCTCTATGCGCAGTTGCTCCTCTCTCGAAAGCGCAAAAACAAATTCCTATAAATTTAAGCTAACAATTTCGTCCCTCCACAAAGGCCGTTGATGAGACTAATTATAGGCTTCTTCGCTCCCTCGAACCAAACGTTGGATTGGCTCATGCTAACATCACCAGCCATATAAATGCTCTGTGAGTGATGCCAGTAGTCCATCTATACATGCAGCTTCATAATGTCTTGGAATAGTTGTGGTATTCTGCTCGTCTACTCCACGTCTCTATGCATGTCGATAGAACAAGATCTAAGCTATATACTAAGCGAACCGCTATGTGGGCCACATCTCGCAATAATATTAATAGGGAGCGTACGTCAAATCATTTCAACATCATATGAACGGAGATTATATCGTTGTGAAGTATTATTGTGAAATATGCCAAAGTGATTTTACACATTCTTGAAACATCCCAACCCTCAACGCCATGCTTATAAACTCGCAAATAGGCTTCTTTCAATAATTGAAACAGGAACAAAGGAAAAGAAATAAGAGAACGACAGTCATAAATCAGCATCTTATATGCTTATAATAACGACGATATTAAGCAACGCTAACGGTTCTTCGGCTCAGTTCGCTGTATCCTGGCAGCCGGTTGTCATTCTGCAGCGACTCTGGAACGTGGATGATGCGAGGCTGTAAATAGGCATCTGCCTCTTCTTCTGCCACAGCGCTTTCAAAGCTGGGAAGCTCGTGATCCTGCGGCTCATAGACCGTTTCGACGCCAACTTGCACAGGCACCGAAAGCGCGATAGCAGTATTCGTGGGACCAACTGACAAGCTCAGTTGCAGAGTGTAAGTTCGAGAAATTAAACATGAGTGAAAAGTTGGTAAGAAGAGTTTTTTGTTCGAGTTGGATACGGTGAATGGGATCTCAAGATCGGTGGTATGCTTGATAGTCGAAAGCTTGGGCTTTTTGGAGCTTTTGCCTCTGCTATTCTGTCGTCCTCTTCCTTCTGCGGCCGAGTTATCCGTTTCGGAGGCATCTCCTCCAACGACAGTGCTCGAATAGCCCGAGTCTCTTCGGGAGTGAGATGACGCGTCTTTCTGCATCCACGACATAGACTCCACAGGAAGAGTGAATAGCGAGTGTGTTGTCGTATAATTTAGACAAGGAGTGCTCTCGCAGTTTGTCCGGCTTCCTAGATTCGGCAGATGATCGATCGGCACGGCGCTAAAAAAGGTGGTAGATACGAGTTTTCCGGTGACAGAGTTGACCTTGGGAGGTGCCGTCTCAGCCGAAGACGGGGCATATTCCAAATTAACACGGACACTTGTCATGGAGGACTTGTGTCCGTCTGCAGAAAGCATGACAGCGTTGGGCTGAATGGCACTGGCGGTAAATTGACCCGTTTTGCTCGAGAACAAGCTCTTCCGAATTGTTTTGGTCTTGGACAGCTTGTACCACTCATCTCGGAAAGTGATATCAAGGGGTGCATCTTCAGGAAGTGAAGGAAGCACTTTGAGAACATGGTGTGCTTCCAATGCCTTTACTGCAGCTCCGTTCACACGTTGAATAGCCTTTGCGTTGATGGCATATTCAATTTGGGTCATGTCTGGGGCTTGATCATCGGCATCCCAAGCTCCCAGGCTGGGAGGAAGACGTAAATGTCGTTCCCGTACCTCTGGTGACAAGCAGGTGTGGTTGCAAGCTCCAATGGTGAGCTGGTGAGGCACAACAAAATGGAACGGAATCTTGTACTCGTTTCCGGCTCGAAAGACCTGATCTTGTGGCATGTCGGATTCTTGAATCGGCATGCGAATCTTCAAGAATGGTCTGAAAGAGTGAGAAGGATACTGCTGAACAAAATCGAGACGCGTGGCAGAAATGCCAACAAAAACAATGTCCAGATGATCAAAAGAAGTGTCTTTCAGGACGTGAACAGCAACGTGGCCAGCAATGGTAGATCCAGAGGTGTAGACCTTGGCTTTGAAATGCTGGTCTATCTTGACTTCCATAAGAGGATTCTGTGAAGAGCTGCTTTTCGACCCTTTGAAAGGGCGGGTTGTTCCTTGAGATGAAGCGGACATATTTGGATATAGTAATTAGAGAGTAATAGAGAAATAATGAAGTGTGTCGTCGTCGTAGAAGACGGAGCGTAATAGATAGTAGCTGTTCTTTTCAATCCGTGATACTCCTTATCAAGAAAGTGTAGAATTAATCGTCGTAGTGATAGATGAGTTGTTGACAAATATGTGACTGATGTGCTGATGGATAACAGTTGTAGAAGCACTTCTCGTGGTATATACGAGTATATTATGCTCCGGGGAGTCTCAGGCGTATTATAATCGTAATGCAGGCGGATAAACAAGCAGAAAGCAAGCAAGAAAAGCACGGTACCGGCGGATGAAAGGCAGTCAAACAGCAAGCTGCAGAACGAAAGATGACGAGGCGCATAAGACGGGGAGGGCCACGCCCTTATGAGCTGAGTCAACTGAGGGCTTCCAACATGGCTGGGTCATCTTGAGCTTGTTCGTGGCGTGGATGGAGGGGGTGATACTGTAGGACTCGTAAGAGAGCTTCTCGGCCATCGCGGTACCGGTACCTGCGGGCCGCCGTGGAAAAAGCAGGTCCCTGAACCAGTTGCTTGGGGCGTGTGTGAAGGGCTGGCGTGATGGGGAGTGTCGCGATCATCTGAGGAGAGGCTCGTTCGCTTGCATGGGGCTGCTAGCAGGCCTAAGTGCCGCCAGTCCGCGTGGAGCTCGCCCGATCAATTGCATTGCCTGGCCCATCTTTTGGCGCAGGTACGGTGCGGCGATCACGGAGCAAAAACGGCGTGTTATGCGCGGTTCGAGACTTGAGGTCTATGATGAGATGAGATGAGATGAGATGAGATGAGAATGCAAAGAGAGAGAAGAAAAAAGGAGGTTGGAGGATGCAGACAAGCAGACTCATTGGTGGCTGCAGTGGTCTTTCTGCTCTACAGGCAGTGTGCAGAATCAAATGGAGGTAGTATCAGCTACTCTTTGGGCACTAACGTTAGGCAGCGTCAAGTGGTAGCTCTACCTTACTTTTCTGACCTGCACTAACTTGAAGCAAGAAGGGCATTGCGCATGGCAACTTCCCTTTGGCCATGCCCTTTTTGCGGGGGATTCCACGCACACAATGTTCGTCTCAGATTAGATAGCACTGTCTTCTTTCACCACGATCCAACATCTACAATGACAGCCTCGTGGGTTCACTACGGGACATCTCGTGCTGATCTGCTCCAGTTTTTGCCACGCAATCCAGTCTCAAGTGGTGCTTTATGATTTCATATTTCCAAGATTCCAAGGTGATTCTGAATCTGCACGGAATACATGCAAGGACCGTCTCTTCAACTTCTCTGCAATATCAAGTACAGTAATACCCGACCTCAATTCTAAACAAGCAGAGAGAGCCCCATTATTAGTTCGGTCTTCCCCGGTGGCCTGGGCTTGCCTCGACTAGATGTTGGGTTACGATGAACAGACCTCAAGCGCAGAATGGAGGAAAAATGAAATACTTGTACTAGAAAATCTCCATCGTGAGCCCCTGTCCGGGCGCATGCGCACGACTTGACAAAAACGTCCCGAAAAAGAACAAAGCTCGTGCCAGGACCCTGGGATTATGTGGAGGATAAGTGTTCTGGCTCGGTCTGGACTCTATCGCAACCTTTTTTTCCGGGTCAAGGATGTGGATGCCCTCGTGGTGGATTCGGCGCTGGATCGGAGGTTGGCCGGGAATGAAGGTGCATCTCCGCCCCTTGCTGGCCACGGACATTATTGGGCAGCAGCTGTTCAAGCAATACTACCAAGTATAGAGGCGAGGATGTGCCTTGCTGAGCTGAGCGGCTCACTTGGATTGGATCCGTGTGATGCGCGTGCTTAGGGGCGGCTGATTTGCACGCAGCCAGATTTTAACGGCGGCTTCGTCCATTGGCTTGCATCGCATTCCACACGTGCCCTTTTTTATATACAGCGAGTTCTTCGTGCATGTTATCGAATTCATTACAAGTTGCACTTCGACTTACGCCGGAAGCCACGTCTTTTGCGAAACAATAGATGTGGTATTGTGTCAGCCGCCCCCCCCCCCCACTCAAACGACTTTACTAGAGGAATGTTTGGGTCGATCACGTCTCCCTTTAACAGGGCTTAGTAAAAGTGAAGATATGAAGAGACTTTTATTATGTTTA